>CM029627.1:21409523-21902471 GCA_017311315.1 Dendrocalamus latiflorus | reverse complement strand
TCATTGCTCACACACAAACACACAAGATCAAAAAGAGCTAGCTCTCTTTACTCTCTTTATTCCTAGCTACTTCAAAAAAAAAATCTGTTCATAACTCTGAAAAAAAGATGTGAAAAAATCCATGTGGATCGAGACTGCGAGTGCCGACGCCCACGTAGAGACAAGCTCTATGTAGATATACTTGATTAGATCACTTAGGCGCATGCGTACATGTACCTAGCTAGTCGCTTAAGCGTGCATGCATATATGTCTAGCTAGCTTGTACGCAGAAGCGTGAAAGGCGACCGATCGAAGCCATGGCACGTCTTTTCTCTGTTCTAGCTCGCTCTTCATTCATGCATGCACTTGGATATAGCGTCCTCAAGACACTGTACTCGATCGCAAGCTAGCTAGTCACCATATTGCAAAGCAAGATCACACGCATGCATGCACATCCATCTCAATATTGCACTAGTCTCGTGGACCATCATAGCATCGCACATGTGCTATACATCTTGGCAGCCTGGACTAGCTAGTACTACTGCTCCAACATGGCACATTTGCAATCAAGGGCGTATGCATATGTACAGTGTACAAATATATGGGAGCAGTGTAGTAGGGCTAGGTCCATTATAAATTAAATGGCCTTGAGCTCCTGCCAAACCATTCTCCTGCACTGCATGTCCCCTCAGCAGCTCTGCAATGTTGTTTCTGTATTTGTGGTAATGTCCCAGTGAGAGAGAGAGTTGCAGGTAGGCAACAAGCAGGTGATACATGGTTGCACGTGTATGACCCTGTTTTTTTTTCTTCGGTTTCTTAAGAAGTTAAAATAAGTGGGATGATTTTTTAAGTGGTTTTTAAAGTCATTTTTTCAAATAGTTTGTCGAGTTAAAACCATATTTATCGTTTTGTGTCGTGACTTTAGTCATCTGTTGTCGTCTTAAAAATATAGTAAAAACTATCGTAATTGCCAAAACCTATCGGCCGCAGAAAATAGACTCTATGTACGCTATATGCAGTGCAATGCGGGGCAGTGCAGGGGTGGCATGAATGAGAGCGCACGCAGGCAGCAGAAATCAAGGGCCACAGGCCACAGCCATCATCCTCATATGCTGCTGCTGCTGCTGCTGCTGCTTCATGTGGTAATTGTGCCCTCCCCTAGCTGCTGCTAGCTCTGCTTTAGTACGACTTGGCCCACTCATGATTATGATCATATATGCAGTTTACAAATGTACCATATGTGCACATTAATTACAAGGCAGGGGCAGGCATGCATGCACATTCTTCCATGC
Source organism: Dendrocalamus latiflorus (assembly GCA_017311315.1). Taxonomy (NCBI): domain Eukaryota; kingdom Viridiplantae; phylum Streptophyta; class Magnoliopsida; order Poales; family Poaceae; genus Dendrocalamus; species Dendrocalamus latiflorus. The sequence goes on along the minus strand of CM029627.1, from coordinate 21,901,200 downwards.
ACACGAATGTTATAATGGATACTTACTCAGGTTAAGATCGAGATACAAATGCCATCAATTAACAAGCATACTTCAATTCTCCTGCATTCACAGCCATGCATGCAGGACAGGATGTGTGTGCAATGCTGCTTATTGAGTAGCAGCAGATCTCTCTAAGAAAAAAAAAATACTCCATGGATGGTCAAGATCCACAGTGCATACTGCAATGCTTGCAGTGTGTGTGTGTATATATATGAATTTGAAAATGATAATACCATATGTATTGACTGTATGTTTTTAGTCTCAGTTAACTGTAAAAATCAATTTATTAAATCTCTTGTTAGTACCTTTTAACAATTGAGGTGCTATGGTCTAATTAGGAATGCAAGTGGGTCGGATCGGGCCGACCCAACACCCATCCTAGTTCATTTGGTTTATTCCCTATGCAAGGTCTATGTATACAAACTGAACCACCAATTGTTAATTGGGTCCCTAGGTCCCATGTTAATTCTTTTTATTGATACTATACCTAGTTTTTCAAGATCGACATCCCAGTGAGGATGGCTTTTGAGTTGCCAATGATCTGGTTGTAGGATGAGATGGTAGAATCGTGATAGGATGGTGGCTACTATACGTGAAGGATTATGTGAGAAAGTTTTGTTAATATTGTGATGAACCATTGCAATATTGTGAAAGTGGTTAATTGGTTTTGTAAAGATTGCATTTGATTTGGACAGTTTTCTAGAAATGCTAGGAAAATCAAAAGTACCGCGGGCATAAGTGCGGTAGTACCGCTTGGTGGATGTACCGGATTGAGTTGTAGGGGAGGTTTCAGCGTGCGGAATTACCATTTTGGGAGGCGGTAGTTCTGCATTGTGAAAGTACCGGCGTGTTAGGCGCGATACTTCTGATCTTCCCAGAAAAATAGGGGCTTGGGGAATTGAGTCATGGATCGAGTTTGGATAACCTGGGTCATTGGATTAAAGTTGTATGATGCATGTGTTGGCTAATGTAAGTTAAGTTGTAAACAACTTGTGCCCAGAAACGATTTCTTTATCTTTGGATATGCAGGAACGGTTGGAGTCAACTGTGATCAACGACGATGGTCGGGGCTAGGCTCATAGAGGAGTTGAGGCCCAGAACAATCGATAATGCGAGGTGAGACGGTAAGCTCAAGCACAACACGAGAAAGACGGGAAATGTTGAAGGCGAGTTCGAACGGCAGGATGATGCCATTTGGCTTGCACGGGCTAAGTGAGCCGTGGTTCAGTGGAACCGGGACGGGAGAGACTAGGCGACGCGTGGCGAGCTAGTGGTGCACCTACACGTGGCAAGTATGATAATTTCTTATAGTGGTTGGTGATGACTGGGTCAAGGAAAGGTATTTTGGTAGTTTGACCAAAATAGCAGAAACCATCTTGGATCAAAAAAGTGTATGTGGGGTTAACAGGTTTCTCCTATTGTAATAGTGAATAATATCTACTAAGGTGAATAAGTGGCTAGTTGCCCACCTATAAAAGGGGGTTAACACGGAGACATATAAGGTTAACCATCCAACCCATATCTTGTGCTCTCTTCTTTAGGCTTAGAGGTTAGGGTTTGAGAGTGAGTACCTTGAGTACTATTTGTCCTCCAAGGCGGAGTTGCTGTAAAACCTACCTTCTGAAGTAAGCAATATATCAATCTTTGCGCAACTCTTGAGTCTCTCTTGTTTTTGATTGATGTGCTTGACTTTTGTTGGTTTTGATCTTTCTTCTTTTCTTGTTGTGATCTTGCTATGCTAAAGATGTATAAGAGATGGAGATAATCCATAGGGAATACATCTCTACTCATCTAGGCACTTTGATAGCTAGATTCACGAGAAAACCCGGTTTTGCTTGATTTGGCCTCAAGGTGTGATTTCTTGATCCGAGGATTTTTGACGTGACTTCTTTCATGTTCTTGCTTGCTGGGATATGTGGGGATATATCTAAAGCCATCCTAGCCATCATCTACCCACGAGTAAGTTGTATTCACCGCGGATCATGAGGGCACTACCCAGATCATGACTGTCCGACAGGACCAGTACAAGCGAGAATAAAACAAATTCGAGATGCTTGCTGGTGAGTCCGTTAATGAGTGCTTTTGGCAGATTTCATAAGATTCTGAGCAACTTTCAAGCTGTTGGTCTTACATACTCAAAGTCAGACAATACTCGTCATATGCTTTCTGCTTGGACCTCATGGTTCGGGAGATGAAGGTGACCACCATCAAGGACACGACTGATCTGTCAATCTTGACTCTTGACATATTGTACTCACACCTCAAGACTCATGAGATCGACATCGTCTCTCGCAAGACGAAGTTGCTGTCGATGGCCTTGGTCACCAATCCCACTTCTGTCTCTAGAGTATCATCTGATAGTACTTCTGGATTCTCTTTGGCTAATTTATTTGAGATGAGCGATGACCAAGTTCGAGCAGTTTTCTAGAAAGTAACCTAGCCCTCCTAGCCAAAAAGTTCTCACATGCATACAAGAGGGTCAGAGAGAGAGAGTAAGAGAGGAGGTTCAGTGATTTACTTCGAGTGTAGTGTCCCCAACCATATTCAAGCAAACTGTCCCAAGCAGAAGAAGGGCAAGAATGACTACAACAGCGTGAGCAAGAATGAATACATCAGCAAGAACTGGCAAACAAGAAGACTCCAGCTCGTGATCAAGACAAGTACAAGAAGTACCACAACCTTGGCAAGGCCAAAAAGATCTTCCATTGTATTTCTCATCACCTTCAACAACTTCGACTTCGGCCAACATGGAGGGCTGGAGTGATGACGACGACGAGGATGATCCGCAGAAGGAAACCAAGGACAACGACGACTTCATTGGCATGTGCTTCATGACTGATGAGTACCGGCATCAGCGATGACGATCTCTACAATGACTCCGATGATGTATGTCCCCTCCTACAACTAACTTAATGATGCTTTTCTTGAGTTAGGAAAGTTTTATGCTAGGTCTAGGATTAGGTGTGGTGAGTTAGAGAAGGAGATAGAAGAGCTTGTCACGGGAGCTTACTTCACTTAGATCTGCTTCCTCTTGTGACGATTGCAATGTATGTGCTTCCTTGCTTGGCGATGTGGAGAAACTAAGGACATCGCATTATAGCGTGATTTCTAAGATGTATTTGCTTAAGGTGGAGAATGTTAGTTTGCTCGCTGAGCTAGAGTTGTCTAGGGTTGCTCCTTTATATTCTGATCTGTTGAGACTACACTCTGCATCTCATGTGAGGATAAGGACAATACTTTTAGATTTTTTTGTATACCATGCTCCTTGATTTGCCTGAAATATGTGATAGTTGTACCAACTTGAAGATTAATTTAAAGAAGACAGATTATAAAATCACTAAATGCAAGTTGCCTTGATAGAATCTGTTGCTTCTTGTGCTAACTGCCCAAAATTAACTGCTGAACTTGAACCTATTTCCAAGCAATTTCAGGACATGTGTGATTACATAAGAACATGGCTCAATATGATTCTAAGGCACCTGTTAGCTCACCATGAAATAATTATGAAAAACTAAAATCTGAATTGATTGCATTGGATGAAAAATATATGAAGTTAACTAAGAATCTACTAGGGAAGCCAAAATCTAATTGTTTGTTCTGTGTTGAAGTTGGAGAGAAAATGGAGGATACACAAAAGACCTTTAGGGAGAGTTATGAAGCCCAGATGGCTAGCATTAGAACTGCCCCCTGTGTGTCTTGTGGAGCCTTCAAAGTTGAGGCAACCATGCATGAGGAGAGATATATGCGTACTATTTGATCTTCCCCTTCTGGTTCTTTATCCTCTCCTTATGGTTCCTTATCCTCTTCTCCTTGTGCCTCATGTACCTCTCTTTTTTGGGAATGTGAGTACTTCATGAACACTCTCGAAAAATTTGTTGGAGGTAAGAAAAAGCTCAATCTTACTCTAGACAAATCTAAGATTTGTAAGTTTAATCAAGGTCTAGGATATGATTTCTTAGATGATGTGAGAAAACATCCGCCTGCTGTTGTTAGAGCTGTAGCAGCAGACGTGATCGAGGTTACACCTAAGCCTAAGAAAATTGTGTTTAAGTCTGCAGGCTGTTTCTAGGGGATTTCTGACAGTAAGGTTGCTCCACCTGTTGCTTTGATCTCTTAGAAGGTGAAGTTTCATCCTGCGGCTTCGACCTCTCAGAAGGCGAAATATCATTGCACCTTTTGTTATAAGGATGGACATATGGTTGAGTTCTGCTTCAGGTGTGCCAAGATCACGCAAAGAAACCATGTTCATGCTCTTAGGAGTATTCAGAGTCAGCACCAGATACGGAGTGCTACTAAGACCAACATGAGGTCTAGAGTCATAGGTAGCACTCTTGATTTGTTTGGTTTTAGGTAGCATCGAGGACTTAGTTTTCAGGCTTCTTCTGATTTTAGTCCTCGAGTTGCTTCTGGTCAGGGTTTCCATCATCTTGAGGATAGACCTTGTTTTCCCCATCGAGGTAGATATCCGCGGTGTGATCAGCACACAGTTGTAGGCCAGACCTGCTTGTCAATAGCGGTCGGACCTAGCAGAGGCTTGAGGTTTGCTCCTAGACCATCTGTTTCTCAGAGAGATGAGTTGTGTTTTTGCTTCTGTGACTAGATCTATTGCTCGTCATGTGACTTAGTCTAGGTTCCTAGATCTGCTCTTGTTTATCCCAGTGGCTTACGGACTCCGGATGTTCTCGCCACATGACTGGAGACTCTCATTGGTTCCCTTCCCTAATCCAAGCTCCAGGTGATGATACGATCACCTTGGAGATGCTTTGTCAGGTTGAGTCATCGCTAAAAGTATTGCGCGCATTAACAATTCTTTCATTCTTAAGGATGTTGCCTTAGTAAGTAAGCTATGATATAATTTGCTATCTGTTTCTCATCTTACCGATGGCGATTTCAAGGTAAGATTTAAGAAAAATACTTGTAAAATCATTGATTCTTCAGGAAGTTTGGTTTGCGGGATTTCTAGGTTTAGGAGAATCTTTCACGCTGATTTTATTGAGTCTTCTGGTGATTCTCTCCGATGCTTAATTGCTTCTGAGTCCCATGATATCTCCTTCTAGCACAGGGAGACTTGGTCATATTGACTTTGATCATTTGACATGAATGAGCGGCCACAACCTTGTTCGTGGTCTGCTTAAGCTCAAGATAGTCAAAAACTTAGTTTGTGCACCTTGCCGGTATGGCAAGATGGTTACCGCTTCTCATCCCCCCAGTCACTATGACTATGACTGATACACCAGGACGGCTTCTTCATATGGACAATGTTAGTCTAGCTAGAGTGCAGTCAGTTGGTGGAAAGTGGTACATTCTTGTTATGGTTGATGACTTCTCAAGGTTTTCTTGAGTGTTTTTCTTAGCCTCAAAGGATAAGACCTTTAGTCATTTTTGTGGTTTGTTCGTTAGGTTATCTATTGAGCTCCCTGGTGCCTTATGAGCAATCTGTAGTGACAATGACGCGGAGTTTAAAAACTCCTACTTTGAGAGCTTCTGTGATGAGTCAGGTAGAGAGCATCAGTTCTCGTCTCCACACGACTCTCAGCAAAATGGCGTTGTGGAGAGAAAGAACCGTACCTTGGTCAAGGTGGCCAGCATGATGCTAGACGAGTATGCTACACCTAGGAAGTTTTGGACTGAGGCTATAGCCACCGCGTGCCATGTCTCAAACAAAGTCTTTTTAAGGGCACACTTGCAGTGTCTCTCATTTTCGTATTTTTGGTTGCAAGTGTTTTATTCTAAAGTCTGGAAACCTAGATAAGTTCAAATCTCATTGTTCTGAAGGTATCTTTCTGGGTTACTCGGTTTTTTCGTGGGGTTATAGGGTCTGAAACTGCGAGACTAGTAGGATTATAGAGACCTGTGAGGTTATCTTCGATGAGGCTAGTCTTGGTACTAAGCCCAATATCTCAGGTTCAGTAGTGCAATCCGAGACCTTCTTTGTAGATGAGGAGGAGGATAGAGATGAAGGTTATTTATCTAATCCAGTCCATCCTTCCCTTGAGGTTGTAAGATCGAGGAGGCCGACTAGAGGGGGGGCGAATAGGAGGTTTTAAAATTTTCGTCTAATTCTAATTAGCAATTTTAAACTTGATGGATTGATAGAGCAAGATAACACTAACACTAGCACAAGTAATCGACTAAGAGCAATAACGAAAGGTAGAGAACAACAATTGCTACTCTAACTAAGCAAGCAATCAAATGATATGAATAAAGAGCGTTGCTTGGAAGAATATGATTCACAAGAGAGCAAACCACAATTTGACACGATTACTTTTTACCGTGGTGATCGGAGACTTGCCGGTCTCCCCTAGTCCACGTTGAGGTAAGCCCGAACGAATCGGACCGGCTCCACGAATGAGCCTAAGCACCTCGATCACTATTGGATGCCCTTTCCCTCTCCGGGTAGGCGAGCTCCAAGCCTTCACAATCTTCCGGGCCTTCTCACAATCTTCTTGAGAAGATCACCGAAGCTCCGCCAAGCCGTCTAGGTGCCGGCAAGCACCAAGATAATAGACCACTGCGGCTTGATCTCACTCAAGTGCTCAATGGATCAACTAGAATGCAATGCACTTGAATTTTGGGTCAACTACCTCAAATGAATGCACAAGAGAGTGAATGAGGTGTGAGAGGTTGCTCTAGGCTCAAATGTATTCAATGGATGTTCAACAACAACGTCCTAGTTCTGGTGGGGGTGTATTTATACCCTCACCCACCTCAAATAGCCGTTACAATAAACAATCCTGAAAATTCAGGAAATCCGGTACTACCGCAGGCAAAACCGCGGTACTACCGGACCCTAGCTGACCGGTCAGAACGGCTATGTCAGAGAGTCAGAAGTAACCGTTGGTCAATGAGTGCGGTACTACCGCCGTTAAAACCGCGGTAGTTCCGGACGTCCGGAAGTTCCGCCCCAAGCCCGGTACTTCCGATCTCAACGAGACTAAGTCTTATTCTCGGCGCTCTCTGGAAAAAACGTTCCGCTCGGGTGTCCGGAACTTCCGCACATGCGGTAGTTCCGCAGGTAAAACCGCGGTACTTCCGTTTTCCGAGAGGCTAAGTTAAAGTCCGGGCGCTCTCTGGAAATAAAGTTCCGCTCGAGTGCCCGGTACTACCGGCAGTCCGGTAGTTCCGCAGGTCAAACCGCGGTACTACCGTTTTCCGAGAGACTAAGTCTTAGTCCGGACGTTCTCTGGAAAAAACGTTCCGCCCGGGCGCCCGGTACTACCGGACCTGCGGTAGTTCCGCCTAATACACGCCGGAACTACCGGATTTTCTGACAATGCACAGATTTGATTTAATTTTAATTTCTAAGTGCATGCATGATCCTAAATTGATCCAAAGGGCACATTTGAACATGATCAAGCAATCACCATGATCCCTCTTAATAGTACGGCGTCTATCCTATAATCCGGTCTTCCAACCTAACTCCAAGACCGGTAAAACAAAATAGATACCTAAACTATTTACCTTGTCGCCCTAGAGATCTTGAATCTTCATGGGATATTTTGTGAGCCTCTTTCTTTGCTATTTGAACATATCCTTTCAAACACTTAATGCACACATTAGTCCCATATTCACATAAATTCATTAATTACCAAAACTAACATTTTTAGGGGCCTAGATGCTTTCAATCTCCCCTTTTTTGGTAATTGATGACAACAAGAGCAATTTATGAGAAGAATTTAAGATTTGGATATACTTCTAATTTGCAAGATGTATATCACAAAGACTTTGAAATTTTAGCAATTTTTAGAACATGGGGAATTTTTGCATTTTAGGAACTAATAAGAAAGAGCTCCCCCTAAACATGTGCATCAAATTTTGCAGGAATTTAATAGGCATGATTTCATCATAGTATTCATATTCACCAAATTCAAGGATACGCAAAAGACAAGTAAAACAAGCATTGTATTAAGGACAGGACATAGTTCATTACAAAGCATCAGAAATTAAAAAACTAAACAACCACAGAGTTTAAACCACACACTAAGCATTACATGGTTCATTTCACCATACTTTATTACAACGATAGATAAGACTTAAAACTTCTTCTCCTAACAGATTTCTCCCCCTTTGGCATCGAAGTACCAAAAAGAGGAGCTAGTCCTGAGCTGCACTGGGAGAAGGAGGACCACGGCGACGAGTGCGACGACCATAACGAACTGGAGAAGGCGGCTGAACTGCACTCTCCAAGGCTGATACGCGATCACCAAGGGAAGACACAGTGGAGATCAAGACATCCTGGCGCTCCTCCAGCCTGAGTATGGCAGAGTAAATCTGGGAAAGCGACACGTCGCCCTCGCCCTGGGGAGGAGGATCAGCAGCTGCCTGATGCTGAGGCTGAGGCTGAGGCTGAGGCTGAGCCTGAGCACGGGTGCGAACAGGAGCAGGAAAAGGAGGCTCTGCACGCGGCTTGTATGGCTTGTGCGGGGTGCAGAGTGCTCCTCGGTATCCAGTCTTCCTAATGATCACCGCCATTATGAATGGTGCAAAGTTAATCCTTTTCTGTTTGTCATTCTTATTGGCGTCGATCCCCCTGATGATAAGATCCACCACATCAAACTTTTGGCCGCGCATAATGTAATCAATTACATTCCACGCGTGGCCACGAATAGCATCATAATTCCCGCTCTTGGGAAAAATGGTGTGGTTGATGATCCTGTTGACAAGGCTGGGAATAGGAAGTAAGCCATTTGTCGTCCCCAGTGTCCGTTCAGCAGCTTGGTCATAATACTCTGAATATGCAGCAATAGGAAGAGCTCGCTTGTTGAACACCTTCTCATATGCACTGGTTTCCGTCCCAAGTGCTAGCTCAAACTCGTGCCTGGTGCACTCAATGAACTGGGTCCCTGTCATCCAACTCAGATGCTCAAAGTTGGGAGAGACGTACAGGGTAGCATAGAACTGTCTGATCATGTTGTCCATATAGTTGCATTTGAATGCAACAAGTTGATGGATATCGGCTCGCTGGAAGAGCTGATAAGCACCACTGAACTTGTCGATCTGCGACAAGTGATCCCAGTCTACATACTTATGTGCAGCAAATTTTCGGGCTGGACCATACATCTCCTGGTACACCTTCTCTTGAAACTTTGAATGAAATTGGGGGTTCATTGAGTCTCGAGGGCGTACATACTGACTTCGGCGACGAAGAATGGCATAATCTTCATTAGTGATCTTGTCGAGGTCCACTTCGTGGTCTGCAGTTACCTCAGGCATCTCCTCATCTGGGACTGCATAAACCTCGCTCTCATGCGAGGCCTCAGATTCGCTCTCATGCGAATCCTCTGAGTCACTCTCAGGGTCGGAGGCGGGACCCTTGCCCTTGTGCGCCGCTGACTGAGATGCAGGAGTCGAGGAGGATTGACCAGCTGTGCCCCCATAGGACTTGTGCGAGACATTCTTCATCCTCGGCATCTTCAATGACACAGTAGGATAATCAAGGTAAGAAGTAGAGCAAGCGAAAGAAGGTTTGAAATTGAAAGCAATGAATTTCTGCCGTTTCAGGAAAAACGGAAGTACCGGCGGCAAAACTGCGGTATTTCCGGGAAATCCGGTAGTTCCGGCATTAAACATGCGGTACTACCGGGACCCCGGAAGTTCCGGCCACTTCGACCGGTAGTTCCGGTTTTTCTGGACATTTCTAGGGCATGACAAAAATTGAATCTTTTGGGGTATTTCTGGGATTGAATCCAGTGCATGTTTGTATAAACATTCTAATACCCCAAATAAACTACTTTGCCCAAGAAAATTTCAGCAAAAATCATCACATTTCAATTTTAACCTAAACTCTACCTAGGGTTCTAAGAACAAGATAAAAAGTGGATTTTGATCCGATTTACCTTGTGAAGTCGAAGGAGGAGAACCCTGGGGGTGCAAATAATCGCCCAAAAACGAAGAACTCCCCTCGGATTCAAAGATCGGGAGAGGAGAGAGTTTCTTGGGAGAGAGAGGGTGGAGGAGAGGAAGAAGAGAGGAGTAGGCGGCTGTGGTTTGGGAGGAGTGAAGATGAGAGAGAGAGAGAGATAAAGGAAAAAGAGTAACGGTTGGAGGAGTTGGTGGTTTTGAAAACCGCATTGAATCCCGCAGAAAGCGGTAGTACCGCGCGTAACACGCCGGTAGTACCGTAGTCACAGATATTCCGGAAGTTCCGCGAATTACACTGCGGTAGTTCCGGTTTTTCTGACAGGAGCGGAAGTACCGCACAATGAACTGCGGTAGTTCCGGATTTTCTGGAACTTTTCAGAATTTTAGATTTAGAACTTGAAATTTTGCAAATGATCCCTAGTTTTGCATGCAACTAAAGTCATTCAGGATCATTATGCATCAATCGAGCTAATGCTATATTTTGAAACTAATTTTTATGAAATTAAACGAATTTTTGACCAAAATAGGGGAAAAACCAACAAAAGTCCAAATGAGCACAACAAATGAGCAGAAATAGATGAAGTGAGATTTCAAGCTACATTTGAGTAGTCTATGACATTTAATTCATTCCTCAATTTGCAAAAGCGGCTTTCATCTAATGGTTTGGTGAAAATATCCGCTAGTTGATTTTCGGTTCGGATGTGGCTAATCTCAATATCTCCCTTGCTCACATGATCTCTCAAGAAATGGTGGCGTATATCTATATGCTTGGTTCTTGAGTGTTGAACGGGATTATTGGATATTTTGATAGCACTATCATTATCACACAAAAGAGGCACTTTATCAAAATTGATCCCATAATCCAACAATGTTTGCCTCATCCAAAGCAATTGAGCACAACAACTTCCCGCTGAAATATATTCGGCTTCGGCGGTTGAAAGTGCTACGGAATTTTGTTTCTTGGATGACCAACACACTAGAGATCTTTCTAGAAATTGGCAACTACCCGAGGTGCTTTTTTATCCACTTTGCATCCCGCATAATCAGAATCCGAATATCCAATTAATTCAAATTTTGCACCTTTGGGATACCAAAGCCCTATGCTTGAGGAATGCTTTAAATATCTTAGAATCCTCTTTACGGCCACTAAATGGCACTCTTTTGGAGAAGCTTGAAAACGTGCACACATGCATACACTAAACATAATGTCAGGCCTAGATGCGGTAAGATAAAGCAAACTACCAATCATGGATCTATAAAGCTTTAAATCTACCGACTTACCTTCTTCGTTGAGGTCTAGATGCCCGTTCGTTGCCGTGGGTGTTTTGATGGGTTTGGCTTCTTCCATTCCGAATCTTTTGAGTAGATCCTTCACATACTTTGTTTGGCTTATAAACGTCCCATCTTTAAGTTGTTTGATTTGAAGTCCAAGGAAGTAGCTTAGCTCACCAATCATTGACATCTCGAATTCCCTAGACATCATCTCACCAAATTCTTTGCAAAAGTCTTGATTAGTAGAACCAAATATAATATCATCAACATATATTTGACATACAAAGAAATCATCTCCAATAATTTTTGTGAATAGAGTTGTATCTACTTTACCAATTTTAAAGCCTTTTGACACTAGAAAGTTACGAAGGCGCTCATACCAAGCTCTAGGAGCTTGCTTTAAACCATATAGTGCCTTTGACAATCTATACACATGATTAGAGTATTTAGCATCTTCAAATCCCGGGGGTTGTTCCACATATACTAATTCGGAAATTGTACCATTAAGAAATGCACTTTTGACATCCATTTGAAATAATTTAATGTCAAAGCATGATGCAAAAGCAAGCAAGATTCTAATTGATTCAAGTCTAGCAACGGGCGCAAAAGTCTCATCATAATCTAAGCCCTCGACTTGAGTATAACCTTGAGCTACTAACCTTGCTTTATTTCTTACCACAATTCCGTTCTCATCTTGTTTGTTCCGGAAGACCCATTTTGTGCCAATGACATTGTGCTCCTTGGGTCTCTCCACCAAAGTCCAAACATCGTTTTGGGCAAAGTTATTCATCTCTTCATGCATAGCATTTATCCAATCCGGGTCATCTAATGCTTCTTCTACACGCTTAGGTTCAAGTGAAGATACAAAAGAATAGTGTTCACAAAATGAAGCTACTCTAGAGCGAGTTTGAACACCCTTACTTACGTCACCCAATATTTGGTCAATTGGGTGATCCTTGGCTATTGCATTGTGAATCTTGAACATATTTTGCGGTTGATCCTCTTCTTCATCTTCAATAACTTGAACATCGTTTATTGTGGAAGAAGAGGGTGGTTCCACTTGTCTAGATGAGCTTGGCGATGTTGGATCCTCTTTTGGCTTGATATCTCCGATTTGCATGTTCTCCATTGCCTTGCGAAGACTTTCATCTCCTACATCATCCAAGTTCTCATGCTCTTCTTGAGAGCCGTTAGTTTCATCAAATTGTACATCACATGATTCTTCCACTAAACCCGAATTTTTATTAAAGACCCTATAGGCTTTACTATTTGAGGAATACCCTAAAAGGAAGCCTTCATCACATCGACTTTGAAATTTTGAGAGCCGAACACCTTTTCTTAGAATATAGCATTTGCAACCAAATACTCTAAAGTAAGAGATGTTCGGTCTCCTTCCAACAAGAAGCTCATAGGAAGTCTTTTTCAAGAGTCGATGTAAGTAGAGGCGATTTATGGCATGACATGCGGTGTTAATAGCTTCCGCCCAAAACTTGTCGGAAGTATCATATTCATCAAGCATTGTCCTAGCCATTTCAATCAATGTTCGATTTTTCCTCTCTACAACTCCATTTTGCTCCGGAGTGTAGGTTGTGGAAAGTTCGTGCTTTATTCCAAGTTCATCGCAAAAGTCTTCAACTTTTGTATTTTTGAACTCGGAACCATTGTCACTCCTAATTTTCTTTATTTTAAAATCAAATTCATTTTGAGCCCTTTTTGAAAAACTTTTGAAAATCCCGGAGGTTTCACTTTTGTCATTTAGGAAGAAGACCCATGTATATCTAGAGTAATCATCCACAATGACTAAACAATAGCTATTTCCTCCAATGCTCTTATATGTTGTTGGCCCGAACAAATCCATACGTAAGAGCGCTAATGGCCTAGAGGTTGACATGATACTTTTGGAAGGATGAGAATTAGCGACTTGTTTTCCGGCTTGACAAGCACTACAAAGTCGATTTTTCTCAAACTTTACATCCTTCAAGCCAACCACTAAGTCATGCTTAAAAAACTTTTTAAGTTGAATCATTCCCACATGACCTAGCCTTCTATGCCACAACCAACCCAAAGAAGTTTTTGCAATTAAACAAGTTTTCAAACAAGACTCATTTGAAGAAAAATCTACCAAATAGAGATTCCCAAATCTAAAGCCTTTGAAGACTAGTTCATTATTATTATCTTTTGAGATTATAACATTTTTTCTTTTGAGAATGAGCATGTTAAGCCAAGATCACATATTTGAGCAACGGATAGCAAGTTGAAATTTAATGATTCAACTAAAGATACATTAGAAATTGAAAGGTCGTTTGAGATAGCGATTTTACCCAATACTAATACCTTTCCTTTGCTATTGTCTCCAAATGTGATTTTGTCATTGCTTCCATTCTCAAATGTGGTGAACATCTTCCGGTCTCCGGTCATATGTTGAGTGCAACCGCTATCCAACACCCAATGCCTTCCACCGGTTTTGTAGTTCACCTACAAAAGAAGATCAAGTTCTTTTAGGTACCCAAATTTGTTTGCGTCCTTGGAGGTTAGTGACCAAGGTCTTGGGTACCCAAATGGATTTCTTTTTAGCACCCAAAATTGAGGTGCCAATGAAATGAGCAATAACATTTCCATTTGTGGATTTTCTAAGCATATAACATGAATCATATAAACCAATGGAATGCATGTTATTCTTTGAGCAATCACTTGGCATATGTCCAATACACCGACATTTTGTGCAATACTTACCATTTTCCTTTACAAACCTTGGAGGCTTGTATACCGGCTTTTTACCCTTTTGGGGGACATATCCAAGTCCCTCTTTGTTGAAAGAGCATCTTTGATCGCTTAGTAACTTATCAAGGGTTTCGTTTCCCTTGTAAGCTCTCTCTAAGCTTTTGTTTAATTTTAGCACTTGTTCTTTTAAATTTTTTTTTCATTAGCAATGATATCATCATGAACAAGATTTAGAGCATTTCTAGAATCTACACTTGATGAACAAGGTATGGCAAGTAGATCATCACAACAAGTAGATATGCTAGACTTTGAAATTTCTATACTAGACATTTCATTCAAGATATTGCAAGTAACTCCAATGCTAGTACTAGATTTGTGATTTTCTTGGAGAAGCAAATCATGAGCTTCCTTTAGCTCCTCATAAAAGTCTTTGAGAGAGGTGTGTTCTCTCTTTAAGACCTTAAACTTTGATTTTTCTTTTCCAAGAAATTCATTCAATTCAACTAGCATATTCATCAAGTCATCATATGAAGGCTCATCATCATCAAGCAAGTTTACCTTTTCTCCTTTAGCCATAAGGCATGTAGGAGTGGAGAATAGTGATGGAGCCTCCTTGATTGCAATGCCCACAAGCCCTTTCTTCTTGGGAGATTCGTCCTCGCTTGAGTCGGAGTCCGAATACTCCTCTTCGGAGTTCCACTCACCAATATGGGCTTCATTCTTGCCATCCTTGTGAAGCTTCTTGAGAAGCTTCTTCTTGCCGTTGTAGTTCTTCTTCTTTGATGACTTCTCCTTGTCATCCTTCTTTGTTGGACATTGAGAGGCAATGTGCCCCTTCTCATCACATTCATAGCAACGAATGTTGCTAAACTTCTTGTTGGAGGAAGAATGCCATTTCTTGGTCTTCTCATGGCTTGTACTCCGAAATGGGCGTCTTCTCATGAACTTCTTCATTCTTCTTACTAGAAGTGCAAATTCTTCTTCGGAATCCTCCTCATCATCTTCTTCGGATTCTTCACTCATTACCGCTTTAGCTTTGAAAGCGGTGATCTTCTTATTCTTGGAAGAGGATTGCTCCAAGAGCTCTTCCTTGTCTTTCTTGTATAGCTCGTTGGTGATGAGGTTGCCCAACAATTGCGTTGGTGTCATTCTTGCCAACTCCGGTGAGTTGAGGAAGAGAGTCACCAACACTTCATATTTCTCCGGCAAGGCCCTAAGCATCTTTCGAACAATATCAAGATCGGAAAGATTAGTTCCAAGGCCCTTAAGCTCATTCACAATGTTGTTGAGCCTTGAGTACATCTCATTAATGTCTTCATGGGGCAACATTGTGAATGTCTCATATTTGATCCTAAGCCGATGCAATTTGACCTCCTTGACCGTGGATGTCCCTTCGTGTATTTCCGAAAGGGTAGTCCAAATAGCACGAGCCGTCTCAAGATTGCTCACCCTATTGAACTCATCCGCGTTCAAGGCTCCAAATAGAGCATTCATAGCTTGGGCGTCTAAATGAGCATTACGCCCGTCTTGATCCGTTGGGTGATCCGGATCAAGAGCCATAACGTAACCCTCATTTACGACTTTCCAAATTTGAGGACTCATGGCCTTTAAATAAATAGACATTCTAATTTTGCAATAAGCATAATTTGAGCCATCAAATAGAGGTGCCTTTCCTATTGCTATACCCTCACTAGCCATCCTTTTTTCTCTAGACGGTTAAGTCCAAATTTGAGAGACCAAGCTCTGATACCACTTGTAAGATCGAGGAGGCCGACTAGAGGGGGGGTGAATAGGAGGTTTTAAAATTTTCGTCTAATTCTAATTAGCAATTTTAAACTTGATGGATTGATAGAGCAAGATAACACTAACACTAGCACAAGTATCGACTAAGAGCAATAACGAAAGGTAGAGAACAACAATTGCTACTCTAACTAAGCAAGCAATCAAATGATATGAATAAAGAGCGTTGCATGGAAGAATATGATCACAAGAGAGCAAACCACAATTTGACACGATTACTTTTTACCGTGGTGATCGGAGACTTGCCGGTCTCCCCTAGTCCACGTTGAGGTAAGCCCGAACGAATCGGACCGGCTCCACGAATGAGCCTAAGCACCTCGATCACTATTGGATGCCCTTTCCCTCTCCGGGTAGGCGAGCTCCAAGCCTTCACAATCTTCTGGGCCTTCTCACAATCTTCTTGAGAAGATCACCGAAGCTCCGCCAAGCCGTCTAGGTGCCGGCAAGCACCAAGAGAATAGACCACTGCGGCTTGATCTCACTCAAGTGCTCAATGGATCAACTAGAATGCAATGCACTTGAATTTTGGGTCAACTACCTCAAATGAATGCACAAGAGAGTGAATGAGGTGTGAGAGGTTGCTCTAGGCTCAAATGTATTCAATGGATGTTCAACAACAACGTCCTAGTTCTGGTGGGGGTGTATTTATACCCTCACCCACCTCAAATAGCCGTTACAATAAACAATCCTGAAAATTCAGGAAATCCGGTACTACCGCAGGCAAAACCGCGGTACTACCGGACCCTAGCTGACCGGTCAGAACGGCTATGTCAGAGAGTCAGAAGTAACCGTTGGTCAATGAGTGCGGTACTACCGCCGTTAAAACCGCGGTAGTTCCGGACGTCCGGAAGTTCCGCCCCAAGCCCGGTACTTCCGATCTCAACGAGACTAAGTCTTATTCTCGGCGCTCTCTGGAAAAAACGTTCCGCTCGGGTGTCCGGAACTTCCGCACATGCGGTAGTTCCGCAGGTAAAACCGCGGTACTTCCGTTTTCCGAGAGGCTAAGTTAAAGTCCGGGCGCTCTCTGGAAATAAAGTTCCGCTCGAGTGCCCGGTACTACCGGCAGTCCGGTAGTTCCGCAGGTCAAACCGCGGTACTACCGTTTTCCGAGAGACTAAGTCTTAGTCCGGAAGCTCTCTGGAAAAAACGTTCCGCCCGGGCGCCCGGTACTACCGGACCTGCGGTAGTTCCGCCTAATACACGCCGGAACTACCGGATTTTCTGACAATGCACAGATTTGATTTAATTTTAATTTCTAAGTGCATGCATGATCCTAAATTGATCCAAAGGGCACATTTGAACATGATCAAGCAATCACCATGATCCCTCTTAATAGTACGGCGTCTATCCTATAATCCGGTCTTCCAACCTAACTCCAAGACCGGTAAAACAAAATAGATACCTAAACTATTTACCTTGTCGCCCTAGAGATCTTGAATCTTCATGGGATATTTTGTGAGCCTCTTTCTTTGCTATTTGAACATATCCTTTCAAACACTTAATGCACACATTAGTCCCATATTCACATAAATTCATTAATTACCAAAACTAACATTTTTAGGGGCCTAGATGCTTTCAGAGGTGCGTGCTTCTACCACTGCGCCTTAAGGAGATCAGCCCTTACCTTCTGATTCTTCTGGAGCTTCTGGCTCTGCTCCTACCTCCTCAACTCATGAGGTAGAGGCCACTTCTTCTTCTCATCTAGAACCTCCCCGATACATTCAGCGTCATCATCCTCTAGAGCAGATTATATGTGATCTCCTTGAGTGTGTCACGCATTGAAAAATCTGGCTTATCTCACTTTTGTCTACACCCTACCTTTATTGCCACTTTCGAGTCCAAGGAGTTTTGCCATACATTATCTGATGAGTCTTGAGTCAATGCCATGCATAAGTTAGAGAATTTCGAGAGGAACAAGGTCTGGTCGCTTATTGAGCCCCCTAGTGGTCATAATGACATAGGAACCAGGTGGGTATTTAAGAACACGCAGAGTGAGGATGGAGTAGTCATTCAAAACAAGGCTATATTGGTAGCTCAGGGTTTCTCCTAGGTTGAGAATTTAGATTTTGAGACCTTTGTCCCTATAGCTAGGCTAGAAACCATTAGGATTCTGCTTACATTCATAGCGTCTAAGGGCTTCAAGCTGTACAAGATGGATATCAAGAGTGAGTTCCTCAATGGGTATATTAAGAAAGAGGTCTATGTTAGGCAACATCTAGGTTTCGAGAACCCCAAATACCCAAGCCATATCTTTAAGCTTTCTAAAGCCTTGTATGGACTTAAGCAAGCCCCTAAAGTTTGGTATGAGAGGCTTGAATCCTATCTTTTGGGTGATAAGTTTGAGATGGGTAAAGTGGATAAGACCTTGTTTATTCGTAGACATGGCAATGACCTTTTGCTTGTCCAGATATATGTATGACATTATCTTTGGTGGCTTCTCTTATGCTCTTGTTTCTCAGTTTTCCGATGTCATGAGTACAGAGTTGAGATGAACATGGTGGGCGAGTTGAGCTTCTTCCTCGGCTTTCAGATCAAGTAGACTTGGAAGGGTACCTTCTTATATCGAGCGAAGTACATTTAAGACCTCCTGAGATGCTTCGACATGAGTGATGGCAAGCCGGTATAAACTCCAATGGTGAATTCGACTACACTTGAACCTAACGAGGATGGTGAGCCTGTAGATCAAAAGGAGTATGGAAGCATGATTGGAGATATACATTTCGCCTTATGTCTGTGTGCTCGATTTCAGGCTTCTCCTCATGCCTCTTACCGTCAAGCGGTGAAGCGCATCTTTAGGTACCTTCGAGCTACTCTAGACTATGGTATTTGGTACAATTCTGCTTCCTGTCTTTCCCTGATAGCTTTCTTTGATGCAGACCTTGCTGGCTGTAGGATAGATAGGAAGAGCAATTCTAGGCACTTGCCAATTCATTAGTACTTCCACTACTACAAAAGAGGCTATACTAGACGGCTACATCACAGACGGTTTGACAAAACCGTCTGTGATTGACACTAACACAAACGGTTTTAATTTGGACACCGTCTGTGTTAGTGGTCGAGTATCACAGACGGTCCTTACCAATGAACCGTCTGTGATACTTTAGTATCACAGGCGGTTTAAAATAAAAAACCGTCTGTGATAATCTGAAATTATCACAGACGGTTTTTTATTAAAAACCGTCTGTGTTGTGTAGACTATCACAGCCGGTTGTTGTTAAGAACCGTTTGGGAATGTTCACAGACGGTTTTTTACAAGAACCGGCTGTGATGTCCCTTTGTCTGTCATATTCTAGATCAGAGGTTAATATATAAGTACACATTGCTTCTAATAACTTAACTACAGAACTACTGAGACAAGAGGTCACAAATTAAAGGCAAATTTATTAATTTCAATTAGAGGGAAATTCATTACATAAGTCGCACAGGTAAAGAGTTTCCCAGATTGTAATCTTTTGGGCTTCGTACGCTTCTTCTTCGACTTTGGGACTTGGAGGATCAGCCGCTGAATTCTCGAACGCTGTTAAGATTGCCCTTGTCCTCTGCACTTCCTCGTGCAGCCTGGGCAAATGATCAGCAGCATCCATCATGTCGTACAGGATAGCATTAAAACATTCCTCACAATCTGCCGTTTCTGCATGAGCGGCAAGGCTATCCATCAGTCTGTGCAATGCGAGTAGAGCTTCTTCCGCATTGCGCACATTGTGGAGAAGAACCAGGGTGAGAGCTGTTTCCCTTTCTTGAGCGGCAGCGAGACGCCTCCGTCGACGGCGGAGGATCAGGTCAAGCTGACGGATGCAAGAAAGTTGGGGAAGGAGAGCAGGGCGGGTGCGGAGAAGCTGCTCCAGATGCAAATTGCTGGCCGCCTGTGTAAGGTTCCGGCCGAACAATTCGTGATGAATAGATGAGAGGAAGGAGATGATCACAAGAATAGTAGAAGGCGCCATATTGTACGTACGTAGAAGAGACCTGGATTAGGCGCGCATATTTAACCTTTAGCACAGACGGTTCGTATACCCAAACATTAATGATATAGATGCTTCGTATAACGATCGAGAGACGTTAATTAGACGATCGAAACCCGAAGCGTTCTGGCAATCGAAACACGAAGCGTTCTGGCAATCGAAACACGCGCGAAGCGTTCTGGCAATAGAAACACGCGCGAAGCGTTATGACAGACCGAGTATGTTTCTTGGTCTTCTAGGAAGTAGTCTAGTGTTATACAGTGCACCGCAAAGGCCGAGTATGTTACAGCTGCTAGTTGCTGTAGTTAGGTGCGTTGGATGGTTTCCACCTTGCAGGACTCTGGGTTAGCTATAGATAGTGTTCCTCTTTTCTGTGATAATACTTCTACCATTAACATTTTCAAGAACATAGTGCAGCACTCTAAGACTAAAGCACATAGATATCAGATATCATTTCTTTAGAGAACATGTGGAGAAGGATGACATAGTGCTTCAGTTTATGGAGAGTGACCACCAATTGGCTAACATTTTTACCAAGCCATTAGATAGCTCGAGGTTTATGACCTTGCGGGGAGAGCTTAGGGCAGTCTGTCCTTATGGCTTAATTTGAGGGTAGCATCATGTACTTTTTGTATTATATGTACATTTTTATTCTGTTGCATTTTGTTTATTGGGGGCATTTGGGTTAGTATTTTTATCATAGACTAGGATGGTTCTCACTCTCAGATGGTTAGACTTCTGTCTCTCATTTTGTGATCCTAGGATGCTGCTTATTAGTTACTTCTCTTTTCATTAGGTTGAATTCACTTACTTCTTTTAGGTCTAGCAGGAGTTGAGCTCCCTTGGGTAGACAGGGAACGTGTTTACTCCTTTGTATTTTAGATGACCAGTTGATAGTCATAGAGTCATGTGGGGTAGATGAGAGCAAGTCTGAGCTATAGTATTCCTTCTATCTTGTCTATGCTGTAAGGACTGTCATTTCTTCTTTCTATCCATGCTTCTTCCCTCTTACTTATTGCTTTGGTTCAGTACGAGTTAATTTGAGATTTTCTGGAGCTTAGTGATGATATAACTCAACTTGAACCAAATTGTTTCTAAAATTGACTCAATTGTTGAGGGGGGAGCTGGAATTTTTATTGTATCATATTTAAATTTAGCAATATGCATTGTAATATAAATGTATGGAGCCCTGATTATTGTCCTTGTGTGACATGATAAAACTGCTTTACATCTTTCTATGACTTGTGCTAGATTGCTAGATTTATCATGACCTTCTATGTATAGTTTAGCTCTTGCCATGCTAATTTTTTTATGTGAAAAACATGAAATAAATCATGTCTTACTTCCTATTATGATTCATGCCATGTCAAATTAGCTAAGTTGAGTCTTAAACTTAGATTGAGCTATGCTAGTTCATTATTGAAACATGAGTTAGTATTATCTCTTTGTTTTTAAACTAAGTCAAGAAAATACAAAATGATTTGTTTT
This sequence comes from Dendrocalamus latiflorus, assembly GCA_017311315.1. Taxonomy (NCBI): domain Eukaryota; kingdom Viridiplantae; phylum Streptophyta; class Magnoliopsida; order Poales; family Poaceae; genus Dendrocalamus; species Dendrocalamus latiflorus. Next base: position 21,880,075 of record CM029627.1, on the reverse strand, counting down.
GTGCGAAAAAACTGATCTCACCAATCCTTTCTCATGAGACGGCTTGCCATTGCACTAGACATGAATATAGGGGGAGTTTTGGATGACCAAGATGACTTCCTTAAACTTGTTACTTGGAATGGTCACATAAGGCTTGAGATCTAGCACATGGCTAATGAAACTAAATTTTGTGAAAAATGGTTGAAACTTTGCTAAAACCAAAAATGAATTCAAAAATTGTCAAATTGGCTAAATTTGCTCAATTACAAATGTTATCAAGTGCTTGAACAAAATGTTTTAGTTTTGAACTTCTAGCACTCTAAAATGACTCAATTATAACTTCTTGACTTCATTTAGTCTGTTGATATGGCTTGACTCATTTCTGGATAATTTGACATGCTAAAAATCCATTTAACTTTAGAATCATTGTTTATTTGGTTTGAGCTTGGCTATATATGGTTTGGCATGATATAGACATCACTTTCACTTTTTTTTTGACTTGGTGTAATGCTTGGAAAGTCGATTTAGGTAATCATCATGGCTTCTAATGCTTTAGATGAATAAAATATAGTCACTTCATCTAATCATGCTCTATTTTCTTTCATGCATCATGATGATTCCATTGTCAAAGGGGAGAAAGATAGGTTAAAATGCACATCTAGATTGTGACTTGGCGTTTTTGTGCAAGATCTCGATTTTTGGAGCTTTATTGTGTTGTTGTGATTTTCTATCACATCTCACTATGACTAAGGTCAAATCGAGCAATTACTCTTTCATATGGATCTAGAGTGAGATTTCCTAACTCATTGGTGGATTTGAAATCTTTATGGAAAATTTGTTATTTTCAGTGGCTTATCTCCATTTCTGCTTTATATGGTCATTTTCATTTGTTGCATTCGTATTGTTACCATTTTGGAGCTCTCTTTATAAAATTCTTCTTCTTTCTCTAAAACTACCTCCAATTTGCATTTTTGAGTATTGCCCATGGGTTCATCAAGGGGGAGATTGAAGGACTATGTGAGAAGGTCTTGTTAATGTTGTGATGAACCATTGCAATTTTTGTGGAGTGATCAGTTGGTTTTGCAAAGATTGCATTTGATTTGGATAGTTTTCTGGTAGTGTCAGGAAATTCGAAAGTACCGTAGGTATTAGTGCGGTAGTTCCACTTTGCGAAAGTACCACAGGCATAAGTGCGATAGTACCGCTTGGCGGAATTACCGGATCGAATTATGGTATGTTTTTTCAGATAGCTCCAGGTAAGGTTTTTAGGGTACAGAAGTACAGTTTGGGAGGCGGTAGTTCCACATTGCGGAAGTACCAGCATGTTAGGCGTGGTACTTTCGATCTTTCCAGAAAAACAGGGGTTTGGGGAATTGAGTCATGGATCGAGTTTGGATGACCTAGGTCATTGGATTAAGGTTGCATGATACATGTGTTGGCTAATGTCGGTCAAGTTGTGAAGAATTTGTGTCCGAAAATAATTTCTTTGTCTTGAATGTGCAGGGATGCTTGAAGTCAACTGTTGTCAACGGCGATGATTGGGGCTAGGCTCGTGGAGGAGTTGAGGCCCAGAACGATTGAGGATGCTGAGTGAGACTGTGACCTCAAGCATGGCACGAGAAATGCGGGAAATGTTAAAGGCGAGCGGGATGACGCCATGTGGCTTGCACGAGCCGAGTGAGCCATGGTTTGGTGAAACCGGGACGGGAGAAATTTTGCGACACGTGGCGAGCTAGTGGTGCATCTACACGTGGTAAGCATGGCGATTGCTTGCAGTGGTTAGTGATGACCATGTTAAGGAAGGGTATTTTAGTAGTTTGACCAAAATACCAGAAACCATCTTGGATCAAAATTGTAACGCATGGACAATGTGTTGGAGTGTGGTTTAGGTCAAGGTAGAGTTGGTTTGATTAAGGCGGATCAAGGCTAAGGATTTAGCGGATGCATACTTATGTGTTTTGAAAAACGTGCATAAATGAACTTGTATGAGTAAAACCCGTTTGTGTGGGGTTAACAGTTTTCTCCATTATAATAGTGGATAGCATCCACTAAGGTGAATAAGTGGTTGGTTGCCCACCTATGAAAGGGGGTTGGGATGGAGACATGTAGGATTAACCATCCAGCCCATCTCTTATGCTTTCTTCTCTAGGCTTAGGGTTAGTGTTTGAGAGTGAGTACCTTGGGTGTTCTTTGTCCTCCAAGATGGAGTGACTGTAAAACCTAGCTTCTCAAGTAAGCAATACATTAATTTTTGTGCAACTCTTGAGTCTCTTATTTTTTTATTGATGTGCTTGACTCTTGGTTGGTTTTGATCTCTCTTCTTTCCTTGTTGTGATCTTACTGTGCCAAGAATGTATAAGAGATAGAGATAATCCTGAGGAACATATCTCCACCTATCTAGTTAGTTTGATAGCTAGATTCACGAGAAAATCCGGTTTTGCTTGATTTGGCCTCAAGGTATGATTTCTTGATCCGAGCGTTTTTTACGTGATTTCTTTTATGTTCTTGCTTGCTAAGATATGTGAGAACATATCTAATTGGCCATCATCTAGCCATGAGCAAGTTGTATTCACCGTTTGGGGTTTTGATTCGATTTTGTTGCACCTTTTCAACAAACTAAAAAGATCTTAACTTTGGCCATGGTTTTTATGATCATTTATTATAATAGGTTTATAACATTTGAGAGTAGATCCCTGCAAATTTTTGTGTCATTTGGATCTACGGATCAAAAGTTCTCTTAATTTTGGTTTTTGAAATCGTGCTAAAAATACTATTTATCCTGATTTTAATGTAGTAGTAGTAGAAATACCGTGATTACTGTAGCGGTAGTACCACGGGTACTGTAGCAAGTGGTAGTACCGCAATTTCAACGGCGGTAGTTCCGTTTTTGCTGATTTTTCATGGATTTTCAGCGTCTCGAATTGCTAGTTTTTTTAGTAGCTTTTTATCCTAATCTTCATAGCTCTGTAGCTCTTGAAGTAAAGGATTGGTGAATATTTAGGGGAAATATTTTGAGGCATCATTCATCCTCCTCTGTTACCATATGCGGTCTTTCAATGGGTAATTTGTTCTATATGATCTTACAAGATGTAAATCCTTTACTAGCGGTTCGAATTGATCGAAATGGTCCAATAGGATAGTAGAGGCGTAAGATCCTACGATACAAATGAAGATTTCATATAACAAACCTTGCTTTTCAGTGGTTGTTTGCAGGATTTCTATGCCCTTCATAAGACGCAAAAAATTGGGCCCAAAATATACATGTAGGGTCCAATACCATACACCTGAGATCTTGCTTATGGCAGTTTAATTTTACATGCAGGCCTAATTGAAATGGTCAAAAAGCCATGATACTCAAACAAAGAAACCTAATCCTATCAGGAGTTTAAGAACATGTTTCCATGCATGGAAGCATGTTCTTGCTTTAGCACGGTGCATACATACATACATACATACATACATACATACATACATACATACATACTGAGAGAGTGTGTTTGTTAGAGGGCGAGAAAGAGAAACTGGCACACACATAGGGTGGTTTTTTTCAGCTGCGGCTAATTTTGGCCTTATTAGCACGAGCGTTTATATGAATAAACTGAATATCAATAAACCGGTAACTCATTTCAAAGAATTATCTCGATAAACCATATAAAAAGACAACAAAAAAATGTCATATCTATTTATTCAAGGAAAACCATCATCCAACCGAAAATAAGAAGGTCATAGGCTTCTTAAGACTCTTTAACTGTGGAAGCAAAATAAGTAGAAGGCCAGGTCGTAAACGAGAAAAGCAAAAGTGGGACCCCACTACCTATAACTCCATGCATGGCCCACAAGAATCCCAATCTCAGCGCACAACAGTACTGTAGGTGAACCAGTGGCTTTGATCTAGTGATGTGATCAGAGCATCCAATCCGGTCGATCCCCTTGCTCTTTTTGATAGCCTTTTTTTCTCTCCTCCCCGTGATCTCTGCTGCTTCCAAAAATTGGTGCCCTGTTCCCGCATGGAGTGTTGGATAGACCCAGTTGAGCTGGAAGAGCATGCCATGATTCCTGTGGGCTACCACACAAAAACACTGGCATGAAAGGACCAAGGCAAAAATACTTGGATGGAAAAAAGAGAGCAAAAGGCCTGGATGGAGATGAGAACTTTGGATTCTTTATGCATGGATTACAGTATGTATGCAATTGCCATGTATAAATATTTCATTCACAGATGTATGCCGAAGATGATAAATGAAAGCCACTGATTTTTTTGGGACTATTATCATGTGATCTAGCTAGCTAGCATGATTGAATTAACAAACTAAGCTAGCATCTTCTGGTTAATTAGAGCTCTTCCATACGATTGACCCGCGGTAAGGCTGTAACAGATAGTAGTAGCAATCTATCTAGCTTTTGGATCAGCTGCAAGCTGCAAATTTTGCGCATGCAACTGAAAAGCGGATGCGTGGATGTATATATGTGTAGCTACTCGGGACCTGCGTGTTGTTGGATGGAGACGTAAGAGGAGGACAAAACAGATCGAGGAGTAGCTGCCAAGGGAGCAAAAAGCCAGACGGCTAGGCATGTACAATTCTACCATGTGTGATCCTCCAGTGGATCCTGGAGTTGCAGAGCGCGCAAAGCTATAGGCTGGTTCCTTTCAGCTTACTTGTAGTTTATATTTATACTGTGTACAATAACTAGTTTTTAAATGATATATTTTTTAAAGATCGGATCAATAAAAAATTATAGTAAAAATGTATGAGTTTAGCTGTATCGGCTAAAATCATATATGACTATTTTCCTTTACATACTGCCTCTCACGAACAGTCAGAATTTAAATATCTAAGCCATAAACCATAAATCATCAGCAAAAAAACACTCATAGCACAGTCAATCGGCAAGAATTAATATTATATATACTGGTGAAAGACTCCATTTGAAATGTCAAAATAAAGTTACGCTATTAGGAAACTTGATTTAGTAAAACAATTTTTTTCTGGTATATGAAGGACTCTTTGCCTCTTTGGAATGCAGAAAACGGGGGGGAAACGCAGCAATTGTATAGGAATGCGGTGCAATTCTGCATGAACACCAGACAAACGAATGTTTGGATGCTTCACGTTAGGAAGAGGATACATGCAAGACGAAATGAAAATTTTCCCATGGAACGAGCTATTTCACGGGCATAATGCTTTATATAGGACTGGGATCATCCGAAGCTCCTGAAAACTCCGGCGATCCACATATTGTAGTAGATGTAATCCTACGATCCAAAGACACTTGCTATTCTTATTCAAGAAGCAAAAAGCCAAAGACAAACGATGGGCTGGCCATCACAGCAGCTGATTGATCGAGTGCATCGATCATTCACGGAGAACCTCTCTCTCTCTCTCTCTCTCTCTCTCTCTCTCTCTCTCTCTCTCTCTTCTTGAGAAATCCGAAGAGAAAACGAGAGAGAGAGAGAGAACAAGGTGATGTCACATCGCCATAAGGGCCGGTCAGGGAGATGATCACGACAGTGAGAGAGTGTGGTGGCAGGAACGGGAGGGAAGCGGTCGATATTGTTTTAAATTCAGTAGTCTCGCTGCTTGCTCCGTCCCGGCCTTAGCCCAAAGTCAAACCCCCGAGTTATGTCCCAATGGTAGCTCCTCACAGCGAAAATTCCTTTTTGTATAACGTGCGAACGAGATGCTAACACATGGCAAAAGTACTGTAGTAGCTATTTTAAAAATATTTTCCGTATGACTGGTACTGTAGCATAAAGTAAAATTTTTTGTACGGCTGCAATATTGCTATAGTGTTTTTGCCGCGTATCACCACTCATTCGCTCGTTACATGTGTCACCGGTACACAATAGAAATTATCCCTCACAGCACACTTCATCCGATCCAGTACTCTGTTTCTGCAGGGTGTTTGGAATAAAAAATTCTGTAGGAATTATATATACCAGAATTCTTACGAAATTCACCAGGTTGGCCTGCTCCGAAGAGCTGAAATCCCTGGTTTTTTTTTGTCTTTTTTGTTTCTGTAGGTCCCATTTTAAACGATTTTAGTTTTTTGCTTCTCACTTCTTTTTTGTCTTTGTTTTTTCTTATTCTTTTATATTATCCATAATGATATAATTGTTTATTTTCTAACTTTAATTACGTAAAAAAACTAGCAGTAGCTATTGTGCTCTTCAGTCACTACAGTGAATAAAGCTAGAAACCTAGGTTTATAAGCTCTTTGGAGCACCACTTTACTGTAGCGACTGATATCTTTTTTTGAATCAAAAAATAAGAAAAATTGAAAACTCCGCTATATCTTTTGGAATAATGTAAAGGAATGAGGGGGAAAAGCAAAAAAAAAAGGCCAAAAATCCAAAAAAAAATTTAGAAGCCAAAAAGTTGACCCGTTTGGAGTGGGACCTTAAGACTCTTAACTTGTCTAGGAAGCAATTTCCGTTTATTTACTGATCCCTCCATCTTTTTACTTATCGTCTTAGAATCCATGCCGTCAAACTTTGTAAAGTTTGATTGACAATAGATTTAAAACTATATAAATTGACAATATAAAAATTGTATCATTAGATTTTTCTGTTAAACCCGATACGACAATCAGAAGGTGAATGATGACTTCAAATTGAATCTCCCAAACAGTATTTCAAAACTTTCACTCTACTAGTTATGGAAGTTACGAAGATTAGATTTACTACCCAACAAAGAACTCACAAAAATACAAAAGCCAATAGAGTTCAATTCCCTGGACCGGTCAGACCGCTATGGAGGGAGTGGTTGGACTAGTGTAGGTGTTGGCGGTCAAATCGCTAGTTGAGGCTAGTCAGACCGAGCTATGGTTAGATCGTTGACCTAGGGGCAGTCTGACCAGACCCCTATTGCCAGAATTGAGAATCAGCCTAAGCCAAAACTCAAAAAGGTGCAATATCCAAAATACATATCTAAACATTTTAAAACTTTGCACACACCTTATTGAGGATCTCAAGAACATAATCCATCGCAAGATTAGCTAAAGTTCCAACCTTTTCTCAAGACAAGTAAGATTACACCAAAACTGGGCAAAATTTAAGAACTTGATAAAATGACTTGCTTGTGAGTTGGATATGGCCAAGATAATTCTACAAGTGTTCCCATGTATCATAACATGCAAGAGCACCTAAAGATTCGAGACCAAAACCTCATAATCAAGAAATCACTAGAAGGGCTCCAAAATTGAACCAAAATATGACAACTTCGAAATCTTTTAAATCACAATGCTTAGATGGATGTGATATGATCTATATGAGTTATCTCCATCACTTATACGTCCTTGACACGTAGTAAGATCAAGAAGAGGGGAGAAGAGGAAAATAACTAACAAGACAAGAGCAATTCAACCAAGACAAGAACCATATATATGATGAAGAAGGTTGATCTATTACAACTTATAGATGTAAGTTTTACAGTCACACCACCATGGATGATAGAGCTCTATCTCCTAAGAGCACACACTAAAACCTTCCTTCCAAGGAAGTCTCTCTATCGCAAACCTAAAGAATGGATGGGTTGGTTAGCCTTGCTCCTTGGCAATATGCCATCAATCCCCTCCCACTCATATAGATGGAGTAACCAACCTAATTCTAACCCTAATTGATATTATCCATTAGCACAACAGGGGAAACCCATTAACCCTACACACCGGGTTATACACTCGCACGCACGCTTCTCAAAGCGCACACACCCATTAACCTCGCTAGCAAATCAACATTGATCTGCTTAACATTTTAGCACATCCATGACCTAAATAGCTTAAGCCACCGCAACGATTTCGCACACCACCACTTTTCGGTATTGGGCAATTTACCAAAATGCATATCTACCACCTTCTAGGAAACTTCATGCTTCCTTCGCCTTGACCGTAGACCTCACCTCTTCCCTGAGCTTAGTACATGGTCATCTCCTTCTTTATAAGCAATCTCCATATTTACAACGTGTGGGTTCCCCAATGGCTCACGTATCGATAAGTCTCTCCATGTTGGTTCGCCCGACCATGCCTTATTTGTACTGATTGTATCATTCGACAAACTATTGCTCGAACCTAATCTTCAACATCCCTTTTCTTCCCCATGCCTTGCTTGAGCCTAACCATCTTGCCTGGCTTTCTTGGCCATATCTCACTTCATCCTCGAGCCTAGTCTCGATCCACACCGTCGACTATGGTTGCCTCCAAGCTTCCTTGCATATGATAAGTTCTTCACAACTTGACCTATATTAGTCCAACATGCTTCATGCATCGAGAATACAATGACCTAGGACTCTAAAACTCAACCCATGACCAATTCCCACAAATTCCCAAAAACCTTTAGGCCAAATTCAGGCACAACTGGTCTGACCACCACTGATCGATCGGTCAGATCACTTCAATCAAACCCTGATAACAGGGGAGCGAGTCAGACTGCAGGACCTATGCCAACCTAGCATCTTGGTCAACCCTGGTCGGATCGCCACCCATTGGCCGATCAGACCACTCCAATTTCTCTCGTGTACACAAGCGAGCACTTCTCTAGAATAAACCAGCCGCTAACTAAACATCGGTCGCACCGCATCGGTAGTCGGACCGCCCCAAAAATCTAGTCACACCGGACTCCGATCAGACCGTCGCCCATGATCGATTAGGCCGCTTCTGCATAGCGGTTAGACCATCTCTATAGGTCAGTCAGACCACCCCTAGCAGGTAGTAGAACTGAAAACTGTAAACTTTCGTAGATTTAAATTTTAACTTGATATAATTGTCAATTGTTCAATACAAGAACTGACGATATTCTCAACATGGTTATACATTTTCATTAACAACACTTTCATAGTATTACAAAATTTATTAGTATATCTTAATGTAAAATTAAAAAATATACTTGTCAAAATCGTATCTCAAAAAAGCATAAAAAACTAAAACATCAAATAAAAAAGAATAGAAGAATATATTTTAAGGTTTTGGTACAGGACCAGCGTCAATTTATAGTCTAGAAGCGTGGGCATGTTTGGCCTATCATCCGCTCTAGGTTTGTGACTAAACGAGTCGTGTAAATATGTCCTCCTACAAATTAGAGCCACATGTACTTTATCGACCATGCCTTCTTGTCCTCTCACTGTTGGACGTGCCTATGACGCTGTTTGTATTAACTTTTTTTAAAAAAGTTAAAAACTAACATGAGTCCTTGATTTTCGGAAGCGGTTTTTTCACTACTCTCTTTACGTCTCACTACAGATATAAGGCACGAGATCACAAGTGTATCATATACACCACTTCTCTCGTTCTCATCGCGTGCATGCATCTCTCCCTCACTTTTACACCGCTCGTCACTTCTTCTAAAAGACACTTATTTTAACCTCTACTATTTAGGCCCTGTTTGGCACAGCTCTAGCTCCGAGATCTATGCTGGATCTGTAGTTTGTTGACTAAATTAAAGTGATTTAAATATTTTTATTTAATATATAATATAAATGAAATGAGTCATGTAAATGCACTTAACATGCCTGCAACTCTAGATCCAGGATTTCCTAGAGCTACAGATGACCAGCTCTAGGAAATCTACAGATTTTCTAGAGCTTGAGCTCTGCCAAACGGAGCCTTATTTTTAATCAAAAGTCAAAAACCACATATAAAAGCTAATAAAAAAGGCAACACTAACGCCACCGTATTAGTCTAGCTTCTCTTGCTCCGCCATCCCATAAATGCATGAAGTGTATATAGGAAATTAGGAACAGCTCTTGCCGTGCATGTCATCTGTCTCGGTCACTGTACGCTCCTGAAGCCTCGGAATGGACGTGCCAATTGGACTGATAGATCGATGTGGAATTCCATGCCACGTCAAGTTGCGACCAAAGCGTTTATTTGAAGAGAAGATGATGAAGAGAATAGAGTCGAAGTCCGTGCATGTCGTCCTGCGTTGATCAGACACGACGCTTTTGGTTGCCCGCTTTCCAGCGGCCCTGGCTCCTGGCGTGCAGGCAAGCCGCGATTGGATGGCTGGACGAGCGCGCGAACCTGGCTGCCCACATGCAAGCAGCGCCGCCGAGCCTGGTTCCCAGGAAACGAATTTCGTTTTCGTTTCTTTGGAGCCAGGCTCCCGCGAGCGCGAACGTGCGCACCTCGTGGCCCGGCTGAGAGACAGGGAGCGTAACCACAGGTAAGAAAACGGGCAACCAAACAGCTGCTCTCCAGATCCCGACACTGCAGAGCAAAGCAACCAAACACTAGCGACCTGTATGGCCAGAGCCTGGCTAGCGACAGCCTGAATGCCAGATGCGACCCAGGCTAGCTAGAGAAGGGAACCAAACACACCCGTACTCCTAGCGAGCTGCACGCGTGTGGTGTTTATTGTAATCCACACGCTGTGTGCGCGCGCGCGTGCGGTGCGAGTCTCGCGTTGCAAGGCCTGTTCTTTTCTGCTTCGATTTATGATTTTTGTTAAATTTTTGAATTTTAGCTGTTTACGGTACAGATTACAGAGAGACAGATACTCACTTGTGATTTTGGCTGGTACAGATGTTGATCTTTTAACGTGTAGATCGTTTAACTTGTAAACTCCGTCTTGAGAAAATACTCTATTTGAAAGTTAGGTATTATAGTAAAAATCAAAAGCCATCAGCTTTTGACTTAAAAAACATGCCCATAATTGCTAAGTGGCACCCTTAGCTGCTCCGGACGGTGTGGCACCTGTTTGTCTAGTTAGGCTGATCGGGCGAGACAAAATATCCTGTGCTACCTTCAAAAATGTTGATACAGTGAAGAATTCGATACATACGGTACCTTTAACGTCCTACTAACTCAAGAAATCTGATTATTCATGTGTGGCCACTGTATATATTGCTCAATGCGTGCATATATTACACATGAGAAGCTTTTGCCTTTCTTTTGGAGAGCAGCACTTTTGATCACAAGGCACACATTGTCCCATCACGGTCACGCAAGCAGAGAATGCACACACCGCGACAGCGAATGCAGCATGCACGAATGCATAAGAACTTGATCTGCAAAGCCTGGCAACACGCACGCTTCACAGTTTTCTCGCTCCCCTCATCGACTTGACTAAGTATGTGGAATCGTGCATGCAACGTAGGACGCATGCATGATGGCTGGTGTATGGTCTGTTCTTTCAGATTTTTCGACATTCGTTTTGACTTTTAGATCCTCTAAAGTTAAAATAAATAAGTTTGGATTTTAGCCTTGAATTTAGCCTCTTTAAAAATTAAAATAAACGAGATGACATTTTAAAGCTGGCTTCACATCTTCAAAACCATATACGTCATCTATATTAATGTCTCTGCCGTCTTAAAAAGTGCATATAAAAACTATCAGTCTGCGCCCAAAAGAACATGACCTATCACTATCACATTGGTGTAGGAGTATTTGACTGGGCACAAAGACCGGTATATATAGGAAAGCCTTTTTTTTTTTGCATTTTTTAGAGTATATACTCCCATTTTCAATATACTACTTAAAGGAATATTTTATACCCCTTAACCACTTTTGATATACTTACATATAAATTATAAGATACTTCAATGCGACTTGGTTGAAACTTTTTCATAAGACCCTTTATTTTTTTCTAAATACCTTTTTCCATATATAAAAGGAGTATATACATAAATCATGCTATAAAAAATAGATTTTGATAAATTTTTTCATGAAACTCACTTTGTAGTATCTTGTAATTATTATTAGAGTATACTTAAATAGATAAAGAGGTACTCCCTCTATCCAAGTTTATAAGGCTCATTTCATCTCGGCACATAGATAAAGGAGATAGTGAGAATGGCTATATTACCCTTAATTATTAACCCTGTTATAGCAGTTTCAATCACTCCCCGTTTCCTCTCTTTGTGTTCCTCGATTGCTATAACTTTTGATCCCGTAGCCGAAATTGCTCAAAAATTTTTCTGAAGGCTTTTGGATCAATGAAGAATATCTCCACCAATTTTCACTATTTTTGGCGAATGTTTGATCCCTGTCGCTCAACCATTGGGCGACTGCATTAAAGTCGCCCAATGGGAGGGCGACTGGATGCAGTCGCCTGATGGTAGAGCGACAGGGACAGAATCGACTTCTGGTTGGGCGATAAGCTCTAGTCGCCCTTCCATTGGGCAACTTGAACCTATTTTTGTAAAAAATTTTACCGCGGGTATATTTCTGTAATTTCGAATAAAAAATAGATTATCCGTACGAAAAATTCGTGAATGCATCATAAACTTGAGTGCATAGGCTAGGTTGCCATATATATACGCGCGTGTGTGTGTGGTAGCGCTATTATGCGCTTGCACGTTCTGTGCACGCAGTTTTGCGCCCCGCAAGTTATCACCGGTTGTATAAAAATTTATCATCGGCTGTGAAGAAAGTTATCACCGGCTGTGTACTATGAGCGTCGGCAGTAACTTCACTCGCTACCGATTGTAGCTTTTTGGCAATATGAATGTTTGGCAATAATTTCATTCAGAACCGATGATAACTTCATTCGGAAATGACAGTAACTTTCCCACGTTTTTACACCTGCGTGCTGGTTTCTATATGTATGTGTGTATACACACACACACACATATGTGTGTGTGTATGTATATGTGTGTTTGTGTATTCTACTCCCGAGTGTAGTTACTTTTCACCTATGATATGCCACCGAAACGAATTTAACATACTCATTTACTACTTTAGGTATATTCATATACTAATTCTAAGATACTTTGATGACAACCATATGAAAAAATCACAAGTGATCACATAGTTTTTTGACATGTTTTACTAGTACATTCATATTCATATGTAAAAAGAAGTATATTCAAAAAAAATATACATATCATCTTAAAAAAAGTATATATACCACCTAGATAGTCTTATATACTCATATACTATATGTACACAGCTTTCATTGCACGAAATACTTCCTATTTTATAAGATACAGTATAGAGAGTACCTACACCTGAGTTTAGAAAAAGAGTTATATACGTGCGCACGCCTTACAATTTCATAGTCCCATTATTATAGATCTTTAGATCAAACCCTCCACCTACCATGATAGGCGCCACTTGTCCTTCCCTCTCCCCTATTTCTCCTTTCTACTCATGTTGGTTCCTCTGCTTCGATCGGATCTAGCTAAGAACCACTGTTGTCACCACCTCTTTAGCGACCCCCTTGGTTCACTGCCTCACCGGTGATGATGCCGACAAGCCCGCCGCCTCCTCATCTTTCCTTGTGCCATCTTCTTTATTGGTGCCTCTGTCATGTCAATTGTAGCCATCGTCTTCTCCATCTCCAGTGACCTCTTCCACACATCCTCCTCTTCCTCACTGTCAGCTTTAGTGTGTCTCTCTAATATAAGAAAAAGAAGAGGCATATGGCAAAGTGTCTGCTCGTTGAAGGGGGTACATGGTAGTGGTGACGAGGGTGGCCTTGCTTCGCAAGTAGCGACGGTGGCACTCTTGTTTACAATGGCGGTGGCACAGTGGCACTTGCATGCAAACTTCGTCGGTGATAGAGTAGAATACATAGATAGAGCATCGTCAATACACAAATCGTGATGTTATTACAAAGGTAAGAAATTCGGTTGAAATAAAAAAAAAGCTTGTACTTGGGTGCTGTATAGCAGTTCCAGTCTCTTAGAACCAAATCTTTTCTTTGACACACGTACAAAAAAAAAACAAAAAGGATCACACGACAGTCTCATTAATCGATGGACGACATCCATCGCGCGGAGGAGGAAAACAACGAGACGACAATCTGATGATCCAGAGCACTCAGGTCGACACGGGAGCCCCCTCCACACGAGACACGCAAATCCCAGCATGCAGGCCCATGCATTACACCACAGTGTTTAGATCGATCGAGTACCAATTTGTTGGATGGCAGCCATCATAGCTTATTCGTTTTAGGGACTGTTTCTGGTTGCCCTACGCCGATAATCTGTTGGAAGCTGCTGGGTTCGACTTCAATATGAGAAACAAATCTGGCCCTTAATTGATATATATATATATATATATATATATATATATATATATATATATATATATATATATATATATATATATATATATATATATATATATATATATATATATATGGTAGCAAACGTAAACTCCACGTACATTGCACTGTAGCTGCTGGTGGCACTGTAAAAATAGAATTATATACATAGTTATTGTCAATTCTAGAGACATTATAACAAAGTGTGATATAGCAGTGTAGCGCTGGATTCCTTATATCTCCTTCCCTGGGCAACATAAGTCTTCGAAGGTTACAACGAAATAGCCTGAGTCGTGGAGGAAATATGCCTCCGTGTATGTCATGGTGAATCCACTGTGCCGGTTTGACTTCATGTTGGACCTCTACATGTACTAGGTATAAAAAGTATTGCAAACCAGTCTAAGCCTCGGTAATTGTGACTCGAGGACCAACGGCACTCCGAGAATGAACTTCTATTACGCAAGAGGTGTTTTAATATTCTTCGGTTGGGTCTTAGTGCCTCGCTTGCGATACATTTTCGGCGGCGTCTCCACAGAAGCTGATGCAATGGGCTTCTGAAGCGGAGCTTGATGTGGAGCAACGGGAGCCGATGTGATAGGTCCAAGGTGATGTTCCTCTTGGGCCACTAGATGTAGAGGTCGTGGTACATACGAGTCGAGGGTGATGTCTCTCTTAGGCCATTGAATGAATATGTAGATGGCATCCCGTAATGTCATAATCTCTCTATTTAGGGGCTTCTCAAGAGAGATGGTCCTGAAAATATCATTAATCATATCCACCTGGACCTTCACGAAATCGATCTCTAGTTGGGCACCATACATTAGTATCCCTGACAACCATGGATACACCATCCCCTTCCTAGCATCAATGGGAATGGAGCCAACAAGCCTGACTCTAAGGATGCACAGCGTGGGCTCCTACATATATAATGATACACGATAAGCTAAGGCATCCACCAGGTCTATCTATGTAGCATTCAAGAGAGGTACATTACCTCGATGTTGTCGATAGGTAAGTGGGCGTCGCTGTGTTCAGTAAATTTTGCATGGATGCGAAGCTACTCCGACGTTGCGGGGGACTGGATACCACATTAACGGGGGTGGGTTGCGATTGGTTGCGGACTTGTCTTAATTCTTCCCTCAATGAATCTATCTCTTCTTGAAGTGAGGCAGTCTTCTCTTGAAGTGAGGTAGATAGCTGTTCCTCAACTTGTGCATGAAGCTCCTGTTTTATTTGTTCATCACGATAGGCCTTAGATCTCTTCCTACTCCTATACGTCTTGGAGTCATTTGGAAATCCGTGCCTCCAAGTTATGTAAACCCCCAGGCCTCATGTGCGACTTGGGTGCTCCTTGTTTTCTAGGGCTTGTATAGCATATCCCTCTCCCTGTCTTCTTCTAAGGAGCATTGGGAAGATTCGGTAGTCAATGCTTACTACAACAGGCAATCATGTTATTTTAAATATCATAAAGCTCAAGAGGTATTAACAACTATGTAGTTTACCATATCTTAGCAGGCATTGGGACACTTTCTCATCTATGGGGTAAGAGGAGACACCCGAAGACGTGGTTGATAATCTCGCTCTTAACCTATTTCGGGTGTGCTCATTTGCGATTTATGCAAATGGCGGGGAGACCTCTGATCGGCTTGCGACCTCGTCCTGCATCCTCCATTGCGGGATTTTACCTACATACCCGGCAGTGCCGAGTCTATGAGGGTGTGTATTTTGTGCTTGGAGAGCCTTGTGCGCCACACTTTGTTGTTCAAATTCGGTCGTCATCTTCATCTGCACAAAAGCCTCCCATATTTTTGGCGACACGAAAGGATACTTTGTGAAGGGCGTACGATCCTTAGCCACGTACTGCATGAAAAGCGTGATCTTGAAGTTCTTCCACACTTTTCCCATTGCGAGGAATGCCTGCCATTGCATGAGTCCTTGGACTTCCGCTGGGATCTCGAATGACTTTGTTATTTCCTCACACAACTAAGATTTCTAAACCTTTTTCAAATCTTTCCATCTCGCTGCGGTGATGAGGACCCGTTGCCTTCCAATTATCCCATAGGTAGTCCGAAATGCTGCCACTACTTTCTTCAGTTGTAGAGGGAACCCATTCAGAGAGACCACCGTGATGGTCACTCGGCCCTCTGGCCTTTTCAATACTCCTCTGGCATGCTTAGTTACCCCAGTCTTCGGAGCATCAGGCCCAGATGACCATGACTGTGCGGATGTCATCTGTCTTACAAGAAAGAACTAATTTGGCATATATTATTGCTAAAAGATCCCTTTGGAATAACATGCCATTCCAAACAGATCTTGTAGCAATAACATGAAATCCTCCTCTTGTAGTAATGTATATATTTAGATTTAATTCCAGCATAATTAAATATTATCAAAGCACATTTGCAGCAGTATATATAAATGACAAAAAAATGCATATAACCATGTAATTCTACCATGTCATTAAAAACATAAACATAAAGCAGGAAACATGATGATTGCTTAAATGAGCATAAAGAGCATTATCAAGAATAGGGAATCAACTAAAATTAGCATAAAGCTCAAATTTTAGTTTAGTCCTCTCAGATGTAGGGTTACACAAGAATTAATCTTAGCTAGCCATCCCGCTAATATGGTCTATATCAAATGAGATTCAAACCTTTGGGAGGAGAGGCGGCGTCGAGAGGAGAGGAGGCATCGGGAGGGAGAGGCAGTCGGGGACGGGAGGAGAGGCGGCATCGGGAGGGAGAGGCGGCCGGTGTCAGGAGGGAGAGGTGGCGTCAGGAGGGAGAGGCGGTGTCGCGAGGGAGAGATGGCGTCAGGAGGGAGAGGCAGCGTCGCAAGGGAGCAAAACCTAGCCGGGGCGGTGGAGACCGAAGTGCGTGAGTGAGGAGTGAGTGCAAAACCTATAGCAGGGTATATTTATAGAGGAACTATCACATTCAGTTCCATTATTGAACTGTCTATGATAATACTATTATAGACTGTTCCATTGTGGAACGATCTATGATATGTGACATATCATAGATGGTTCTATTAGTACTATCACACGTTTTTTCCGCTAAATCGCCTATGATAGTTCCCTATTTTTTTCAGTTAGCCTCAAGAAATACATGCAAGCCATGCAATATGAAAAAAGCAAGCATAATTATAAATATAATTATTTCTTAGTTACTAAATCAATTACAATGGAATAGTTCCAAATTACATGCCGAGTTTCTTAATTTTGATTACATTGCAATAATTTCCAAATAGGTGCTCGTTGTGTGGGACCATTGATTACACTTGACTATTTCTTTTTAAATAAATCCCTTCGCGATGATCGACATGCATATAGTTTGCTTCATCGCCTTGTTCTTCTTTAAGCCTGGTGCCATCTCCGAATGGAGGCAACTTGTCAAATTGATTTTACCCTTTCTCATCGACGACATTCTCAACTCCGACAATCCTTCTTTTTCCATGAAGAATTACGTGACGCTTCTTATTTACCGGGTCGGTTACATAAAAAATTTTAACAACATGCCTCGCGAATATGATTGGTTCATCTTTGTATCCTATACATTCGAGGTCACCGTACTTGTCGACCTTTACACCCCGTAGGAGTTGGACCCAACGGAACCGAAATAATGGGATCTTGAAAATTTCGTAGTCACACTCATAAATCTCCTCTGTAATCCCATAGTACAAGCTTGGGCCAGCGGTACTGATGTGCATATGAAATGCATCTATGCGAACACCTGAGTTCTGCACTGTGATCTTTCTATCCTGATATGTTATAGAAAATGTGTACCCATTAATGTCGTATCCTTGCCATATCACAATTGCAAAGTTTGGCCCTTATACAAACCATTGTAGTGTTTCACTTGATGACTTCCCAGTCAATTGCATCTTGAATCATTCGTTGAACAGACGGTTGTGTTGTCTTGTGATCCAAATCTTTAACTAGTTTGGATTCGCTTGGCGTATTATGTGCTTGTGCTCTTCAATATACGGGGTCACTTTAATCATGTGTTGTTAAACCATGAAATGGGCTTGAGCATACATATCTAGATCCAGAGTTATTGCTTTCCTTTCGATGGTTTCGATACCCTCTAGCCTCCCCTCGTGACAAGATAGAGGTACACCTATCGGTTCGACCTGAGCCATATAAACGATGCAGACCTTAATGACCTCTTCAGTTGCATAACCTTCAATGATGCTACCCTCTGGCTGAGATCGATTGCATACATAGGATTTGAGAATTTCCATGTACCTGTCGAACGGGTATATATGACGTAGAAACACGGGGCCGTATAACTTTATTTCTTTCACAAGGTGGACAATGAGATGTACCATAATACCCTAAAATGACAGAGGGAAATACATCTCAAGATGACAAAGAGTCGTCATCACCTCAGTCTGTAGACTATCTAGTCCATTGGAATTGATGATCTTCTGAGCAATCGTGTTAAAGAAATAACATAGCCTCATGATTGTCACTCGAACCTTGTCCGTCAAAATACTTCTAATTGTAATAGGAAGCATTTGTGTCATTACTACATGACAATCATAAGATTTCATGCTAATTAATTTCAAATCTTCTATGGAAACAAGTTTCTTCATGCTGATAGAGTGACTAGATGGAACTTTCACACCATGCAAGTACTGGCATAGTTCAGTTTTTTCGGACTTAGACAGAGTGTAGTAAGCTGGGGGAAGATAGGTCCGGCTTTTAACAGTCTATATCAGTGCTAACTCGATCCTAATGTTCATAGCGACCAAGTCATGCATTGCATTGACATCATCCTTTGTTTTGTCACGAATGTTCAATAAGAGACCAATTAAGCTATCACATACATTCTTCTCTACGTGCATGACATCAATGCAATGCGAGCTTCTAGTTTGTTATACGAACTGTCTGTGATAATGCACATATCATAGACGGTTTGGTATACGAACCGTCTGTGGTAACACTTAAAAATGTGTGCTCTACTCTTGCCTGTTAATATTCTATGCATGCGACCCTTAAAGTTCCACGCGGTTCTGGGTTTATATGCATTGCGGTGTACAATTCCTTCTAAACTATCCTCTTCCTAGATCATCTTCTTCACCAGATTTCTCAACAATAGCATCTGCTATTCTTTTGATCTCCTTCCTCTCATTTATCCATCATGAGTTGTTCAGCCGCAACCTTACACAGGTGGCCAAAAACTTACATCTAGAGAAGCTCCTCCGCTCACACCCTGCTCTTCTTCCTCGACTCACTTCCATCCGTCAGTTGCACCTCATGATCCGCCGTCGATGGAGGTGTTTCCTTGCTGCTCAGGAATGGAAAACTGCCCTCAGCCTCATTCTTCTCTTCAATGTGCGCAAAGTGGAAGAAGCTTTCGCGATAATGGAGATACACATGGATAACCTTGCCGATCAAGCAGAAGTGGCCGATTTGAGGAAGCTTATCATGACATCCTCTTTGAGATTATGGGCTATGCTAGTGATATGCCCAAGCTAGAGGAGGAAGTGGAGAAGGGAAAGACAATCTTCACGGCATTCGAGAACTCAGCTGCTGATCCTCCAACTCCAAAAGTAGAAGAGGAAGCATATGAAGCTCAGAAGATCAAGATCTGAGAATCTCTTTTTTTTGGACTTTTGTAATAGATTTGAGTTGAGTTTGTCTTTTGTAAAAGTGACTTGTCACACTTATCTGTTCCAACTGATCAATAGCTTCCGTAGTTCATATGACAAAGGACAAAATACCGACAGTCATAAATAAAAACCGTCTATGATTGTTTCATAGATGGTTCTAACTAAAAGTTGTCTGTGATGTCTGGCATTATCACATATGATTTTTGTAAATAAACGTATGTGAATTATCATAGATGGTTATTAATATGAACCGTTTGTGATCTCTTGCATTATCACAAATGGTTTATACTAACAACTATCTGTGATATTTTTCACAGATAGTTTTTAATACGAACCGCCCTTGATGTCTTGCTTTATCACAGACGGTTCGTATAAATAATCGTCTATGAAAATATCACAGACGGTTGTTAGTATAAATCGTCTGTGATAGTTGCAGCACAGACAGTTCCCTATGAACCGTCTATGATGTAGCTGTCCAGTATAGCCTCTTTTGTAGTAGTAAATGCAATAACATAAAGTTTAGATATCCTCGGAAAAAGATAGATCATGAGATGGCAACGATTTGTGCTTACCAAAAGAAATGGGGGATAAATAGCATGTATGGATTTCACTTCATTTGGAGCAAATCAGTGGTTAAACAATGAGTAATCCAAACCCTAGGGATGGATTACTGTGTAGCACCTTATTTTATTTGCATGTTCAACTTTTTCTTCAGAAATGGTCAGTTTTTTAAAAAGGAAAAAAAGAAACTATTTTGTTATGAGAAGATGAGTTATTCCTAAGAATGGATTTCTCGTGAATCCTCATGAGGGCCAGGGGAAGATCATTTTGGATGCAAGACAAGGATTGCTGTTGCTAATGGATGTTGAGCTTAGCTGCAGCACAATAATAAGGCTAAGAATTCTAGTTTTACCTAGTTGATGCAAGCTGTGAGAGGGGGATACTATTTATACCAAATTAGGGGTTGTAGCTTAATTATGCAAGTCCGATGAGTGAATTTAGTAGATGCAAATTGAAGGAAATCCAATCCTGTACAACATATGATCCCATTCCACACCAATCAAATTTTCGATCCTCAACACTCCCTCCTAGATTAGTCATACCAAGCAACAACTCCTCCTTTCTACGACCAAGTCTAAGTCATCGTGTATATTTCCCTACTTTATGGCAGGCTAGACACACGAAAAGAACACTGCTCCTAGAGGCAGGTTGGGTAAGGTTGCCACCGATTTGTCGAGGGTGGGGGAGGTGTCTGCGTATTGGTTGCGAAGCATGGTGGTGAGGTCGGCGACGACATCCTTGAAGTGCTGCTTCCTCCCCAGTTTTTGTCATAGCACTTGCAGGCGCTCCTCCACCACAACCTCATCCGTCGCTGGGGTCAACATGGCTATAGATCTTTCGGATGCTCCGGTTTCTTCTCGCTTGGGTTTTGAGGCCTCCTAATTTGGTCGCTTTTGTGTGGGATAGTCATGTCGTTGGAGCCTGGGAGAAAGGAGAATGCAACTAGAGGGAGGAGGCACAGGGGGTCAGGGATCGAAGGCGCTGGAGACTCAGCATTTGCCCTGGCCTAGGGGAGCTAAGAGAGGGGTTTTACAGGCCATTAGGACTTATAAAAAATAAATTGTATGGAAGTTAGTGGGCCTAGGACCCAAGCTACAACCCCCAAGCCCGGCCCCCTGGTCTCTACTACTAAGGTTAAAGTATTACTCTCTCCAGTTCACAAAACAAGTCGTTTTGAAATGTGTGCAATCAATCTTTGAAAACTTTAGCTATGGATATCTTTTTAGATATTTAGATTAGATATATGAAAAACATATGTGTAGATTCGCCTTAAAAATACTTTTACAATATTATAATTTTGTTGGGTTTACAAATATATTATGATAGTAACTAGTAATCAAAGTTGTATTTTGGAGACCATATCGATGTTCAAAATGACTTGTTTTATGAACAAGAGGAAGTACAACCTTCAATGCAAAATTTATGGGGGTTCGAAGATTTGTCACCGTAAAAGATGAGGATTTAGCACTCATGTCTCACTGATATATGGTTGCAGGATCCACATGGCAATAAGATATAGAGTGACAAATCCTCAAATACATATCTTTATAGTGGCAACTCCTCAGTTTTTTCAAAATCTACGATGCTTTCCTTCAACGGTTTAGCTCGGGTCTGTAAATACTTATCGTTTTAGCTTTTTGAAGATATCATATTGTTTTGTACATATTAATTATTTGTTGTCAGTGAAGTGAGAGATATGAATATAATTTCCATAAGAGGATAATGTACATATCCTAGCGTTCACTCACCCTTACGGCTGGCCACGTAAAAAATTAAGGCAATTATTTCTTCGTTAGTAATCAGCATGCATGGGAAGAGATAAAGCGATGTTAACGAAATAAAAACGGAGGAAATAGTTCACTGATTTTTCAGGGTTACACCATGTCTCGATTTACGTGGAGCTCCGGCATGCATGACGAGCGTGGTGATGGGAGGATGACGAGGGTCGTAGAAGCTAGGCAGGGCTGGCACGAAATAAATGTTCAGATTGGTACGTGACGTGTGATGTTGAGATGACAAGTGCGTTTCATAGTGCCACTAAAATTTTTCAGTTGACATGATGCTCTCACTGGCCACACGTGTGGCAGTGATTGCACAAAAGCCTATGCGTTCAGCTTCACTCGTACTAGTAGCTCTTTTTTTTCCTCTTTCCTTTGTGTACATGTGTGAGTTTTACAACTCCCTGTCCTTTTGCTTTGATTACTCTACCTGTAGTCAAACCTGTCGATAAGGACAGGAAATAATGTTTCACTGTTAGGTTTCTACGTATTCTCGAACGATCGAAAAGATCATTAGGACACTCGAAGAAAAGTACGCGCAAAGGTTAGAGAAATAATGACCGTCGGGTTGGAAATACGTAAACCTCGGAGAGGTTTGCTCGTGTCTATTAGGCAAACCAAATGGTTGGAAAGTACATGATTTTTGAGAAAGAAAAATTAGGGTTTTTCCGTGAGGAGGAGAAGCAGGTGATCGATGCTTCTCGGAAAAAAAAGGTTGGCCAGTCGTTATCTCAGGCCCGTATGGAACATTGGGATTGCACAAGAATTTTGCATGATAACAATGCAATTTCTTGAAGAAAAAAAAATCGGCGCCTCAGAATTCGTATGTATGTATAGTACAGTAGTACAAGAAAGAAGTACTACGGACGAGTACGTAGTTCTGGCGAGACCTAGATATCAACAGGCAAAAACCTTGTTATTGACGGATCGTGGTGGGAACGTAACAAAAGGATGGGCGGAGAGGACGGGCGCAAATTAGAGCTTGTCACACTGCACCAATCAATCCATGTTTCCCCGTACTTGGGGATGGAAGTTTAGTAGGTCCATCACATATAGTGTTCAAAAGTACTATTAGTACTGTAACGGTTGTTAGATTTTTTTAAAAGATATTTATCTAAAAAAGAGGGAAAATACCATTATATCTCTACAGATAATGCAAAGAGAAAATGATAAAAGAAAACAAACCATATTAAGGAGCCAACATATTCTGAACGGTTTTTGAATTATGGTAGCCAGAAATCATCGTTATTTGGAAACATAGCCATAAACCAGACATCTTCGTGGAGTTCCCTCTTTCCCAACTACCATAGATTGCTTAATTGGATTGTCTATAACATGATCCTAATTTTTTTAGAGGTATGAGACAATTAGCTAAAATAGTTACCTTAAATCACTAATGCTTCATTCCCAGCATGCGCGCCTTGGTGTGTCTGTTCGCACGATCACGTCAGATGAAAGCACATGAACCTACGGACTACTGTGATCCAGTGTATGAGGTATGGTCCTGTTTGTTTCGGATTCTAGACAAGCTAGCTACTTGTTTCGGATTCTAGACAAGCTAGCTACTGCTAGTAGCCAAAAGTTCTCCCAAATAGTCCAGATTTTAGGCCAGCTACTGAGAATCTGAAAATCTGGAGAAGCCACAATTGTATTGGGACTGAAAAACTGCAAAAACTCAGCTTCTCACAGATTTGACTCGTTTCTTTTGTTTGACCTATCATGTGTTGCAACTTGGATGGGTGGTGTAAATGATGTTTATATTGGTAGCTCAGTTGTACAAGTTCAGTTGCCACTGTTGGCAAACTGTTGCCTGTATGTTTTAAGAATTGACCATATAACAAAAAGTTCTGTTTCTATGACTTTGTTTTGTGCAAATATGTGGCTTCCAATCTTGATGGAGTAGCTTGCATTGTCATCGAAATTTTGTGCGAACTATAATTGCAAATGTTAATTGGTTAATCCTCTCAATTGAGTTAAGTTTAGCCGTTTAGTTAGATCACACAGTAACCCGTGCAAACATTATTTTTGCCGTAAAAGGCTTAGCACATGTAAATATACAGTTTTGCAGATCCAACTGACATCTCTGATTTCATATAAACAGCACAATGTTACGTCTATCTTAATATACATATCTTCGCTCAAATATCTCCATCTCTGTGAAGCACATGTTCCTCTTCATAACATAGATAAGAGAATTACACACGACTATGAACAACTTTTGTATGGAGACATGGTAGTTATCCATATTAATATTTAAAATTATGATTTGAAGTCAAATTTATTGTCATGAAATTTTAATATTAGTTTTTCAATGTTTGAACTAAGTACTACAAATTTACAGCATGTATATCTCTTCTATCAATACATAATCAGGACATCAACTCACCTAAGGGCATTTCAGTCAATACATCTATCAGGATACCAGCTGCACAGTTAGAATCCAGGATGCCAAACAGGCTAGCTACCAGACCAGCTGCTACTCAGACTAGCCAGCTATTCAGAATCTCCAGCTAGCTACTCAGAATCTACAGCTGAAACAAATATGCCCATAGAAGTTTGTCGTTTACTAGTTTTTTATTTGCACAAAAAGAGAATTAGGCCCCTCAATTGTCGTAGGGAACGATGGCCCACCTAGCAATAGAATTCTCTAGGCCATGGGAGCACACCAAGTCCTTATCCCTTTCTCACCTCAGTGACATTTTCTCTCCCCTCCCAAGTCTCTATTTCCATCCCCTTCCAAGCCTCTCTCCAGTCTACTACCCCCACCCAATCCCTGCTTAATTAGTCACAATCTAAATGCCAGTGATGCTCCTTGTGCTCCCGGAAGCTTACTCTTGCTACTAGTCAATGTAACTAGCAGCATAGGCGCGGCGACACGCCGCGCCAGCCACCGTGTGCACCGAAGTAAAAGAGGCGATAATTTGTGAGGAGTTTTTTAAAAAAATCTAAAAAATCAAGGGCACATGCGTATTTTCGGAAAAGTTAAAGGGTTTTTTCATAAAAATTGAGGACCCGTATGTAATGAAATGAGGACCCGTACGCAATTTAGAAAACCGCGGGGCGCCATCCTGCAAATTGGAGGGGGGTTTTCAGAAAAATCCGCCGCAGAAAAAACCGTTAGGGACCTTTTCGCGAGAAAAAGGACCTCTTTGCGAGAAAAATGGACCTGTACGTAATTTCCAGAAAACTGGAGGGATTTCCCTCCCCTGGCCGTACCGAAATCCCGCGCCACGCGCCGGCCGGGGCGCGGGCGCGGGCGACGTGGCGGGGGCGCCTGGCCGGGAAACCCCCCTGCTATAAGAAGGGGTATTATATCTCCGATTTATAGTGCTCGATGCAGTGTTCGATGCCACTGTCCCAAAGATTTGCTCGCAAAAATGTTTTTATTTACTCCTATTTTTGATCGATTTGCAATCAATTTTACCCTTACTTTGCTCTCGAATTTGTACCGTTTTCTCTAATATTTGTACTGATGTGCTTTTGAATTTGTAATATTTTGCTTACAAGTCTGTACTGGTTTACTCTAAAATTTACACTAATATTGTTCTCAAATTTATACCGATTTCTTCAACATTTGTACTAATGTGCTTTTGAATTTGCAATACTTTGCTCATAAGTCTGTACTGGTTTGCTCTCGAATTTACACCAATATTGCTATCAAATTTGTACCGATTTCTCCAACATTTGTATTGATGTGCTTTTGAATTTACAATAATTTGCTCGCAAGTCTGTATCAGTTTGCTCTCGGATTTACACTAATATTGCTCTCAAATTTGTACCGATTTCTCCAACATTTTATATTAATATGCTTTTAAATTTGCAATACTTCGCTGGTCATTTTGTTCGGGAATTTACTCACCATATATAGTAAGTGAGGGTGTGCGATGAAAACAACGAATGGACGCACGTATGGAATGTAGACACGTCTATCTTAAATCTCACAACCTACGGGCCACGGGTTCAGATCTCGAGAAATAAAAAGGAAAATCACACAAGCTATCCAACCTGCTATCGGTGGGAATCGAACTTTGGTCACTAGTCAGAGAAACAGGATGTCACACTGTTAAGGTTAACCCATAACATGATAATTGCATTTTCCCACGTAAAAAAATTGTATCCACAACTTTTCTTAGAACCACCTGTGCCCGTAGCCACATACTGAAATTAATGTACCTGACATAACTAAAAGAATCCCCAATTATGAATCCTATCAAAACTGATAACTCTCAACAATGGACACACAAGATAGTGAACCCGTCCATATAATAAATTTCAAGCGTAGAATGCAAGTATTATCCGTCAGGTCTTTTTTTTTAAAAAAAATACCACCAAACCCAATTACGCGGTGCACGCCCACGTAGACGCGGCCCCGGCAGACGGAATTTTGGACCACGAGGACAAGATCGCTGCAACGGCAACACTCGTGCACCTGCAGATCGATCGATCGTTTCGCATGAACGAATGGCCAAACCAAATGGAAATGGACCAATCGGCTTGGGTCGTCCTCTTCCTGGGCACTTGCAATTTGCGATAATCCAACCAAATTTTTTTTGTTTGATAATTTAGTTAGTTCATCTAATCGCGCGCGTGGCCAATCTAGTAGGGACCAACTGATCGATCGATGGATGGATCAGGTTGTGCGGTTCGATCGGTTGACGCGTTGGTTGGTTCGACTCCGTCGTCCGGCCAAAACGGCTGGTGAAATCTTCCAATCGGAGCTCAGGGATATCTCGGCGTCCTGCCTAGTAGTATAACGCTGATGGGGGTCCGTATACACCTACCGTATCTGCGTGTATTGTATTCTTCTACGATGGGGGTCCGGACACCTACGTATAATGCTGATGGAGCCTCGCATCTTTTTTTTTTGTGAAAAAACGGTTTTGCTAATTTTTGGTCACTTGGAGTTTATTTATCTTTCAGTCACCTAAAATTATATGATAGTTAGTTAAGAATTACTGCTCTTGATTATATGAACCTCTGTTTCTTTTTTGTGCGGGAATTGCGGGCGCTAGCCTTAGACGTTTAGCTGCAATATTTTTTATCTATATTTATAATATTTTTTTTGTCTACGTATGCAATAAAAAAGATTAAAGAACGATGTGAGTATTTCCATCCGAAATATTTCTCGGCTATATATGCAACAAAAATTAAAAAAAGAACGATGTGAGTATTCACATCGTACGCTCCGATGCAACATTCTTAGATAATATGTGAAATAATTTTAATCACTATATGCAACAAAAATATACGATACAAAAATCAATGTTGCATACACAAAATAAAAAAGTTGCAACAAAAATATCTGTGAAAAACACTACAAACATAAAACCAAAATATTACAAATATACACGAAAAACATCGTAGCCCGAGTGTCCGATGCTAGCGCCGGACGCTTGCAGATCTTTTTAGTGCTGGTACGTGTACGTACACGGTTAAGCTGTCGAGAGTGTCGCATGCGTGGTGGCCAGAAGATGGCCGGGCGATGCGCACGGTTAGCTTCAGGGGGCACATCGATCCATCGGCGTCACGCTTTGGCATGCCAGGATCGCCATTTTCCCCTTGTATGGCGTGCGTTATCACGCCGGAAAATGGTATTTGAGCTAATCATCCCATCATGCATGCGCGCATTAACCTAGCCAGCTTAAGGGACCACAGGTTGACATCATGGATATGGAAATGAATTAATACGTCTGGGGCTTAGCGTTTGCGAGTGTTCTGGTTGAAGTGTGCCAGGGCTCTCCGGTTTCTTTTCTTTTATTTTTCTTTCCTCCCTTTCCTTTCCCACTTATGCACAGTGTTAATTACACTCATATCCTTCCCTACTAAGACTTGTGTGTTACAGTGATTCCTAGATTAATCTTAATTGGGTTAGAATTCCTACTTCATATTAGAGGAAGACTAGTGGACTATGTAAAGTCATGAGAACCCAAGCCACAAAATAACTGAACCAAAACAAGAGGCGTACGAGAGAATTAAAGACTAGGTTATTCTTTAGCACTAGATTCTTGTATAGGTCAAAGATCCGAGAGTCCTAAAAAGTTCAAGAGGATTGTGAAAGAGCGATAATCTCTTGTACTCTTTTGAGGTAATGCTTAAAGAATTTGCGATCGGTTTCGCTAAATCTTATATCTCTCAACGTGATTAACTCTGACGAGGATATTACAATTTATTAATTTATGTACTTACTTAATCCCATGTCCCGACCGGTTGGTTACCTCATATCCATCAATTAAATGGTATACTTCTTAGAACATTTATAAACACGTGTTTAAACAAGTCGTATTAGTTGAGGTCCCATAATACCATTATAGACCCCACTTTCCAACCGGCTTATCGGTTCACTATAGACCCGCATGTGCATAACTATCCTAAATGTGCCGCTAACAGGTAACCACCGCATACTTCTGGGCCTCTAACAATAACCACATAAAACCTACTCCTTCAAACAATGCTTGAAGGTTGAGTTGCTGAAAGCAACTGCTACCACTTGCACCGTTGTAAGGTCAAGGAGATTGACTAGAGTGGATGAATAGATATTTTTCAAAAACAACTTAGCTAAAATCAAGTCTTAGACGCGGAAGCATAAATCAAATCAGTTTCATTCAATTAAGGCTTAAATTATCTAGTTTCATTAAGTGCACCAACAACCTAAGTCTTTATCAATGTTTGCAACCCTAGAGTGGTAAGTAATCAATACAATTCTATGGATGTAAAGTGCAAGAATGTAAATGAGTGTAAGGAAACAAACCGCAATTCACACAATCTCTTTTTACTATGGTGTTCAGAGACTTGCCAACCTCCCGTAGTCTACATTGAGGTAAGCCAAAATGAATTGGATCGGCTCTATGAATTAAGCCAAACACCTCAAATCCACTAGTTGTAGCTCTTTCCCCCTCTGAGTAGATGAGTTCTAATCTTCACAACACGTCAGGCCTTCTTACAAGTTTCTTAAGAAGATCACCTGACCAAGACGCCTTCATACCATTTAGGAGTCAGCAACCTCCAAGAGTAACAAATCAAGCCTCTTACTTGACTCTCACTAAGTGAAACATATGCACAAGTGGACACTCAATCCACCTCTAGAAACAACACAACTAACTAGAGATTTCTCGTCTTGCTCACAAGATGCACCACATACATAATTGAGAGGAGAAGCTCACACTATCTCAAGATAATGAAATGGGATGAATCAACCTTGCTCCCAACAGGCCATGGTGGGTATTTGTAGCCCACAAACAAAACTAGCTGTTGGGATAAGATTTAAGCAAAATCAACCTAGTCTGGTCTGATCGCCAACAATAGCCAGTCCGACCGGCCATGTCTGCAATGACTAGCAAACAAGTTGTTACAAACTAGACTAGTTAGACCGCCCACATAGGGTCTAGTCAGACCATCGAGGCTGGTCAAACTGATCAAACACCACTAGTCAGACCACTCAACTAAAACCGCAGGGACGCACCAAAAAACATGCTCTCCAAAAAAAGGTATCGGCTACACAGTCTGCTCGGACC
Organism: Dendrocalamus latiflorus; assembly: GCA_017311315.1. NCBI lineage: Eukaryota > Viridiplantae > Streptophyta > Magnoliopsida > Poales > Poaceae > Dendrocalamus > Dendrocalamus latiflorus. The sequence continues at coordinate 21,850,649 of CM029627.1, read as the reverse complement.
GCTCAATCGATTTGACTGCCAACACATGGCCAATCATACTACTACAAGAGGGCTGGTCAGACCGCTCACATAGAGCCGATCAGACCGTCGGCTGGTCTAACCACTCACACAAAGCTAGTTGTACCATCGGCCGGTCTGACCGTCCACATAGAGCCAGTCCGATCCGACCACTCACACGAAGCCAGTTGTACCGGCCTGAAATTTCTAGCAAAAGACAAATATGCATGTACTTCAATAAATTTGTAAAACACATTTATAAATCATAGTACCATGCAACTAAACGTTAAAGCATAATTAACAACAAGTTGCAAAATACATTGGCATACATTAGAATCATGCGACAAGGTCAGGGAGATAGACTCAAATCGTTTGCAAAACATATTCGTAAACTTAAGTCATATGCTACATGGATTATGCATGAGCTTCAATTATTTACAGAACAAATTTGCAAACCTTAGCATCATGCCACAAAGAGTAGGTGCATGAACTTCAACCATTTGCAACATATATTTGCAAACTCTAGTCACATACTACAAAGATTAGATATGCATGAGTCTCAACTATTTGTAAAACACATTCGCAAATAATAGCATCATGCTACAAAGAGTTAGAGCAAGCAGAATTGAGCTATCAACACATGATGGGACTCAAACTATTAAATAAGACCTCTCTTAGTAATACGATAACTTACACTAGCAATCCGGGCTCCCAACCAAACACTGAGACCAGTAAAAGACTAGAAACTATCCTTAGCTTATATTTGTTATACCTTTACCTTGCGCATCCACTTGGAGCTTAATGACGAACATCTCCTCTCCAAGTCTAGGTCTTTGTCTTGTTGTGTATCAACACATGATTCTATCCATAATGTCGGAATCTTTGACTTGATGACTATCAACATATGATGCCATCTATCTTCTTGAACCTTGACTTGATCATTAACACATAATATCCATTACTTTATTTGATGGAAATTAACATATGAAGCTAGCCAAATTCTTCATCATCGTGGGATTTAACATATTTCATCAACTCATGAAAAATATTAGTCTCACAACTGATTATTATTTGTTACCAAAACTCACCATTAACTCGTAATAGAGGGACTAGATTTTTCAGCCGCCTTTCGGAATAAGAAGACGGCTTCACCGATAGTATATAAGGACCGGTCGAACAGTAGGTTAGAATAAGAGGCAATTGTAACCAGACCACGCCCATTATTCCCCAAGATCAGTGAGCACCTCTGTAATACATCCCTAGCAATAAAGACATCTCCTTTTATCCATGAGTTCTAGCATATCCCTCGTTATTCCGTAAAATTGTTGTCTAGATCATTGATAGTTGGCACGCTAGGTAGGGGAATGCCAAGTTCTCAATCCTGGAGAATCATGCGCCCATGGTGGATTTCTGGGATGAGGAAAACTCCTTTGACCTCATGGACTACGCACACCTCAACATGGACCCTGGCATGGCCATGCTCAACATGACGATTCCTTCTCAATGACCCCGGAGCACTCCTATGGCGGTTCACCCATCATTGGGAACAAGGGCTCTGACAACATGGAAGAAGACTTGACGTGCAATGCAACCAAACTGGATGGGCATAACTCAGAATCCCCCAGCATCGAATGCCCCAGCGGTGCAAAGAAATTATAACCACCAAAGGACCCTAGGCCATCAGATGGCAACTAGCCCTTGAGGGTAGGAGTTCCATTGCTGGTGAAGTAGCCCATGCGCATTCCACCAGTGCTTCGGTGCATTCCAGCACTAGATCATCACATGGTGATGGCAATCATGAAACCGCCATCACCAAATCAACCAGGGAAGTTATACTTACTCTCCAATCCACTATTCATCGGATCAGGCTTCACCTACCACAACAACAACCGAAGACTGTAATCACGGGACAATGTTCTTCATGGTGGGAACTCAATTATGTAGTGGACCTATGTCTATTAGTTTCAATCCAAACTTGGACAGTGATTCCTTGGTGGGATAATCATGAGTTCAACACAATCGATGATCTCAATGCTGCTCCCAATCTATCTACTTCAGGCAGACACCGAACCCCCTCTTCACAAGTTCTTGCAGGCATTACAGATGTGGCAGTCTTGAGGTAATGGTTCTCATCAGGGTCGCAAAGGTGCTCCAAGTGCTCACGATTCAGACGAGGTAAATATGAGAAGGCCAAGTGATCAAGGAGTGGATGATGAAGTAGTAGATGATGACAATCAGATGGATCCTAGACAGATGCCAACTGGTCACGTTCCAACTCCAGAATTACTGTCTAGGCCAAGAGTGTGACATCTACGACAAATGCCAAATTGAATCGCTACCAATCGATAACTGCTCAAAACCTTCAAATGATTAATGATATTATAGAAAATCCCTATCCAGAATTGGGTAGGGCACCAGGTCATTATGCCTTTGCAACATAGGTTGCACAAGTTTTTAACCCAACTATTGAGTGGTTTGAAAAGTATCGAACTAAATAGAAGGCAGTCACATTGTGATGTACTAACAACAAGACCCCGCCCCCCACCCCCCGGCAACCTCAGGATGGGAGGATGTATCAAGAGAATGCTAGGGGCCAGTGAACTAGTCAAGGGTCCAACCGCCGACCACAAGTTCATGAAAATAGAATCTAGCACCCTCCTCTCCCATAGATTTGGTCATCAAGGCATCATCATCGATGGGAGTGTATTCCTCCCGAAGATATCTATGACCAGTTTGATGAAGAAGCTGAACAAGATTACAAAATAAGTATTTGTGGTCGGCTACGTCCAAGAAATCCAGCCTTGGGTTCTTGATGCAATCGGTCACCAAATGATTATAACCTTGCGTACACCCAAAGGAGGCATTACACAACCATAACTGATTGTCATGCTTTCTCCACAGGGCTCTAAGCAGTTCTATGGCCGGACAAATTTCGACCAACAAACCTTGAGAAGTTTGATGGAACTCAAACCCCATACGTAGGAACAACTTTGCGACTTGCTCTTGGTAAATTTTGGAGTTTTTGCAGATACACACCACAACTATCTGAGCAGCAGAACGAGATGACGAGGTTATGACAAACTACCTCCCATTGAAGGGTCTGCCCGGTCTAGGTTATTGAACCAATTGGTTGGATCAACCTATACGTAGGAACAACTTTGCGACTTGCTCTTGGTAAATTTCTAGGGGACTTACAAACATCCCAAGAAAGAAGATGATCTACATCGCCTGCACCATGAATTCAATGAAAATTTACAACAATTCCCTGTAGCTCCGACCAGTTCCCTCGGACGACCTCACTCTGCTCCTTTCTCTCATCTTCCAGGTCGGCCACGGCCGGATGACGTCTACAAGCTCTTCACCAACCTCGGCCACGAACTCTTCTGCATCAACTCCACTACCCCGACCACAGCGATGACCTCGACATTAACTACCTCGACATGGCTCCCTCCTCGATGGCTATGACCATGCTCACCTCGCTCTCAGCTATCTCGGCAACAAAGGGCTATGATTAACTTGAGCAAATTTGTTGGTTCCCTCTATAGTCACCGCGTCCGTGACACCATAGTAGTCCCCCCAATGCTCTCACTACGATTGTGGGGGATGTCAGTCCAACGGTTCCCCACCTTCGGTTTTCTCTCCAGTCTGACTATCCGCGACACTCCTACTGTCCGCAATGCTACCGCTACGACTACGGAGGGATGTTAGAGTATATCGGCATATCTCTCTATTTGATAGTTTAGAATTTATAATCCTGTGATACCTGCCTTATCTCTAGGAGAGGCTTGTTGCACTCTAAATCTTGTACTCTATATAAACCACTCTCAAGCCTCAATACAATCATCGATTACAGTATGTTCATCTTCCCACACTTTCCATCCTCACAAAACAAAGTGATCCTTCTTTCTTCATTAGCGAAGAATTGGGGATAGCACGAACAAAACAACAGGAGAATCCTGTTCGCCGCTATCGTGCTTATTGCGCTGTCGCCGATCGGCCTAGTCGCCATTGTTGTAGCTAAGACCTCACACGCACCACTCTCCTCCACTTCCTCCTTAGATAAGACTAGGGGCAAATAAATCAGGCAGAGCTTGACCATCTAGGCAGTTCATGTGTTTCCAGGACTAACTTTAAGTAATTTTGCTTCGTTCTTAATTAAGTGGATCAGGATTAACAAAATTTGCTTGCTTTTGTGAGTAGTCCTTGTCTATTGCATATTTTGTTGCCTCATATCTCTACTTAAAGCAAGCAGATCAATGATTAGCTCATCACGGTACATGGCTCGTCACCGTCCATGGCTCGATGCTGGCAATTAGCATGTGGTGGACTGGTAGCGGCACTGCGGCCGCTTGGCGATCGCTCACCATCAGGTGCTTGCTAAGTACGGACGAGGCAAGGGAACATACGGGAGACAAGAAAAGCAAAATTATAGAGCTGTCCACCGGGCTATGCCGGATCGGCACGGCATAGGCCCGATTCAGGCATGATTCGTTTAGGTACGGCCCGTGTAGGCTTAGCAAATAAATGGGCCATGCCATGCTGGCCCACAGGCCGCGGTGTGAGCCTAGGCATGGCCCACGACCGTACCGTGCCGGCACGGGCACAGTAAGGGCTTAACGGGCTGTGCCGGCATGATTGGCCCGTTAAGCCGAGAAAAAAAGGAAAAAAAATTCAGAAAATTGTAGAAAATTAAGGGAAATTATAGAAAATTACAAAAAATATAGAAAATTATAGACATTGTTAATCATCAAGATAATTATTTTTAATGATATAATGAGCTTTATTAACTTGTTAAATTACATGGGATGGATACCTCGTTAAAAACTTAACAAGTAAAAACTCAACTTGAGAAAACCTTGGTAAAGAAAAAAAGAGTACAACCTATAAAGCTCACTAGTGACTACATATTTAAAATCCTATTTATTGCTATATAGATACAAATTCTCAAAAGATTCTTCTAAGTCTCTATTCTCTACAGTATGTTGGAGTGTTGATTCAGTTTGTTCCCAGTCTTTGACGGTCAGAAGGATTTTGACCATCTCATTCGAGAGACTTGCTCATTGTTCTTCAATTATTTTTCCGGATAGACTGAAGGTTGACTCCGAGGAGACCATAGAGACAGGAACAGCCAATACATCTTGTGCTAATATGGATAGCACTGAATATGTTACTTTCTGGGTTTGCCACCACGAGAGGATGTTCAACTCTTGCTCGAAGCTGACGCTATCACTGTTGAGATAGCTTGATAGGCCTCTGGTGCTTTGCCACTTTCCTCCTCCTGACTGATGTGTACCTTCACAAGAATGTTTAGAGGAAGAACCAAAAATCTTGCTCCATTGCATAGTCCCCATAGAGGTGCGACGGGCTATCGGGGGTCTTTCCAAACGCACGGATCCAAACTTATTTTTGTATTTCTCGTATACCTCATATAACTTATTGTTAACTACTCTATAGTATGTACAATAATCTAAACCAGTAGCATCACTTAAAAGCTGTAATGCATTTATAAATCCTTAGAGTTTGGCCCTAGGATCCAAAATAAAGGCGAACGCATATAAAATAGGAATTTCCCTCCAATATTTTAAAAACTTAGTTTTCATAGCAACTACAGCATCCCGTAGTACATGATCATTTTCAAAAGTCTTTAGGTGAGTGGCAATTTCAAGAATGTTATGAACAATTAGAGGAGGGATTGGGCAGTATACTCCAAAAAGATAAAGTGTAGCTTTATGAAAAAGTTCTAAGGAAGAAAATATTTTTTCACCAACAACCCAATCCGTCTCAGCAAGTTCAAGGTCTCTAACTTGGGTTCTACTGGAGGAGCTATGAGATTGATGACCTTGGGTGTGAAGGAAAACAGATAAGATGCTCTTATATGGCAATATATATTTAAGCATAACATAAGTAGAGTTGCTTCTAACAGGCATGTCTAAGCCAAATTTTCTAGGACGGACGTTCATTCCTACGCAAAAGTTCTTATATGTGGCTATTTGTTGGTTAGAACAATTAATATATGAAATTGCATCCCTAAAAGAATCAATACAGGTATTTAATCTTTTAAAACCAAATTTAACAATAAGATTAATAATATGACAAGCACAACATTGATGCAGTAAGAAAGATTGTGCATAAGTATTAAACAAAGGAGTAAGAATTTTCATAGCCTTAGTGTTTGCAGCTGCATTATTTAAAGTTATAGAAAAAATCTTATCCGTAAGGCTAAAATCGTCTACAACTTTAATAATGCATTCTGTAATATTTTCAGCAGTATGCGAAACATTAATTAATTTAAATCCTATAATTCTTTTTTCATTACCCAGTCATCATTAACATAATGAGCAACAATACTAATATAATCCTCCCTAGCCCTGCCACTCCATATGTTTGATGTCAAAGCAATAGAAAATGTATATGTATGAACATTTCTTTCAATTTTTCACGATAATTGTTATAATATTTAATTAAATCTCTAGTTGTGGTTTGCCTAGATACAACACTAAATCGAGGGTTATGAGCATGCCTAATATATTTTTGAAAAGCATCAGACTCACCAAAATTTAAAGGTAAATCTTGAGAAGCAATTAATCCACAAAGGGATTCCCAGGCTACCTCTAGGTTGTACTCCCAAGTACGTACCGAGCCGTTAGGGTTATATTGCAGCTGTGTTTAGCACATTTATATTCCTTGCCTTCTTTTGTAGCTAGCAGCATGCCATTGCAGGTGACCCGTCCCACATGAAGATTTTGCAAACAATTCATTACCACAAATTTTACAAATAGTATACTTCACCGAATTCCCATCATCGTCAGTCTTAAACTTCTTGTCTAAATCATTCTAGACTCTTGATGTACTAGCTCTTGTTCTTTTTGCACCTGTACTATGGGTTGTGAATGCACTCATTGTGGCAGCAGAAGATGGATCGTTGGACCCTGCACCGATGGGGCCGTCGCTTCTTCTGTCTCTCCAATTTTCTGTGGATGTGGACCTTCTGTGGATGAATATGCTTCTCGAAAGGATTGCATATCATCTGCTGTGAGGCTGAATTCAGAGAGTTGAAAATCGTAGTTCTCCATTGAATCAATTGTAAATTAAAATAGTAAATACAATTAACTTACTATTGAATCAACACATAATAGCAAAAAAAATTAAAATAAGACAGCACTATTACCTCTTCTGTAGCTGTCAGAAAATTCTTTGAAGATTTTTGAATTTTGCACGAATTTCTCACTAATTTTACCAAATTTGCGCAAACACTACTAGATTTTTTATAGCTAAACAGAGAGATAAGAGTCAAGTTTTAGGTGTGGAGAATGGAGGCCGGATGCCTCCCTATTTATAGAAAAAATCCATATTTTTTTGAATTTTTTTGCTATTTTTACCAAAAATTTTACACCCCAACAGTTAGGGGTGGGCACAAAAAACCGAAAACCGAATACCGAACCGAATTTACCGAGAACCGAACCGAATTTACCGAAACCGAAAATTTCGGTTCCATGTTCGGTTCCAGGTTCTCAGGAACCGAATTTACCGAGGAAATTCGGTTCGGTGCCTCGGTTTACCGAAATACCGAACTACCGAAATATTATGTATTTGTGGCTTTTTCTCTGTATGATTTGCACTTATTCTATATAAAATCATGTTACATTTATGTCAAAATTGGCTATTGAACTTGATGTTACATGTTGATGTACCCTGTTCGGTAATTTCGGTAAATACCGGAACCGAACCGAAAGAACCGATACCGAATTTCTTCGGTACCGAGTTTTTTCAGGAACTGGACGGTACCGAGATTCGTAGGAACCGAATTTGTATGGGTACCGAGGAACCGAACCGATCGGTTCGGTAATACCGAACGCCCAGGGCTGCCAACAGTCAAAAAACGACTATATTCGACGGGCCGGGCCAGCCCGGTCCGGCATGCTGCCCTCTCATCCCAGGCATGGCACGGTCCATCGGGCCATGTTGGCACGGCCCACGAGCTAAATGGGCTATGCCGTGCTCGGTCCGGGCCAACAGTAGCGGGCCGCGGGTCGGCACGGTAAGACCCGGCCCATTGGCCACCTCTACAAAATTACTTGGTCTTGGACAACACTTCATGGATGAATTAGTTAAGTACTTCATGGCGCGTTATGCATGATAACAATCTGTTAGGCATGATTAGCCTGTTAGACACAGTCTATTTAGCACTGTTTTGACCTGTTAGGATGAAATAAGCTAGACCGGCCATCTCAGCTCGTTGAGCTAGCATAGCACGATCTGTGCGCTCCGTGGGTCATGCCTGAGCTACGACCGAGTCTATGGACCAGTATAGCATGATCCGTTTAGACTGGTCGGTTTAATAGGCCGTGTCTACGCTGGTCTGGGCCGTGATGTGCTGGCCGCGCCGTCCATTTGGTCACATCCGGGGAAAAACCAGTATAAGGGGGCCGGGTGCAAAGAGACGTAATACGCAAGTGGCGTCCCATGATGTGTGTGGATTGTCCCATGACGTGGATTTCATTTGAGCCATAGTTCCCGGTGGCATGTCGCCTACATATATGATCGGCGTCCAACCTGCATTGACGCGCGACAGAGTATGGGTGGCGTCCCGCACGGTACAGGTCCCGTACACTCCTGTTTCCATCTGGCTTAATGCAAACGATTGGCCTCGCCTTCCTTAACATAATAAATAAGATTTTTAGTTGGCAAAATTAAATAAGGTCTTAACTCCCCCCAAAAAAATCCTGCTTGAGTTATAGGCAGCATTCGTTTTAGGTCTTAAAATTCTGTCGTAAATGGGACGTCAACTTTGGTCGGTGGTCCAGGCAAACTATGGCCCTATTAGAGTGCTGTGATTTTTGACTTTCGCTTGATTGTGAGACAGATTGAAAGAATAAAGGATACTTATATTTAAAATAGGTTCTACAGTAACTCCTACAAATTGCTTATAAAAACCACATTGAGAAGCCAATCTGTTCACCTTCCAATTTCTAAAAGCCAAACGCTAGAAACTATTTGGAACAAGGTATTTATCACTTCACTCAAATTTTGATAACATGTACCTGTAATACAAAGAATTCTATAATTTTTTTAAAAAAATGTATATTGCTCTTTAATCCTGACTCGAAAGTTCATTTAGTTTCTCTAATAACATTTGAAAACAACCTAACACTCCTTTTGGATCCGAACTACAATCTAGGATGCATGGAGGACAATGTCTTGATTTTTCCCCTTTAATTGTTTAGGAATGTTTTCCCTTTATAAAAAGATCTTTTTAATCTCGAGAAACTTGTGAACCAAAGTTCTTTTGAGGACAAAATGCATTAAAACGCCCTTACATAAACCATCTAATAGTCCATTCATAGGCAGCGGGGACCAAGTGATTATATTCCACCGTATCAAGTGATTCAACGGAGTAACAACTTCACTCTACTTGGCAAACGCCAGTGGTGACCATCGTTTAGGCTCTCTGGCAGTTGGCTGTCTCTATAATCAAATAATGTCACGCTCGAAATTAAGTTGTGGTGTCGAAAAGCCCTCCGTGGAACATTGATTTGTCGCTTGAGATATGATTTAGTAGGAAGAACATCATCTTCTTGAGGATATTCCGTACTTCACAAATTTCCGTGGAGAAAATAAACTCCGTTTTTTTAGCTTTTCAGTCAGCTTTTGGCTTCAACTTTTATCAGTCAATACTATTTATCAAAACTACCAGGTACAGTAAAAAGCCATCAGCCGCAATCCAAAAAACGAGGTCACATTCTCTTTAAAATTAGCCTGAAAATTACTGGAACCTCGATGAGTTAAGGATGGTGGAATGCAGAGTTACGTGTACCGGACCTTAGGTTTCATCCTAGGATGGCCGAGGTGAAAATACCATGTTCAGAAAAAAAAACAAACATGAAAATTACTGTGGCATTTATTAAGTGCTCTTAATAAATCATATTCATCCGGTTGCATTTTTTTTGGAGCAACTCAGGCATCATTTATACATACAATCCAGTTTGGTAATTATTGACGTCATTAGGCTAAACTTGCTTGTGGATATGCTTTTGCTGGGCCAACCACACCAACATAAATAATAATGTGGTCCAGCCCAAATGTACAAGGTTTGTTTCTCTTTGCTTTTTTCCTTTTGCAACCCAAATATACATTCTTTGGTATACCTAGTACCAGGGGATTTCATCTATGGTACATTATTCTGACAGCCAAAACAGATTTTTTTTAAATATTTCCTTGATCATCTATGTTAATTGCCCTTTTCCTATTGCATTTAACTACTTAATTGATGTCAGCGGCCACACATAATCGCAAAAACATAACTGCATATCACTGAAATGAATCAGCTTCCTTTAGTAGTGCGAGTCGCACCCTTTGAGCTATATTCAGTTTACAGCGACTTTACGCGACTATAAGCTGGTGTACTGTCCTGTTCTTTTTTGTTTTTTTTGTTGCTTTTACCTTTGGGTTTTTGGAAGCTAAATAAATAAGATGATTTCTCGAAATGGCTGCTCTAAATGGTTTCTTGAGCTTAAAACTATGTGCACCGTCCATATCAATGTCTTTACTATCTGTTGTCATCTTAAAAAATATAAACAAAAATCATCAGCTGGAAACTAAAAGAACAGGGCCTAAGACATGTTTTAATAAGTTGCCAAGCTAGTATATGTCTCATTCTAAATTAGGCCTGTTTGTTTTAGCTGCGGCTTATGGTTTTTGGCTGAAAATTTTGAATTTTGGCTGTTTACGGTACAGATTACGGAGAGACCGATACTCACTTATAATTTTGGCTGGTACAGATGTTGGGCTTTTAACGTGTACAACATTTAACTTATAGACCCCGTTTTGAAAAAATATTCCGTTTGAAAGTTAGGTACTGTAGCAAAAGCTAAAAGCCAACCGGTTTGTTGCTTGCCAAACAGGCCCAATAGCTTTTGACTTGGCTTAACATAGCTTTTTTTCTTCTCCTATTTTTTTACTTTTTTTATATTATCCGTAGAAATATAATTATATTTTTTTATTTTTAATTATATATCTTAAAAATTAATAGCTATTATAGTATAGTTTCAACTAAAAGTCAATGACACGTGAAAAACCAAATTGAAGGGCCCGCAATTATTGGAAAAATAACAGTGTATTTTCGTGCATTTAGAGCGTACTCTAATTTTTTTTATCGGGGGGTAGTTAGACGTGCCGCCGTATCAGTGGCCCTCGAGATGCAAAGCTGGCCGACCATTCTAGGCATGTGCCGCCACGTCACGCAGCAGCACAGCGATGGCGGGCCCACCGTAGGGTAAGCATGCACCGTGGGCCCCATGTCCACCCATTCTTCCACAAAGCCCCCTAGATCATCCAGATATCCGCAGCTTCTGTTCTTTTTGTCCCCTGCGCTGCGAGGACCCAAAAGTAAAAGAGCTGCGCTCCTCTCTCTCTCGGGAGAGCTCGTCGTCTCTTTGGGTTTCTCTCTCTACCCCGTCGAAACTATTTGATCTCCGAAGCCTCTCTCTCTCACCGTCACGCACAGACCCTCTCTCTCTCTCTTTCTCCTCCTGCCCCCGTGCCCTCTCCTCTCTCTCTCCTTCTTCCTCTCGTGTAGCTAGCTAGCTCACACGTGCCGTCGTCTCTGCCTCGCACGCCGTCTGCGTAGCCAGCGAGGAGGGGGTGTACAGGAGGGTTCGCGCTGGGCCTGGCCGCGTCGGCCGGGTGGATGGCATGAGCCGGTGGCGAACCGGATGGTCTCGGCCCGGAGCCTGCTCCTCCGCGACGTCGGCGTCGGGGTGGACGCTGTGACGGTGCCGCCGCCACATGGCCCAGGAGCCCATCAACCACCACCAGGAACCACCCAAGCCACCGCCGCAGGAGAGGCAAGACCAGGTGCCCCAGGAGGAGCGCCGCAGGGAGGCGCTAGTGCCGCCGCCGCAGCAGGAGCTCCAGCCCGCCGGCGGCCACCCGGAGGCCGGCACCAGCGGCAGCAGCAGTGGCGGGAGCAGCAGCAACGGCGGCGGCGGGGGAGGGCACAGCAGGGACTGGCTCCGCCTCGGCCTCGGCCTCGGCCCGGCGTCCCCCGGCGCCGACTCCGAGCTCGACCTCTTCGCGGCGGACCTCGCGACAGCGCGGCCGCGGCCGGACATGCTGCCTGGCATGCCCCCCGGGGCCTTCCCGCGCCCCGCCATGCCCGGCATTCCGCAGGCGTCGATACCGCTGCCTGTGCCGCGCGCCGGGCCGCCCTGGCTTCCGCCGTGGAGCCCCGCGGCGGTGGCGGCGCAACCCCCGCCGCTCCTCCCGTTCGCGCACCGCGCGTTCTACGCGCCAGGCACGCCGGCCGCCAGCGCGTCCGGCTTCGACACGATCAGGGTCGTCCTGCCGCGGCCTGCGGCAACCGCGGCCGCCGGCTTCTGGTTCGTGCTCCAGGCCGCGCCCAACCAGTGAGTGCACACACGTACTACGCTGCTGCTGCACTAGCTACATGGAAGCACGCGAGCATTTCATGTGTTTATTACTACTCTCTCTCTGGCTGCATATATAATATACTGTAGTTATTAATACATGTCAGTTGATTCGTACTTGGAGGATTAATTCCTCCAAAATTCAGCTCCTTCTTCTGCGCGTTGCTCTGATTAATTGCTTGATGCTTTTATTTTTCCTGCAAACCTAATTGTTCGGGTGTTTATGGCCTCTTTTAGTCTCATGATTTTTGCTACTTCAAAAGTCGAAATATATAGAATGATTTTTTGAATCAGATTTTCTAAATCGCTTTATGAATCTAAAGCTATGTGCTTCGTCCGTGTTGATTTCTCCGCTGTTCGCTGCTATCTTAAAAAAACGCGGACAAAAACTGTCGGCCCGCAAAAACTCATTAGCCATGATCCAAAAAATCTGACTCTCTTGCTTTTCTTTTGATGATTTGTGCAGAGCGAGGGAGCCATTCTTGACTCAGATTCGAAGAAGCTACTTACGGATCAAGTACTATTCTATTTACGATCTCTCCCCTCCTTTTTATCTGAATTTGTTGCATCAATTCATTATCTCGTTAGGCATTTGGATTCTTTGATGTTTCGTCAATGCTGCTCCAAATCTAGTAAACTGTATCAGACATTTTTGTGCAAAAAATACTGCGTACTTTGGTGGCATATTAATTTGATTATTACAGTACGCCAATATGAGAATCTAATTAACCTTTTTTTTTGGTTGCATTTTTGATCTTTCAGGGATGGGAGGGTGACAGTTAGGGTGTTGATCAAGTACTTGGTCAACAAGCTTGGATTGGAAGACGAATCAGAGGTATTTATATATCAAAACAACTCCAATATCCTTTCTTGAAGCATTTGCATTTTCTTCTATGGCTTCTATCTTTTCCCCCTCTCTCCTTTTGTTGTGGTGGCTTTTATATATTCTTTTTACTCCCATGGGGCATGTTTTGTTTTTCCCCTTGCTTTTTCCAACATCTGTGATGAAAGATCTGTGTGAAAGGAACATTAGAGCTAGAAAAGGGACTGCTTGTACCATACAGATGTGAGACTAGAAAAATATATATGGGCCCTCTTTCAAAGTGCTTTTATCTTTTAGTTGAAATGACACTGTAGTAAGCTATTAGCTTTTTCAGAGTTATTCAATTAAAAAAAAGTAAAAAAATATATCTCCACAGATGATGCAAAAGAAAAACCCACGTATAGAAATCAATATTTGGATAAGTCTATAACAATGTGTGCACTCATCCTTCTAGTGTACATGTACAATATTAAGCATGACAAAGTGTCAAGGGCTTGCTCCTAATGTAGGTGAGGGGTGTTTGTCTTGGTGGCACATCATCCCCCTCACCACTTGACAAGAGCTCCTCCATCCATATTCCTAGAGAGAGAAACGAATAAGAGAGAGGGAAGAGAGAAGCAAGGAAAGAGAAAGGCAGGGGGAGCAGTGAGGGGTTACATAGATGGTTAGTTATCACTTGCTAGCGATGGAGCTTGTCTCTTCTTGCTGCTCTATGTGGGTGCGCACACAATAGCTCTACTATAAGCTTAGGGGTAGCCCTTAGCTAGAGCCCTCACAAACCTTTCTGTTTCTTTTCCTATGCACCCGTAGGCTCAGGAAATGGCCATGGAGCTCATCATTGCCCAAGCCAAGCTTTAATTTCTCCTATAGCCAAGCTTCTTCCCGTGCAATGCCTCAAATGGAGCTAGCATGGAAGAGAGCATGCATGCATGAACCAAGCTACAGGGCTATACTCACATATACGTAGGGCCGTAGTGTGTGCCCGCCCGCCTGTCTAGTGTGTGTGACTGTTTGTGTAAAGCATGCATTGTGAGTCTCGAGTAGGGGTGGATATCGAGCCAAGTTCTTGTCTTATTGAGTTTTTCGTAAAATTGACATAGTTTGATTTAATATAATGTTACGTATAATTTGGAAGTGTTTTTAGAAACGAGCCGAGTTAGAGCAAAATTCAAATTCATTTAAAATCAACTCATTTCAATATTTAACCAATTAACAAGTATAATTAAAGTAATTTTGAATCGAGCCGATGAGCCCCACTAACTAGCTTTTTTTGCCGCCTCTTGAGTGATATAGATGGTGCCCTAGAAAAAGCCTTCTTCACCTACCATGCATCACTGAAAGCTATGCACCATCCTCACCATATGGAAGCATCAAGTAGTAGTGCCTTCGAGTGTGTGTGTGTGTGAGAGAGAGTGTATGTGTGCACACGATCAAAACACACACACACACACACCATTTCTTGCTCCATCACCGGGATGGATCCATTTCATAATGACCTGGAGATCTTGCTACCTTTTGCACTCAATAGGCCTAGCTAGCCAGCCTGCATATGTTCTCAGTAACTGCAATGATAGGCTTCTTTTTGTTCAAGAGTACGCACACATACAAAAATACAAAATCCATCTATACTCTACACCATGGCCCTAACAACTTTGTTTTTCTTATCTACATTTCTTTATACTCTCTTCTCAAATGGACTTTTTACTTGCCTAGCTAGCTATCTTGCCTGGCCGTTTCTGTGCTCAATCTCATGCAAATGGCATGCATGGTCATGGAATCTAGCTTCTGCGTGTGTATACAAACCCAAATACATGAGTGCTCTAGCTAATATATACCTGCACTGCACATAGCTAGCTTGCTGCCTGTGTATATATATGTCGTAGCCAAATATGAAAGGAAGGCTAACTTTTAAGGCGGCTAGTATGTGTGTGAAAATGGATGTTGGTATAGGCAACAGCTTTGATGTGCGGAGATTTATATACGTGGATGGTACAGGGTACCGCGCTTCTCTTTGATCTTGGTAGAATACCATGCACGTACGTACAAGTCTTGAATACACAGCAGATTCTGCTTCAACTCCAATAAGTAATATGTATTTTGTGCCCTGAAATAGATTAATCCCAAGGAAATCCGCGTGTACATCTAGACATTTATCATGTACCATTTTATATATTTCTAGGAATTGACTGGCTAGCCACAGAAGCCGGCCATAGCATCCCACATTGAGTGCCAAACATATATATTCGTAGTTCTCGTGTGTGACATTGCATATAAGGTCGAAGCATACACGCTTGGCTTGTACATGCATTGAATTGACCACTGGCAAGAAATCCTAAGAAGTTTAATTTAAAACAAAGAATGCAATATATATTAATTCCGAAATGTACCTAATCTTCTTGACCTTTTTCACAATCTTATTGGTGAAGGAGTAATATCAGGAGTTTAGATCATCTGATGACTACGTAGTTCGGTAGTTGAGAAGTGTTTTGTAAATTATACGCTTCAAGTTCTGGTTTCTAACACACTAGAAAGTTTAGGATATTGGTGGGAATAAAGGGAAAACATAGCTTTCATTTTTTTTTCTTTCCGAAGTTGTAGTTAGTAGTTTAAATAAATTTAGATTTGTTGGTGCCCTTTTTGCCTTTAAGTCAGAGCAAGTTCAGAGTTCAGGCTGAGCAAACTGGGGTCTGACTTGGCTTGGCTCATAAATATTGTAATATAAATGAAAATTTGGCTCATAGTTTGCCTATCTTCTTTTATGAATGGAGTCCAAGGCAAGCTATTTTTTGTGTGCTTGAGTTAAATTGATTCTTTGAGTACACATTTTTATAATCTTGATTTCTAATTCTGCAAATAATCATTAACATAATGTACAAGTAAAGTTAAAGAGTTCTTGCAGCTACCTTCAATTAATTGCGTTAGTAATTTCTTTTCAAGGGATTTCATCCGTACGTATGAGAACTTGATAAATACACATGCATACCCTAATTAATACTAGTGTCTAATGAAAATTTCTGAATTTTAAGTTCAGATTGCTTTCAAAACAAAATTACGTCCAGAAATTCACCTTAGAACGTTGAGCCAAACAAATGGTCTTAGCCATCTAAAAAAGGTCTTAGCAGCTTCATTGATATTCAGGCCTCTATCGTCGTCTTTTAAAGCTAATTATCAGCATGCACGCACGATTAAGTACTGAATTAGAACGATTGGCCAACTGAACATGCAGCTCGATGGAGCAAATTAATGTTTATCGCTACTGAGCTGCAACCATCATCTGCTCCTGAATGGCCCTAACTTTACCGACGCCATGCATATAGCAATTTCTGTTCCTTAACAAAGATGCCATGCAAATATATATTTCCAAGGCCAACTTTGTCTCTACCAACCAATTTTATATCATCTAAACTTTAACAATAATTGAGGAGGTTCTTCTCTAGAAAGAGATGGCGATGGTTTTACTAGGTTGAAACGTGTGTCATTCTCAAGTGGTGAAAGCTTCTCGTGATTAGGGATGGATTTGGATTTAACAATCTACAGAATATGGAATGCGACCATGCTTTGAATAGGATATATATTAATGAGAGCTTAGTGGCAACTCTTAGCTAATCAAAAGATTCCATCTATTCGTGCTTTAATATAACTACACATCACCGAACAGCTCTTCCACTTTATATATGCATATGAATTTTACTTTCTTATTTGTCTCTAATGGTTTGATGCTCTTTTCCTCAATTGCTATCCTAGTTGTTCTCTTAATGTGGCCAGCATCAGCCATCGCCATAGACAACTCTAAGCAGGGGAATTGTAAGTGGTAGGACGTCACCGAATTTTTCTGCTGTTCTAATGAGATCGGTCGATCTAATTCAGTGCAAAAAAAGAGAGGAATAAATGCAATCGCAAACAAATTCAATGAATCTATTGTCTCACATAAGACTGTAGCCGTCAAGTGGTTTAGTCGAGAATCGAGATTGCACCCATTTCGCTTAGTCCTTGCTTTAATCTAAGCAGATCACTGATCTACGAATTGTCTTTTTTTATATCTGGTACAATGTTCTTGGGGCAACATTATCAGCTAGCATTTAATTGCTGAAACAATTTGGTGCGACCATTGGTATATGTCAGATCACAGATATAATTAGCAATTACGCATGGAGCAAACAAAGGTTAATTAATTTCGGTAGCTTTTGCCGTCATGCTATCGTTGAGCTTACCTCACCTAAGTGTGCACCCCTTGGAAGCCAAGCTATGTGATGTAGAGATGATGTACAAATTTTCACTCCCAACAGAGACAAAGCCCAAGAACAAGCTAGATAGATAGCTTAGATACATAGCTTGGGGTTGTGTGGTTAGATGACAAATCGAAGAACCTTAAGTGGTGCACTTTGTGAGGAATACTTTCACACACACACACACACATGTGGCCCCATGTAGCTAGCCAATGAGAAAGATCCACAAGGACACTAAGTTTTATGCCCGTATGATTGGTTTTGGGAGAGAAAGGGAGAGAAAGGGAGGGGAGAAAGAAAATGTGCATGGGAGTGGGGGCCATGCGAAAAAATGCCTAGCTAGTTGGTGAAGGGTGAGGGCATCATAATGAAAGGGAAGCTAGGAAAGGAATCGATGGATGGATGGACAAAAGCCACAAGGACCACTAAGCTAATAGGTTCGCACCACCACTACTACACAAGCACTAGTTGCAATTCTCCCTAGCTCATGCATGCATGGGGTGTCACTAACTATATAGCTAGCAAGTGATCGGACGTGTCATTCTCAGCTTGTACTACTTCGCACTGCTATATGTTAGGAGTAGGGGTTAAAAAGGCAAGCATTGCGCACTTTAGAGCCCTTGAAACAAGGGGTTGTGGAGAAGGTCACTGAAATATATATTGCTAGCTAGCTTTAATCCATCTCCAATCTCTCCTTTGCCACTTTCACTCCCATGCATTGGCCATTGGAGAACCCCACACGTACACACATATGTATGTATATATCTATCTCTTTTTGCACGAGAGAGAGAGAGAGAGAGAGAGAGAGATTAACTAGCTGGGGGAGCCAAGTTGCACTGATTTGGTTTTAGTTATTTGCAGGGAGAGAACTTGGTGCACCTACCGACTGTCAAGGGGAATTAAGAGGGAATTTTAGCAAAGAAACCTGCCAATAACAACAAGCCTAGCTAATAGTTTAAGCACACCTGAATCACTATGCACTGCAGCATTTTATTGCATGCACGCCTCCCTCTCCCTCCTACCCTGACTCGACCCCTAAAGTACACTTACTACTTAACCACTTCTTTGCCCATTATTATATTAGGGAGGAAAAAGCTAAGGCTCGAGTGTTAGTTGGAGGGTACTTGTTTTTGTGGGCTTCCTGCTTGTCTAGAAAATATTCCCTGGGGCGAAGGGCGATGCATGCATCCATGCACGCATGATAGCCAAGGCTACCCTAACAAAACGTGAACTATGTACCAGCTTTCATATCTATAGAGAAACTGTACGTACGCCATTGGTTGGGACTTAGCACATCAATCCAATTCATATATTTCCTTGCAATATATTCATTCGTCGGTCTCCTCGATCTCCTTCTCTATCCGTAATTATATCCCTTGTTTAGATGCATATATTTATATATAGCATATTCCGCCAGCGGTTGTTGCGAAATATATAACAAGGAGTATACATATGTTCGTACGTATAGCATTGCTCACAAATTAAGTACTCCTATATGTATACATATATGTAAGAAAGTACAGCGAGTACCAGTGGATCGTAATTAGACTATCTAGTAGTAGTAGCAGCTCGTGAGTCACATTGAAGTAGGTGTGGTTCTTTTGGGCAAAGGGACGTTGGACGTTTGGCCGGCCGCAACCAGATGGGGCCACAGGATCACAAGCACGGGCGGAGCCATACCTCGGATAGGGTAGATTTTAGTTTGAGGTATGAAAAAATATCTAATATATAGTTCGGGTAAATTTAGTCTAGTCTAGGTAACATTTTCATGATCCAGCCTAGATAGTCTAGATTATTTCACCACTGAGCTCGGGGCGTAACTAAATTCTAGCTCCGCCACTGATCACAAGCCAAATTAACGTAGCTAGGAGAAGATTTTATATGGTACTATACAACTTAACTAACACTAGCTATATGTTAGAACTTATAACACTCATGAAGAAAAGTACACCAATAGAAGGGAATCAAATGAGCCACCAAATGAGGAGACACATGTATAATTATTAAAGTATGTTCAAAAGGATAGAGTGGTCAAGGTTATTAAGGATGTGTTTGGTTGGAGTGATGAAAGTGGAATAGGATGGGATAGAATAGGATGAGATGGTTCCACAAAAAAGGTGGAACCACATGATCCAGCATCTAAGAAGAATATTCTCTAAATTTGCACAGGCTCATCCCACTTTGGACCATTCCATCCCACCCTATCCCTCAAACCAAACACATGGATATGCTTGGTCAAAGGAACCATCCTATTCCATCCCACCCCATCCCTCAAACCAAACACATCCTAAGTCGGTAAGTTGAGTCGAGTCGTTAAGGGACCGACTTGTTGACTAGTCAGTCGACTAGTCATTGACTAGTTGTCGACTTGCTATTAGGAGTGAGGACTATATTCGGAACTTGATGTGCAATAGTCCAATACAATATTTGAAGTTCTTCGAGTCTAACCTAGAGGATGGATTTATGAGGCAGAGAAGATCAGAAGAGGCGGAGCATAAGAGAGCCCAGAGGGAAGAGTACCTGGTGGCTGGTGCTAGGTGAATCCAGCTGGGGGTGGGCGACGGCGGCCCAACCGAGGTGGACCCGGTTGGGGTCGACGATGATGAGGAATACCCGGTTGAGCTGACGCCAGCAAGGACTGGGATTTGGCTGGTAGTGACGCGATGACGACTGATGCAACGGGATCGATCCGAGTCACTGGGGGCGAAGGCGACTGTGAGGATGGGGGTTCTGTCGGGGCCGCTGGCGATGGCGAAGATCCAGCTACGGGCAATGATGTGTATTTGGATTCGCCTGGGTGCTGCGCTGTGTCTTCGCGAGTTTGGCTCTCTGCGACTCTGCGCTGTATCGCCCGTGAGTGCCGATATCACGTGCCAAAGCCCCCACGCAAAGCAACATCTCCCGCACCAAGCGTGTGCAATATCCCGCGGCAGCTACATCTCCCGCTCATTTCACAAATCGGGCGACTTGTGAATCCCAATTGATGACTAGTCACTCCAGTCGAATCAATCACCAGCTAGTCACCCGACTATCTCAGTTAGTCAAGTCGGTGCAGCGAGTCGAGAGCCGCGGCCGACTGGACGACTAGTCGTCGACTTAATAACAGTGAGAGTGGTATAGCAATATTATTTAAGTGGTATATGAGAAGTAGAAGTATGTGCTTGTAGGTGTATGAAATTTATACTATATATAGTTTATGACTAATTAAGTAGGTTTCGTGCACAATTGTTGTAAAGATGTAATGCATGATCATGCATATAATTGACTACATGACAGCTAATGGAAGGGGTACGATGATGATGATGGCATTAAGGTGTGTGTGTATGTATGTATGTATGCGCACACACCGATGGTCTTTAAATAATTCTGCTTATTGACAAAGTGTTGAGCACGTCTAATGCACGATAGATCGATGCGACTTCAGATTTGCGGATTGGTATTTTTCAACTATTTATAATAGGTGTTCCTTTCGTACCGTTTTGTTTTGTTGTTAGTATTGTGCATGATTAGGTTTTTACAACCCTTCATCTTGGCTGTGTTTGATAGGTGGAGGGTTGCATTCCATGTAGAAAAATGCATGCCCATATGATCATGTTAGACCTAGCACTAGCTAGGGCTTAATATTATTTTGCTTCTTGTCTTATAACTAGTTTGAACTTGTTGGCAGTTTCTGAAGGTTAAGAATATCGATGGGACCTAAGCTATATTTGTTCACATCTCTCCTTGCATATTTTTTGGGGTAAATAAGTACTACAGGGTAACTATGGTGCATGCTTATGCACTTATGTAACTATCTAATACTCATCCTATAAATGAGTGGTGGGGAGTGAAAAAAGTTGCGGGAGAAGGTTTTAAGTCTTTTTTTAACTAAAAGTTATATCTACTGTAGTCATCCCCGATATATCCTTGATAGCTAAGAGAAGCTCTACCGAAAAATTAGTTAGCTACATTAATTTTGGTGGAAATAAAACTTCTTAGGATGATCTCTTCTGTTCTGTATCCTGTTATGTTAGATTATATGAACATCATTTAAATAAGATAATGAATGGACTCGTATTGATCTGTAGTTAGGAGTGATTTTTGTCTTGCTATCTCTGCAAAGTTTGAGCCTGAACAATGACTTCTGGATACTGCACTCAACTTGTAGATATAAGGTACTGCTCAGGTGGTTCAAATTGCATTTACGAATTAATGCATTTTTGCATAGCTGGGTGCACGAAAAATCCATACCATAGGGAAAGTGTGGAGAACAAAATCCTTTCAAGTTTCCTTCTTTAGGCACGTAAATTTGCATGATCTTGAGAAAGAGATTTATGATAGTATTCTTTTTCTTTCATCGGCACGAGACAGCTCTTGCAGAATTTATTTTGCACTTAACAGAGTAATTGAGTCACTCATCTAGATGTTAAGAGAAAATAGGCTTATATAGTATCTTGATCAATCAAACCCTCTTGCTAAGGTCACAGGTGCATATAGGGTTGTCTAGAGGTAGTAGGTATGCGATATTTCTCGTATTTATTTTTATGATTAGCTGATGTATTGGACCACTGATATATTAATTATTAGGTGATATGTATGTACAATAAATAACTTGATACTAATTTGATTTTTTAAAAGGACGTCTCTAGTACCTCCACTGTACTACACAAACAGCGAGTGCTGGCTTAAGAGAACATTAGTACCTCCATTTCTGAAAATGAATTATTTTAGATGGAAAGAAAAAAATAGTTTACTATATCAGATAGTGATGGAATGAATTTGGAAATCTTATATTTAAGGTTTATCTAGAAATGAAATCAAAATTTCACAGTACAAACTCCTATATATTGACACTGACATGGAAAGGAAAAACACAATGTATCATGTCAGATAATCACTTTCCCTTGCACTGAAGCAACTTGTCACTTCAATTGCCGTTGGTTGCTACATGGATTGTCATGGGGGAAGGGAGAGGTTGAGGGGTTAGGTTTCAACCCGTAAACATGTGACCACAAAGCCCCATTCATGCGTCTACTCTAGCTGCTGTGCCGCATACTGTTATAAATTTGCCATACCCTTGGGACCAATTATCGGCTTAATACACGATCATTTCTTGGTTTGGGTCAGATTATTTAGTTAGGGAGTATGCATCACGAGGTCTATTATAGGCTGTGTATACCATGATCTTCTGTCCTTGTCGCCACCAAGCGACGAAGTCGCTGGCACGCCTTTACCTAAATCATAATCAGGAGTAGGGCCAGATGCGCTTGTCATTCCATGCCATGCCATGTTTGGTAGCCAAGCACGGCCAGAGAGGTTTAGAACACCTGCATGGTGGCGTCACGGGTGAGGGTTTCGCCTAGCGATTTGGGGAAGGAAAAATCGATCAATCAATCAGCATCCTTTCTTAGATCATGCTCAGTAATTGTAAAATTTTGTCCTTGTTTATGGTAAGTGTTCAGCAAGCTGGGCATTTATTTTTAAGACTTCATTGACTTGAGCTTGTGGTGATTAGTTAAAGAAATGGGGAAAGTACGTGCATGGGTGGGTAGTAATAAATTAAATAGGCAATTAAGCAAGAGTTTTGATTTGGCATCTCGGATCTATGCTTGCAATTGCAAGCACGTTTAGTATAGTTTAGCTTAGCATAAACCATCCCTGCAGGTTGGTTGGGCATCTCACATGTGGCTGTGGGGGAGAAGATAATGAAATGCCAGCATCACATACTAACAGAGGAATCAGACATCAGCATCAGGCATCACTTGGATTTGTCTGCGTGGAATCTTTTGTGTATTGTACTTTTATAGAGCATTAGCCATTGCATACTTGCATCGCAATGTATGTTTGTGTGGTTGCCCAAAGGAAATGTCCATCACGTCATTATCTCACACTCACCAGAAGCAATGCATGCTTCCTTCCCTTCTCACCTCACAGTAATATATGTCCTATTTTTTTTCCTTGACTTGTAATCCACTTGTGACTTGTTTGTTAATTTGGTCACAATTCATAATCATCAATGCATCAGAGTAGGACTCATCCGCACTTCATTCCAGAAACAATGAATGCTTGATTGATGCTTGGCTGCTTGCTCTCTGAAAAAGTTTGGTTTCCACCGACAGTACTGAAACTGAACTGAAGAAAATGTGCATATGTGCAGGTGGAGATTACATGCCGAGGGCGACGGCTCCCCCCGTTCCTGACCCTGCAGTATGTCCGCGACAGCATCTGGTGCCAGAGGGACGCCGTGTCGCCGTCGGTTGCGCCGGACATGTCAACCGCTAACCACGTCATGGTTTTGCAGTATGGCAGAAGGCCGTTGTAGACAACCCCCTTCTGATGACACTCACGAAATGTAGATTCTACCCCCACTTTTAACCATTTTCCGGCACGGTCAAGGCCGCGCCGACAGCAGGTGGCATGACGGACGGCAGTTCCCGACCGCCTGAGCTCGCGCGGTGATGATGATCTGTTTGATGAACCACTGAAGAGAAGGTGAGGAATGGAATTTTTTCTCTGACAACTGGCGCGGTAATTCGTCGGCACATTTGAGGCTGTTTCTTGGCCACCCCTTTTGTATACAGCTTGGAAGTTGCCTGGCAGGATTAGATCAAAGTGTGAGAGGAACGGATTTCACTGAAGAGTGCACTTCCAAGCCATTTTGGCCTACTTAACCTGATTTACTAATTTCGGATTCCAGATGTTACATTTTGTTCTCTCCTGCTTGCTTCTGTTCTTTGTGTTGGAAGCAGCCAGTGTTCCCCTCACTAAAGACATTGAGAGAGCAAACTTGACATCTCACCGAGCATTTTATTTGTTCATGACTTGACCCTGGAAGCTCTTGTTTTCGGTTCAGTGGTTTGTGCCACAGAAATTCAGTTCGTTTACACAATTTGTAGCATCTTTCCATTCAGAGATTTGTCAATTGACCTCCTTTCTTTTTTGTTAGCAGTACAAAACTTCTACAAGCAATTGTCGGTCTCTGATGAAAGTTAATGGTACATCAGGTTCATTTTGCATAGAACACCAAACATTTCATCTCACAGGCATCTATGTGATGAAAATACTAACAAAAAACATCAACATCACACCAAGGACAATTAAATTTCCACAATCAAATTCACAAACCTTGGGTCACCTCAACGAAACAGAAACAAAGACGAAAAATGCTCTTTTCCACCTTTCCAACGGTGAGAGTAGGACAAAAAGTAATACAACAAATTACAGCCAGTGATAATACAACAAGGAGGTAAAATAATCAGATGGAAGGCTACGCATCAGATGTCAATGTGTCACCAAATACCTCCCAGCAAAGGGCACTCTCAGGCACCGGTAGGTGGTCGCCAGCACCAGTAGGAGTTAGAGACAAGTATGATGCTGAGATGAGGTGACGTCAAGAACTCCAAAGAATAGATACACGCATGACAGTTCAACGTACACTGGTACTGAGAAAGGCAAAGGATCAGCGCAGAATAAACATAATTAAACCTCCTCTGAGCTGAGCTTCCCAGGAAGCAGCATTAAGGTGAGACAAACTCGATCGGCAGGATAACCAAGATTAACCGGTCTGCGTGCTCGAAGCTTGACAAGAACACCTTAACAACCACATCTCTGAACCATCACCTGGCAATTGGATAATGGTAACAAGGCTGCAGCTGTTGGTTTGCTCTCTTGTTTGCAGGCTTGTAATCTCTAGTGCTCGCTCACAACACCTACCGCGGAAATAAGGAAAGAAACGTGGCGTCAGTAGGCAGCTCTTGGAAGAATGTATGAGGAGAATACGGAGGGAAAGAGCCCTGAAAACGAAGTGTACCTGTAAATTCATGCTCCCCTTGGTTGTTTTAGTACAATTTCTGAAATGGATAGCAGTCTTGCCATTTGTTCTGTCACACTTGAATCAGCCCAGTTAAGACTGACATCACCAAATTGGTGCAATGCAAGTTGGGCATCATGGATTTTAATTCATGAAGCTTCCTTCCATGATGCTATAGCAGCATCATTGTGCGGCAGGTAGTCAGTCCATTTCCAGTGTTCTTCAGGTCAGGTAATGGTCATGAAGCTGCAGAAATGAATAACAATTGATTGTTGTCAAGGACACCAGAAAATCCATTAAGTACAGCACTGCATGGTGCAAGATTCCTTGCGCACTGGAAATCACACACATGACAAATGTGCTCACTAATTGGAGCACCTGCTTGAAAAAGAGTACTCATAATGTGCATGGGGCAACAAACAGCATTAGTTCAGATAGATTATCGGAGACAAGGACCATCAGTTCCCATGTTACAACCAATAGGACTTGCATTGATTTAACATAGAATCAGAAAACATGGAGAAGAAACAAAAGCGGAAAAATGAAAATGCCCCATCCACCTCACCTTCTGGAGTTGCAAGTGGAAACTCAATGCTACATTCAACAAAGCTCAACCACGAATTAGAGCTATTTAAGACATTGTTAGACATACATTTCATCCAATGCATGTGTAGAAGCTTCGGATTTCAGGTGATGTGGCAGTTCAAAAGAAAACAAATACCAAATGTTATCCGTGACTTGTCCAAATCACGTACTGTTTGAAGAAGGTGATAATTCAACAGTATACTAGCTTGCTTGGAATCCATGCAATGGTCAAGACTCAAGAGCATATCGTGCAAGCATCATGTGTGCTTATCATCATCTACTTGCTTTAAGACTGGAGAACCAAAAACTTCAAAGTACTTGATGTAAAAGAATTGCCATTTACAGTCTAGCATCCACTTCTGAACTTGAAATTGCTTGAATAACTGGAACAGATATTTGTAAAATGTAAATAAGCCTATCCAAAGAAACAAATCAGAAAACATCGTCCGGTGCGGCAACCACCTGAAGCAATCCACTGTGACCAGCATGTCAGATTGATCCATCTTGGCAATCACTTTTTTCTTAACAGAAGATGGCAAGGCCATCCATCAATCATAATGTTAAACCATGTGGATAGGTTGTAAATTTAGTGATGATAAATAATTGACATTTGAGTTGCTTTGAAATTTGTGTTTGTGAAAATTTCGGTCGATGCGCTTTTGGAAAACTGAAATTGCTGGAATATTCAGGTTAAGCAGTCTGACCGCCTTGTATTGGGTGGTCTGACCGGCTGACTTCGACCACGATCAGTAGTTGGTAGTTCAATTGGCCTTGTGTTGGGTGCTCTGAATGGTCTTGTGTTGGGCGGTCCGATTGGCAGACTTCAATCACGGTCGGAAGTCTAAGAGTTTATGAGCACGACAAATCAATCACGGCAGGTCGACTACAACAGAACGACCATGGCAGATCGACCACGACAGAATGACCACGGCGGATCAACCACTGTAGGTCGAGCAAGGTTGAACGATCTTGGCAGGTTGAGCACAGTAGAACAACGACAGCTGTACGACTGTAGTAGAACGACCACCATTAGTCGACCATGCCTGGTCAATGATTTGAGCTACAATGAACCGGTTGTAAGCTACAGGGAAACGGTCGTAAGCACAGTGAACCAGCCGTAAGTTATAGGGAACCGATCGTAAGCACAGTTAACCAGTTGGTGGTCGTAACTATAATACCTGATCAGTACTCAGTGATCGATAGTCAGATGCTGCAGCAACCGATTGATAGTCGATAGCTGTAGTAACCAGTTGATACTTAGAGCTACAGTACTTGGTCGGTGATTGGTAACTGTAGACTTTGTGATTGGTAGTCGTAGATTTTGCGATCTGTTGTCGTAATCGTAGTCTTCGTGATCTGTTATCGGTAATCGTAGGTTTTGTGATCGGTTACCGTAGGCTTCACTATCGGTACTCGTAGGCTTCGAGTGCTTCGATTAATCTTTGAGTATCTTGAATACTTGTGTTTGATGGGCCAGCAGTCTGATCGGCCTGTGCATGGCAGTCAGACTGGTCTTACTAGGTGGTCTGAGGTTGAGTCTTGGAAAGCGTTGGATATTGTGGTAGTGGATGATTTGGTTTGTGTTGGTCGGGCTCACGCTGGAGCACATGGAGATCAAAGGTGGATGATGTGTGGAGAAGCTACAGGAGGTGTGGTCCTGGAGGCTTCGACAAGTGATGAGTTGGAAAGAGTTACGGAAGGAGTCCATAACTGGAAGGTATGGAGAGTTTAGAAAACCCATGTTAGGAAGGGTTTCGTGTCGCTTGATTTTCAGAAACAGATAGGATTTCATGTTTGTGTTTGATGGGGACACGGTTTGGGGCTCCAGCATATAAAAGAGGGAGAGGTTAATAGTTTATCAATGATTTGAGACGGCTTTTCGGAAGAAAGCTTTTAAAAGTTTTTGTGCAATGGTTTGAGGGGTGCCATGAGGGCACTTTGTAGCCACAGAACATAATTTAGAAATAAAAGATCAGATATATTTCTGAAAGTTAGTTGGCGCTAGCAGCGTGTTTTCTAAGAGTCGTCTTCAGCACGTTCTTGTTTTGAGCATATTAGTGTCAAAGCGTTCGAGCAGAGGAAGATTACAACTACATGCAAAAAAAAAGTCAAGTGAGCAGTCATACGCCGAGTGGTCAGAATCGTCGTCGAGCACTAAGAGATTCCAAAAAGTGGAGGCAATCATTCACTCCTCTCTAATTGCGGTGTTCGATCCTACAAGTGGTATCAGAGCAGGTCACTATGGCATCAGAGAGGTGTGTGAATCATCTCTCCATGTTAGATGGTACTGATTTTGCTTTTTAGAAGTGCTGTATGCAAGCTTACATTGAGGCTCAAGGTATTGATGTTTGGAATAAAATTTCTAGACCTTATGAGGTTCCTTCTATTGTTACTAATCTAAACAAAATAGATATTGATTTAAATGCTCAAGCTCGTAACTTGTTATTTCAAGGGATTTGCTTGTTACTAAGAAGAATTTAAAGAAGATGAAATTTGCTGTTATTGCTAGTTCGCTAGTTCAATCTTTGTGTGCTAAGAACCTTAAGTCTAGTGAACCCTCTCCATGTAAAAGATGTGAATTGCTAAAAGTTAAACTTAATTCATCTCAGAAATCAATTCAACAAATACTTTATCATGAGACACTTTCTTACTTTAACTGTTCTAAGCTTAACATTGAAATAGAAGTATTGATAAGATAACTTAATGATTTTGCTGAAAAAGATATATTGGCCTAGTCTAATGCTTCTAAGAATTTAGTGAATGAATCTATTGAGTGCACATCTTGTCCTTTGTTGGCTCAAAAAATGAGTATCTTAAGAACACCTTAGAGAGATTTTCTTTTGGCAAGAAAAATTTGAATATGATCTTAGACAAGTCAAAAATAAGTGTAAAAAATCGTGATCTAAGATTTAATTTTGTTGAGCATGCCAAGAATAATCCTTATAAGGTTCTTAAGTTTCTTGAACCTAGAAATTTTGAAGTAAAATCTGAACCAAAATAAATTATTTTTAAATCTGCTGGTATTGCAAAGGATTCCTCTACCAAAGTGGGTGCTGTGAAGGCAAAAGATATGACTTCTCACCAAGTCAAGTATCAGTGTACTCATTATGGTAGAGAGGGTATTTGGTTCAATTTTGCTTTCAAAAAGTGAAGAAAGACAGGTTAAGGAAGCTTTCTCGATCTGGAGTAGAGTTTGTGCAAGCTCCTTGTCGTCACTTTGGTCCCTCTAATCAACATTCTGCACGTGTTGGACTTTTTACGACAAGACCAGTTAGACTTTTGTTCTTCACACAATCAAATTGGCCTCGGGTGGTCAAACCACCGTTGGTGGTGCGGTTTGACCGGCCATGCTGAGGTAGTCAGGCCGCCTGGCAGTAAGACCAGCTTTTCGACGGTGGTCTAATTTCAATATGATAAGGGGCTAATTCTTCACTTAAACCTTTATCATTGCCTACTGTTGCTCCTGTTCGTCTGTGTCACAGTACTGAATTTCTAGATCTTATTTCACTAACCCCAGTATTGTGAGATCAATGTTTCCTGTAATGTAAAAACAGCTGACGAGGATGGAGAACATACGCTTGATTGCGTTCCAGTATTTTACGTCATTGCTTTGTTGGAACACATGATGGTTCTTCACTTCCTTTGATGGCTTCCAAGAGATTTCACTTTCTGAGAGACCATGCAGAAAAGGTGATGTTATTCTACATCTTGTTGAAGTTTATTTTTTAGATTGCTCATACTCTCTCAAAACCACTTTATTCTTCTTATTTTGGTCATTTGCAAAGTGAATTGGGTGTGTTACACCCTTTTGGAATTATTCTGAGTGGGAGCTTATTATTTAAAAAAAATTCAGAAGCTTCGTGTATTATACTTGTCAAATAATTCATCAAGTCTAAGCCATTGAAATCAAATGAGTTCTAGAGCCCTCTTTTTCATATTTACTCATATGCTTTGCAGCTTTGATCATGACTGGTTATAATTAAGTTGCTATATTGGAACTAAAGCATGATATGGCGGAATATTTTGACTAGATTGATAATAGATAGTACTTTACGGGGTTTATGTAAAAGGATTAGCTTGATTGTGAGTATTATTTTAAATCTTGGCTATAAGGCTTGTATGTTTCATATTTCAATCTTTTTATGTTCACTTAATTTGGCATGTTATGAAAAAAAATGAGAAAGAGTCATTTGAAAAATTGTATGCTTCAATCACGCTATGTGTAAACAAAAATAAAAAGCACAAAAGTACACAAATAAAAACAAGTATACTTCAAACATGCCACTATCTAAAAGAAGTATGCTATAAGCATTTCATCATAAAAAGTAGTATACTGCAAGCATGCCACATGCCTAAGAATTAAGTGTGGAGCAATAAGTTGTTATATGAGATTGCTAGCTCATCTAGATTTAAAGTTTGCTTCACTTTTAGGCTTTGACTTCACATTGTGATATCTCATTGTGCTCTTCATAATTGATTTAGTCATTGTTGAGATACCTGTTATTGATATAAATCGCTTAATCATGTTGAAAAACTTGTTCTGACATTGCTAATACATGACTGCATATGATCTAGGTAATTCTACTCAAAAGAATGGCTTAGTTAAAATTGCTACATCAATGCAAAGTAAATTGGATAATCTACAAAGCTTACTGATGTTTATTCTCATTGTTTCTTCTTAGAATTGTTCTTTCTTTAAAGTTCTTGATGATTACATTACCAAATGAGGAGAAAAAGGGAGAATTTGGAGAAAAATGGGAAAAATTGGAGATATTTGCTAAAATTGCCTCTCCTGTGTTGAGGGGGAGTTTTTGCTGAGGGTTTGCTGCTATGGTTTGTCAAATTATTTTCTCTGCGGCTTTGAAACTTTCTTTTTGTAAATTTTGCTTTTATTTCTAAACTCAACTCGTTTGAGAGATTTTGAGGTGTTGTCAATGTATTCATTAAGGGGAAAATTGTTAGACCATGTGGATAGGTCGTGAATTTAGTGATGATGAATAATTGACATTTAGGTTGCTTTGAAATTTGTGTTTGTTAAAGTTTCGGTCGATGCACTTTTAGAAAACTGGAATTGCTGGAATATTCAGGTTAAGCGGTCTGACCGCTTTGTATTGGGCGGTTTGATCGGCTGGCTTTGACTACGATTAGTAGTCGGTAGTCCGATTGGCCTTGTGTTGGGTGGTCCGATCGGCAGACTTCGACTACGGTCAGAAGTCTGAGAGTTTACGAGCATGATAAATCGACCACGACAGGTCGACCATGACAAAACGACCACAACAGATCGATCACAGAAGATCGACCACGGCAGAATGACCATGACAGGTCAACCACTGCTGGTTGAGCAAGGCTGAATGATCATGGCAGGTCGAGCACGGCAGAACGGCCATGGCTGTACAACGGCAACAGAACAACCACTGTTAGTCGACCATGCCTGATTGATGATTATAGTTACAGTGAACCGGTCGTAAGCTACAGGGAAACGATCGTAAGCACAGTGAACTGGTCATGAGCTACAACGAATCGGTCATAAGTTATTGGGAACTGGTCGTAAGCACAGTTAACCAGTCGATGGTCCTAGCTATAGTACCTGGTCGGTACTCGGTGATCGATAGTCGGATGTTACAGTAATCGGTAGATAGTCGATAGCTATAGTAACCGGTCGATACTCGGAGCTACAGTACCTGCTCGATGATTGGTAGCTGTAGACTTTGTGATCGGTAGTCGTAGATTTCGCGATCTGTTGTCGTAGTTGTAGGCTTCACGATATGTTATCATAGACTTTGTGATCGGTAGTCGTAGGTTTTGCGATCGGTTGCCGTAGGCTTCACAGTCGGTACTTGTAGGCTCGAGTGCTTCAATTCTTGTAATCTTTGAGTACCTCGAGTACTCGTGTCTGATTGGCCAGCGGTCTGATCGGCCTGTGTATGGCAGTCAGACTAGTCTTACTGGGTGGTCTGAGGTTGAGTTTTGGAAAGTGTTGGATATTGTGGTAGTGGATGATTTAGTTTGTGTTTGTTGATGGCTAAGGGTGTGTTTTGCATTTGTGGACTAATATTGGTCAAGTTGGAAATAATTTGTGCCGGGAAAAAGTTATTTGATCTTTGCATGTGCGGGTTGGGCGTGGAGACGATCATAGTCGGTGACAAGGAGGACCGGGACTAGGAGGGGGAAATCTAAGGTCTAAGCGGTCGGGGATATCACGAGGTGGTTAAGCTCACACTTGAGCTCATGGATATCAAAGGTGAATGATATGTGGAGAAGCTATGGGAGGCTAGGTCTCGGAGGCTTTGACATGTGATGAGTTGGAAAGAGTAATGGATGGAGTCCATAACTAGAAGGTTTGGAGAGTTTAGAAAACTCATGTTAGGAAGGGTTTCGGGTCTCTCGATTTTCGGAAACAGATAGGATTTTGTGTCCATATTTGATAGGGACACGGTTTAGGGCTCTATTATATAAAAGGAGAGAGATGTTAAGAGTTAATCAATGATTTGAGACGGCTTTTCGGTAGAAAGCTTTTAGAGTTTTTATGGTAGAGTTTGAGAGGTGCCGTGAGGGCACTTTGTAGCCACAAAACATGATTCAGAAATAAAAGATCAGATCTATTTATGAAAGTTAGTCAACGCCGGCGGTGTGTTTTCTGAGCGTCGTCTTCAACATGTTCTTGTTTCGAGCACATCGGAGTCGAAGAGTTTGAGCGAAGGAAGATTACGACTATGTGCAAAGG
Source organism: Dendrocalamus latiflorus (assembly GCA_017311315.1). Taxonomy (NCBI): domain Eukaryota; kingdom Viridiplantae; phylum Streptophyta; class Magnoliopsida; order Poales; family Poaceae; genus Dendrocalamus; species Dendrocalamus latiflorus. The sequence continues at coordinate 21,818,080 of CM029627.1, read as the reverse complement.
AGTCAAGCGAGCAGCCATATGCCGAGTGGTCGGAACCCTCGTCGAGCACTAAGAGATTCCAAAAAGCGGAGACAATCACTCACTCCCCCTCTGATTGTGATGTTCGATCCTACACATAATGGTACATGTCAGGATAGTGATATATTAACACCCATATTGTTGAAGAGAAGCTATATGCAATCACCCACATGATAGAGAGCTGAAATTGGCAACACATTGTGCATACTTTTGAATGGAGGAATTCAGTTCCCAAACATGGACGCGTGATAGGGGAAAAGTCTTGTGATACTATAAGCCTCTAAACTAAAGATACTTTTTTTAAAAAAGAAATGAGAAGGTTCCTTTTATTGCAAAAGAAAGGAATATCTCACCATCTTTCATCATTCAGTTCTACATGTGCGTTTGGTGCTGTTCTTTAGGATGCTACTCTGATGGCATAGTATATCCTATCCATTACAGCATTTGTCAGCACATTTTTTTTTCATGTGTTGCTAAAATGAACCTAATCATGCGATCCAAAGAAATTAATATATATAGTTAGATCATTACAAGGAAAAGGCTGAAAGCTAGACACATACATAATATCGATAAGTTGCAAAGCATGATCAGATCAACTGCTTGATGCTACATTTGTACTAAAGCAAAGAGGAAGTTTTAGGATGTAAAAATAAACTAATATTTTGCGCATTATCTTTGTATTTGGTCATTTTCCACATATATGCATCGCAGACGATCGAAATAAAGATTGACCATAGATACGCAACTATGCATCATACAGGGACAATCATTATTCAGGTTCTTGCATAACGCTGGATGTTTTTCAGAGCTAATTCTGAGACACCCCGTAAACTGACGCTCGAACAGAGCAACACAACATTGTTCTGTGCTGAAAACTGATCGAGCCGCCAAGTTTCCAAGCTCTTGGATGCAATGGAGCAAGCAAACTGTGCGTTTAATCCAACTAACTATTGAGTGCCTAAGACTAGCTTACTCAAGATAATCGCAGCATAAACACAACAATAATGCGATGAATGTGCATGACATCTAAAGAGATTGCATCCTAAAACCCTTGTACCAATTGGGTGAATACTGGGATGAAAAAAATAGGAAACGATGAGGTGGAAAAAATTGGAAGAAGGAATAGTCATACGAATTGGGTGGTTCTTGGCAACAAGACGACGCTGAACCAAGAAATCACGTACCGAGAGCGGCCCGTACGAGGACCACTCGTCAGTCGCCGGCGTACGCCGCCGCCTCGCCGGCCACCGCGTCCGCCGTGGAGGTATGGTTGTGGTTGTGGGTGGACACGACCGTACAAGATACGATCCCGAAGCGTAGCCCGGCTCGTATATACGTACAGCATACGGTTCGGCGGCGCAGCGTACGAATTTTTTGTACGGATAATCATTTTTTATTCGAAATTACATAAATATACCCGCGGGAAATTTTTTTACAAAAATAGGCTCCAGTCGCCTAATGGTTGGGCGACTGAAGCCTTTCGCCCAACCAGACCGCGACAGCTGGAAAGTCTACCAACCGTTTGGCGATTAATTGCAGTCGCCCTACCATTGGGCGACTTCTTTGAAGTCGCCAAACCGTTGGGCGACTGAGATTCAATTGCCAAACGGTTCGGCGACTACAGGTGGGATATAAAGCCGCGCTCGGCGACTCGCCGAGCGCGCCGCACTGTTTGCATTCCTCCGTTCGGCCAGCGCAGAGAAGAGGGGAAAGGAGAGGGAGGGAGAGGAGAAGAGGAGGGGGAGAGAAAGAGAGGGAGAGGAGGAGAAGAGGAGAGGGAGTGCGCGATTTTAAGGTAATTTTGTTGTATTATATTGTTTGTTAGTGTAGAAAATTAGTTTAGAAAATGTAGTTTAGAAATATAGTTTAGAAAATGTAGTGTAGAAAATTAGTTTAGAAAATTAGTTTAGAAAATGTAGTGTAGAAAATTAGTTTGGAAAATTAGTTTAGAAAATGTAGTGTTGAAATTTAGATGTAGAAAATTTAATGTTGCAATTATTGTACAAATTTAGATGTAGAAAATTTAGTGTTGAAATTTAGATGTAGAAAATTTAATGTTGAAATTATTGTACAAATTTAGATGTAGAAAATTTAGTGTTGAAATTTAGACGTAGAAAATATAATGTTGAAATTATTGTACAAATTTAGATGTAGAAAATGTAATGTAGAAATTATTGTACAAATTTTGCAGGTATGACTCGTGCTGGACGTGACTCGGAGTGGCGGTTCGCGCTGTTGGACGAGCACGTGGACCGTTCTCATCGCGCTTCCCGTCTAGTCCCGCCACCGGGGAGCACGGACGAGCCGCCTCAGCTGGGAGTGGTCCGGACATGCACACCTCGCGTGGCCTGGGGACTCGACCCTCGTTGGACTGCCAGGTTTGCATTACTCCAGCGTTTAGTGCGACCGTAAGTTCGTTCCGTGCTGACCTTCACTTTGTTTGCAGGCTGCGGGATGCCGGGCTACTTCCTCTTGCCCGGATGGTGCAGGCGACGGACGAGGATAGAGCCGCTGGCGGGGACGAGGGCGGGGACGAGGCGGGCAGGGAGCGATCACGACGCTTTCCGTTCGACCGTTCCCTGCTGACGGCTTTGGTGGACCGCTGGCGGCCCGAGACGCACACTTTCCACCTCTCATTCGGGGAGATGACGCCGACCTTGCAGGATGTGTCCCTGCTCCTTGGGCTTCCGATCGCGGGAGACGCTGCCTTCCTACCGGAGGCCCCGGCCGACTGGCGCGCTGACCTGCTCGCCAGATTCCAGGGTGTCGTTCCACCGGCCGCTGACCACCACGTGTTCGGAGAGGCGCAGACCCATGGGCCGACACTGAGGTGGCTCAGACAGTACCGGGTACGTGGTATATAAAATCGATCGTGTCTTCGAAGCTCTTATTTGTGGTATTACGTACTAATAACAACTTTTTTGCATTCAGGTGGAGCGCATGGTTCCGCAGGCAGACGATCACCAGGTCTCGCGGCACCTGGAGGCGTACGTGCTGTGGCTGTTTGGTTGGGTGCTTTTCACCACCAGCCACGGCAACTCGGTGGATGCGCGCCTTATCGCTTATGCGAGGGCGATCGTTGACGGCGAGCCCCGCCAGGTCAGCTGGGGATCGGCCGTACTTGCCGCGACGTACCGCGCGTTGTGCGATGCGTGCACGAGGATCAAGGCGAACTCGATCCTCACGGGCTGTCCCCTGCTACTGCAGTTGTGGTCGTTCGAGCGCTTAAGTGTCGGACGACCTGTGCTAGACGACATGGGTCCGTACGGGCCCGAGATGTATCCAGGGGGAGACGTCGACCGGCCGACGATGGGTTCTATCTGGTGCCGTCGTCGAGTAAGTAATATCACAGTCAACTATTTCTTTCTTATTGACGATCGTCATTCTAAACAACTTATCTTTCTTGCAGATACAGTTCGCGCACGTGCAGGTCACGCGGGCGTACCGGGTCTTTGTGGAGCAGCTCGACCGCATCACAGCCGACGACGTGCGCTGGGAGCCGTACGCTGATACGGCAGTGCAGGCCCGTGCTCCTGGCGGTTTGTCCTCACTTTGCTGGTGTGACCGGGCTTTCTGGCTCACCCGCCGGAAGCTCGTGTACCTCATCTACGTGGAGGACTACGCACCCCAGCGGGTGATGCGGCAGTTCGGGCTACGGCAGCCGGTTCCTGTACCAGTCGGACCATCGCTTCCGCGGCACGTGCACGGGTGAGTGATCGTTTGTGGTAAATATGTACATACTTACTACTATACGCAGGTATCTCACATTACGTAATGGTTCTATACGCAGGCACAGCGCGAAGGGAGTGAAAAGAGGCACGGACTGGTCGTTGAAGATGCAGCCCTGGGTCGATCAGTGGTACGGTGCGCTCGACGACCGCGTGGAGGAGGACCGCCCGTACGACAGCACGGAGTACGCGGGGTACCTTCACTGGTACCAGCCGCAGACCCGTACCAGGCTCGTATATGTGGTAGACCCGCCTGCCACACACATCGCCGCTCCGACGGACACGTACCCCGCGCACTTCGCACGCAATGCTCACCTCGCGGTACGTTACATGTCATTTCAAAGATTCCCAAATGGTAATGTCATTTCGATAATTGAACATTTCATGTCTTTGTGTCCAAGCTGACGTCGGTTCTGCCCTATGTGCCGACTCCGGCACAGTACTAGAGAGGCTCACCAGTGGTGCGCAGCTGACCCATGAGGAGGGCGTTAGCTTTGCGTGTCGGATGCACGAGGGGTGTAGACGTATCGTTAGCCTACTGTCCTGCACGAGGCTACCGGCGGTCTCCACGCTCACCGCTCCGACTGCTCGTCCACCAGTGCCACCCCGACCAGCGTGGCACTACTCTGGTGCACCGACGTGGACACGTCCTCCACCGCCTCACCCGGAGCAGCCAGGGGGTTCAGCCTGGGCAGGACCTCCTACACCGGTTCACTTCACGCCTCCTACGCAGGGGGTGTACGCCTCCTCCATGGCGCCAGCTACAGGTACGCAGAGGGTCTTATATCGTGTTTATCCGAAGACGACATGCAACGAACTAACGATATTAATATTGCAGGTACTTACCAGCAGCACGGCGTCTCCCCAGGCCAGGACGATGTGGACCAGTTTTTCGCGGAGTGGCCCGGGCAGTTCTCCGACGCAGCACCGGAGGTTCTCTCTAGCAGTGCCCTCCCCGGTGCACCGGAGAGCACACAGCCAGAGGTGCAGCTGACTCCACCAGCGCAGGGGCGGGATAGACACCCTCCTGCTCGTTTTACTTTTTCGGAGCCCCGTAACCCGTTGCACCGGAGGAGGGCCAAGCGAGGCCGTATGGGAGGACGCGGGCGCGGTGACGGGGCACACCAGGGTGACGAGTGAAGCGTGCTGCAGATGCTATATATGTTATGCATGTAATGAAAAAACATGCGGCATGTTACTCTCAGTTATATTATGAAGTTTATTTAAATTTACATAGTCTATCATCTCTCTCCGCACATAAACTATCTCACTTAACAGTGTATGTATCGATCGTTCTCTACTCAATCTTTCATAAAAAAAAATTTAAAAAACTTTTTACACACCTACAATATACAATGAACATAAACTTTTATTACAACTTCACCGTATTTTTTACCGGTTCAACGTTACAAAATTCACAAAATCTAAAACAATCACGGGGGCTACATGCAGTCGCCTAACGGTATGGCGACTACACTTAAGTCGCCTAACGGGACGGCGACTACACTTAAGTCGCCGAACGGAAGAGCGACTTAATACAGTCGCTCTACTGTGCAGCGAGATATATTGTATCGCGGTCTGGTTGGGCGAAAGGCTCCAGTCGCCCAACCATTAGGCGACTAGAGCCTATTTTTGTAAAAAATTTTCCCACAGGTATATTTATGTAATTTTGAATAAAAAATGGATTATCCGTACAAAAAATTCCGCAGCGTACCAGGGAGACTGGATCGCTGATGAGAATGAGCGACCAGGACCTTGTCTTGGGGATGATTTTGCAGAAGGACCCTTTCCATTCCTCTTTATTACCGCAAGCTGCCGCCATCACGATTCGAGAACGATGTCTGTGTTTTTTTAGAAGGTGACGCACGATCTATCGAAATGGATAATATATACGATTTTAGATTTAAAAAGCTATTTAAATAAACGGTTTCGAGAAACCATATGAAGAAACCATCTGTTCATTTCAATTTTTAAAGGAACCAAAACTAAAAGCCACTAAAAATAAAATAAAAAGAACAAGATATCGACTTGGTGGGCTTATCAGACCCGTTGGACAAAAGAATCTTGTGGAAGGTATATTATTTTCCGTAAAATTTATGTAAAATTTTTGCATTCTAAATATATCATTTAATTGTTAAAATGCACATGCAAAAGATCTAATACGTAATGTTTTTAATAAACTGTCTCCAGCAGGTTCTACATGGGACCAATTAATTCCATGAATCAAAGATGATGCAGATGATTTTTTTTCTTTCTGAGGGCACATGAAATGTTTATATAGTACAAACTGCAAAGCCTTCCGAAGAAGCAGCTGGGCCGAGCAGGGCAAAAGACCAACCAGCCAGCCCAATTCCACACTCCTTTGAGCCGGAAAAGCCACAGCATTTGCATTTCTGCACTCTCTCTCTTTCTCTCTCTGCCTCCTCTGCATTTAGGCAAGCACCATGGGTACTTACTTCCTTGACCACCTAAATCCTCAGTATTGGTCGTTGAACAGTTCTAAATCATAGGACAAGTGTTTCATACATCATAGTGCCTAGGCATCTAAATCAATATACATACTATCTAAGTACGTGTACTAACATACTTCCTAAGTACATGTAACAAAATACTCCTTTAGGTATATGTACTCTGTTAGTACATATGCATATATGATTGGTTAGAGTCATCTCGATCCTTGCCGTGATGAAACCCATGTAAATATTATTTCATACTCCAGCCGATCAGAATGATACAATTGCGGATCTCATTCTCCTGGAGAGGTGGTATTTATTCTGATGGCCACTTCTTCCACTGTCGGCCCTTCCCCCTCACTAGCGGTGGCTCTATACAACTACTTGCCATTCTTCTCTGACGACGATGCCGTCAAATTCTCAGTACAAATGCAGTAACAAACGTACAAGGGGAGGATGCTATCTCAACTATACTAACGAAATCCTCTAAACAGGGGAACACGGCAAAAACTACCAACGTCACACGACCAACTGGTGAATAAAAAAAACCTTAATCAACGCTAACTAATACGGCAAAGGTTACCTAACCAATACATATTCCATAGTACGGCTCTCCATGATGATTCTATTATAAATACCAACACTCATCTCCAGATTTCAATAGAAAAACCACAGCAAGTTTTAGTCCATTCAGTTTTCATGGTGAGAAGTATGTGCAATGCAAACGAGTATTTGAATTCTCTGACAACACTAATGGCCGTGCTACACGATGCAACCACCCCGACAATCAGGCGTTTAGATAATTACGGCACTAATCACTGCAGCTGGTAATAAGTAGATGTGTATGTTTGGATTGTACACGGATTTGTTTAGAACCTTTGGTGGTATAAGTAGATCCAATAACTCAAACAATCAAATGGTATCCCGAGATAGGATGGATAGTAGATACTATGGGTGTAACTACATCTGGGTGTAGTAAATAGACTTCCATTCATGATATACCATCTAAATGAACTTAACATACTTTTTTTATCACATTAGGTATGTACTCATATGCTAATTCTAAAATACTTCAATGCCAACCACATGAAAAAATTGCAAGAGAGCACTGAGCACATAGTTTTAGGCACATTTTGCTAATATCTTCATATTTGTACATAAAAAGGGGTATGTTAAAAAATTGTATATACCACCTTAAAAAAGTATACATGTCACCTAGATGGCCTTATATACTTATATACTACACGTATATACCCTCCGTTGCACGAGATATTTCCTATTTTGCGAGATACAGCATAGGGAGTACCACTACACCCAGGAGTAGAAAAGAGAGGGAGAGAGAGGGGAAGCCTTTTCGATACTCTTGGGAATATATACTTCCACTTTTAATATATCACTTAAACAAATATTTTATATCTTTTTATCACTTTTGCTATATTTAAATACTAATTTTAAGATACTTTAATGAGACTTGATTGAAAAATTTCATTAGAACCTTTTATTTTTCCTATATACTCTTTTCTATACATAAAAATACTATATACACAAACTATGTTATAAAAGTGGATTTTGATAAAATTTTTCATGGAACTCATTTTGTAGTATCTTATAATCATTATTAGAATATGTTCAAACAGATAAAGAGGTATAACAACATCATTTAAGAGGTATACGGATGTGTGAGAGTACGTACTCTAGGAATACGAAACCATTTTCATACATATACATATACATATACATATACATATACATATACATATACATATACATATACATATACAGTGCTAATGCACTATTCAGTGCTAACATGTGAACTCCGTTGTGGACCATCGGATGTACCTCAAACGGCCTGGATCCTTGAAGGTGGAAGCACCCAATCCACTTATGCAAATTTGCAAAAAAAAAAACCCCTACCGGTTTGCCCGTCATTTTTTCGGCCCCGCCTCAGCTCCTAGTTTTTCTCCCCGCGCCGTTTGAGCTCCCCGTGCCGTTTGAGCTCCCCTCGCGTGCCAGGCTGACGTCGAGAAGCTCCTGTCCGGCGAGAACCTCTCCGTCGTCGACGAGCTTCTCACCCACTAGAACCTCGTCGACACCCCTACGCCGTTTGAGCTGACGGACGAGGATGCAACCTGTCGGACGAGGCCTGCAGGGGAAGGACCCGCGGCAGACATCGCAGATCCGGCGGCCGGCAAGCAGGCTATGGCGGCGGTGGACCAATGGGCGATGAGGCTGCGGAGGGTGAGGTTGGGGATGAGGTAGGTCGAGGGAGCGGGAGCATGGTGGCCGGGCAGGTGGTGTTGCCGGAGTCAAGCCACCACTGTATGGAGACACGGTCGTACATGACCCTAGTGCAGAGGCTCACCGGCGACCGCATGACGTCCAGCGAGATGTGGCAGCGGAAGAAGCTGGGGATCTTCACCTCTAGCCCCTGGTGCTGCGGCGAGAGCCTCGTGCTCATGGCCGTCTCCTTCTTGACCATGGTGAGCTTAGCTGCTCCGTTCTTGGCAATGCTTATGATGGAGAAGGGAAAGCAGCAGAAAGGGAGGGAGAGGGTGGAGGCATGGAATCTGTGGCCGATGAGAGCGTTGTAGGAGGCATGAAATCTGTGGCCGATGAGCATTGTTCTCACAACATGTAGCCATTCTGCCACTTCTGTTGAGTAGTTTTCTCCTAGTTCTCTCATAGTTTCTCCTAGTTCTGCCACTTCTGTTGAGTAGTTTTCTCCTAGTTTCTCTCCATTCGACAAAACATGCATCACAAGACAAACAATCAATCCCAGAATGTTTAGGGCATGAATGTCTCAGGCTTTCACAGCCGAACCAGGTTTCAGATCACAAGTATATCAGATAGCATGAATGTCTCAGGCTTTCTCGGGTTACAGATCACAAAAATTATCAGGTTGCAGACTGCCAAAGCATTCTTAGGTTGCATATCACAAGAATTATCTATCTCAGGCTTTCACACCAAAGAATTCCCAGGTTTCATTCAACAAACAATTTCAAGCTCGGGGAACTGATCAGTCGCAAATTCATTCAACCAATTTCCATACAGTCCACAAGCCTGATGCATTCAGAAGAGCATACACAAACAATCAGAATCTCAGTACACATCCCTTTCACATACATGCAACTTCCACCACAAAAATTGGAGTAACAAACACAATTGCAAGCGACAATTCACAGAGGCCACAAAAATTGGAGTAACAAACACAATTGATTCTGGGGGCGGTGGCGCTCGGGGAGGAGGCCAGCTCGGACGGTGATGGCGCTCGGGGAGTTGACTAGGTCGGAGGGCAGCGACGGGGCTCGGGGAGGAGGCCAGCTCGGAGGTCATCGACGCTCGGGGAGCACACCGGGTGGGAGGGCGGCGACGCTTGGGGAAGAAGCTCGGGGAGGAGGTCGGGTCAGAGGGCGTCAATGCTCGGGGAGGAGGCCGGCTCGGACGGCGTCGGCGCTTGGGGAGCAGACCAGGTCGGAGGACGCGCGCGGGGGGGGGGGGGGGGGGTGGGCTCGGGGAGGAGGTTAGCTCAGAGGTCGTCGACTCTCGGGGAGCACACCGAGTTGGAAGGCGGCGCACGCGGGGAAGGAGCTTGGGGAGGAGGCCGGGTCGGAGGGCGTCGACGCGCGGGGAGGAGGCTAGGTCGGAGGGCGTCGAAGCTCGGGGAGGTGACCAGCTCGGAGGGAGGTGGTGGTGCTGCGGACGGAGGGAGGCTGGCCGCCCCTTTCACCTAACCCTAGCGGACGGGTGCGAATGGTGCGGTCGTCGGACGGGTTTCGTCTCTGCTTGTGGGTGCGAATGGGAGGCGGGGGGGGGGGGGTTCGCAAAATTGCATAAGTGGATTTGGTGCTTCCACCCTCACAGATCCAGACCGTATGGGGCAGATCTAACGCTCCTGAGCGGCATTAGCATGTTAGCACCCAAATGGACTTTAGCACTAGATATGTATGTATGTATATGTATATACATGTATATGTATAGTTCAAGCTTTGCTAAATCCGTGCATAAATATTTCCGTAAATCCTTTAGATGTGCTTAAAAAACACAACACTAAGTGCAAATTTGTTGTGGCTGGAGTGCTAACCGGCAAGGATGGATGGCTGGATGGGGAGGGAGTCGTGCGGGGAGCTCCGCAAAGCGCTATGAGCTCGATGTTCTATTTTGAAACTGTTTATATAAATGTTACTGGAGTTATTTCTTTTCAAATTTAGCCCTCAGACATTTGTTTTTATGAATCTAGCTCACTCATTAAGCTCGGTAGGCCGCTGGCCAACCACATATTAATTAGTGTGTATGTTTAATTAGTGCTAATCACATTTACTTAGTGCTAATCATGAAACTGATGCTTGGCAACGTGGGGGGCTCCAGCAACTGATGCTTGGCAGGTGCGCTGAGCTCCTGTAGCACAGTAGGCTATCATGGCTGTCGAGTTCAGGAAGAAAAGTAGAATTATAAAAATGGACGTCTAGAGACTAAATTAAAAAAAACTGCAATGTCATTTATGTATACAGTGTTAGATTTTGCGGAAGCACGGGCTTAGGCTTCTGGCAAATACGGACTTTGTTCTTCCGGACTAATTCCAACCAACTCAAACATGCTTCTTTGAAAAAAAAGTTTTGCTGATAGGACTAGAAATCATAACTTGTTCGATCGATCGTTGCCTCTTTTTTTCTTTTGCTTCCATTCCTTTCTCTTTTTCTTTGTACTATGCAGTAATCATTTGTTGCGTTTCAACTATGCAATGCGGCCATCAATTAGTCCCTTTCTAGTACTATGCAGAATTCAAGGTGAATTCCTTACGGCATGCATTCAATTAACACACCTCGCATTCAGCTTTACATGTTCTTTGGCATGCATGCACATGGCAAGCTATCCCATTTCCTCTTTGTACATGATACGTTTCGTTCCTTTCAATACTTATCACCTTTAGCCTTTATCTCCGAGCAAAATGTATTCTTTGCTTGTTCGTGTAACCTAGCTGGCATCTTGCTCCAATGTTTCGCCTTATATGCCCTGCCTTCCGAGCTATTCATTTCGCTGCAACCAAACCGTTCTTGTTCAAGCACCTCTACTCCAAATCCCTTCACTTCTGTTAGAAAAAATCCCTTCATTTCAGCTTTCAATTGAATTCACACGCGCTATTGTTCTTTCGCATCTAGGATTAATCCCTTTTCTAGTCATCATTACAAAAATACAAAAAAATCATTTGCGTTTTCCCTTTAATTGGTCTTCTTTCACATCTACAATTAGTCCCTTTTGTAGTGAGTAATACAAAAAAAAGGCTTTCCCCTTGCTATTTTTCTTTCATATCTACAATATAATCCATTTTTCTAGTGATCAGTACCAAAAAAAAAAACGTTGGTGTTTCCCCCTTTATTGATGTTCTTTCACATCTACAATTAATCCCTTTTTCTAGTGATCATTACAAAAAAATCATTGGCTCCCCCATTACTATTGTTCTTTTCATGTCTAGAATTAATCCCTTTTTCTACTAATCAAAACAAAAAAACCAAAAACATCATTGTCTCACCCCTTTTAAACAAAAAAACCCAAAAACATCATTGGCTTACCCCTTTTACTATTTTTCCTTCACGTTTACAATTAGTCCCTTTTCCAGTTATCAATATAAAAAACCAAAAAACATAGGCTTTTACTCCTCTTGAGATCTTTCAAGTCTATCGAGTTGATCAGATCACCTCTTGTCATCCATATTACAACGCCAAATTCAACTACCAGGTACTACGTATCCTTTTTTTGTGATTTTTTATTTCTTATTTCTTGAATATGTAACAAGGGCCAATAGCTTCACTTTTCTCAGGACCATATAAGGAAGTGTGCTCTTCCTCAGAGGGACAATATATTGGCAATCTTCAGTTTGTACTGCGGAGTATTGCTTTCTTGGTGAAGAACCTGCATTACACTGTGACATGATTGTGCCTGTGAAGCATGATTGATTCCCAAAAATTTCACTACTAAAGGCCAAAGCGGAGAGGTAAGTAAACATTGATTCATAGCAACTATCAGTACTAGTTTCAACTAAACTCATACAGTCTGACATGCCTGTGCCTGTGAAGCATAGTTATTCATGTGTGAGGTAAGAGTTGCCTGTGAAGCCTTCTCTGTCTAGGATATTTAGTGCGGCCATAGTCATGAGTCGATCTAGCAGCTCGTGACCAGCAGGCCATAGGAGGGGCGAGCTTCTGAGTTGTGCGTTGTGCCCATTCGACCCCTGCTTATATCAGGATGCTGCACACAAGAAATCTGCACAGTTTAGTTGTCACAACCCAGCATATACATAAGCAAGTAGTCATATTGGGGAGTTTTTTTAAAAAAAAATGTAGTCGTAATTGGGATTTTTCATGTGATTTTTTTGTTGATAGGTAGGACACAAGTGTGTAATTGACTATCTATTGTTACATTTTACATGCTCTGGTTTGAAATACTTGTATTGTACATTTAAGTCTTAGCTTACAATAAAATCTATTATCTATTATATAATAAAAGCTCATGATAGTTGTTTTACAACTGCTAAGAAAAAAGATAAATACTCTAGAAATTCTTTCAAAAAAGAAAACACCTAGCCCTTGATTATATGGGATATAATTAAAGTTCAACACATCGGTTATTAAAAGAAAGAGAATATGCTAGAAATTCTTGCAAAAAAGCAAAACATATAGCCGAAGGTGAACACTAATTAAAGTTAAGTTATGATGTCCATTGGATGTTATTATTACTTATAGATATAGTAATTTAGAAAAGAGGGAAGACAATACTTATGTCCGTCACCCCCACACACATGCAAAAAATAAAGAAAGAAAAACATATGGACGCAAGGAAAAAGAAGAAGGGAAGACGTGCAAAACAAAGGAAAAAAAGAAAGAAAAACATACCGAGGTGGGTCTAAATAATAATGGTGTAAAGAACAAACTTATACTGTAAGAATCAGAGAAATTCCTGCCCAAACGGTGTCTAATGTTATTGGATAGTAGGTCTAATATATTTGTAAGTTTATATAGAGGGAGGTTGGTATTTTAAAAAATCCCGTGTTCCAAACTAGCTAATGATTGCTACTATAACCCTTAAAATAGGAAAAATAATCCTAGAAGTTCTCCCATAAGTCGACAAAAACTTATGATTATTACAATAACCATAAAAAGAATAAAACTAGAAATGCTCTCACCAGAAAAAAAAGAAAAATCTACACCACTTATTTATTTTGTGGTGCTAGATTATATTCGACCCCTGCTCATATCAGGATGCTGCACACAAGAAATTTGCACAGTTTCGTTGTCACAACCCAGCATGTACACAAGCAAGTAGTCATAATTGGGGAGTTTTCAAACATGTAGTCGTAATTGGGATTTTTCATGTCATTGATTTTCTTTATTCGTTGCTGGGTAGGACCCAAGTGTGGAATTGAGTCATATCTATTGTTACATTTTACATGCTCCAGTTTGAAATACTTGTATTGTACATTTAATTCGTAGCTTACAATAGAATCTATTGTCTATTATACAATAAAACCTCGCGACAATCATTTTACAACTGTTAAGAAAAAGATAAATATTTTAAAAATTCTCAAAAGAGAAAAATATTTGGCCCTGGATTAGATGAGACGTAATAAAAGTTCAACCATAGCGGTTATTAAAAAAGAGAACATGTTAATAATTTTAAAAAAAATTAAAACATCTGGCCATTAATTAAGTGAAAACTAATTAAAACTAAGCTATGGTCTTCATTGGATATTATTACTTAAAGATATAGTAATTTTGAAAAGTGGGAAGATAATACTTATATCCGTGGTCCCTACACGAGTGTAAAAAAGAAAGAAAGAGAAAAACATACGCACGCCAGTAACAAAAGAAGGGAGGACGTGCAAAACAAAAAAAAAAGGAAAGAAAAACATACCACGCAAGAAAAAAAAAGAGAGAAGGCACGCATGGAAAAAAAAAAGAGAGAAGGGACTAAATCTACACCTAGGAGAGTCCTTAATATCTACTATTCGCATACCATGGAAAGAGACGGATATTTTATTGTTATCTCCATCATACTCATCTACTCTATGTTTACACAGTATAGAAAGAGTTCTACAACACTTATCATGATGAGTCTAAGCTATAATGGTGCAAATCGCAAACTTATCCTTTAAGAATCAGAAATTTTCTTCTGTTCTAAACGGTGTCTAATATTATTGGATAGTAGGTACAATATATTGCTACGACATAGACATAGTGGTGCACATGCCCACACGAAGACGTAGTGCTTCAAATGCTAACATTCCACTAAAAATCTAACATGGACCAACCAGATGGCCAGAGAATTCTATAATCAGAAAAGCCTAACCAGATAGTTATAGCCAGTTAGAGAGGGTGAATAACTTTTTTAAAATTTTTCTTTAAATATCATCAATAACATGTGGTAAAAACACAAACTTTCAAACATACAAAAAGCCAAGAGCTAGGAATCATAAAGATCACCTGAGACTTTTGCCTCACCCGGTCTGATCGCTGGCCAAGAAGTTATAACATCCTGAAATTCCAGGGAATCCAAAAATAAGGAAAATTTTAAATTTTTTACACGCATTTAATTTTCTAGGATTTTATTGGAGTTTCTTTGGAAAAATAATTTACAAACATAACACTTTTGGAAGAGAAATGTGCATTAGATGTAATTCAAATTCAAATCTAACAAGTTGAACTAAAGGTGGCATGGGAAAATTTATAGTATAAATCATTTCAAAAACTCAAAAATATAATTATGGCACTGGAAATAAAATTTTCAACATTTTTGAGCATGTTCTTGAATTATTCAAATCAAATAGTGCTCTTTAATTAAAACAGCAACATTCCAAGATTTTTTTGAGAAACATCCAGAGAAACCAAACTTCTAAAAAGTTTATCCAATAATAATCTATATGTCAGGAGTATCCAAAAAAAATTTCATAATTTTTAAAGCTCATCTGATATGTCTAAAAATTGCCCAAACCTCTCAGCTCACCTCACCTCACTCCCTCTTACTACCATATGGGGCCCACTCGCATGGGGCTTCTTCCACCACCAGCAAGCTCTGTGAAACCATGGCAGTGCATAGGCCACTGGTTTTTGACACCAACCATGCCCATTGATTCTCCACTCCACTGACATCCCTGCTCCGTAAAATTGTTGCTGCTGCCTGCTGTTTACAAGCTTGTGCCTCTCGTTTCCCCTCCGTTCTCCATATTTCCTTGCCCTGTTTAAAGAAACCAACCATGTCACTTTGTGTTCCATCCTGCCCTCTCCATCCTGCTCAAATTTTAGCTCAAGAGATTCTTTATCTTGGCCGGAACGGGCGTGTCTTTCCTGACGCTGGCGAGCGCACCCACTACAGCCGTAGCGAAGACATTGCTGCTCCCGCTCTGTTGGCGAGTCTTTGACTGAGATGATCATGTCACATTGTGTTCTTAGCCTAAAGGATCAAAAGCCCTCTGTTTATTTTGAGTTTTGTGCAGCGTATCTCCAGGAACGTAACTCTTCCCAACTCCGACCGAAAACTGGCCACCAACATTGCCATCATTGCCATCCTTCACACAGCACGTCTATCTTCAATTCCTCACTGCTAGAGCACCCCCTTGGACTCCTCTATCTCCTCCAAGGGTTGTCTTGAAGCTTCATCCATAGAGAAACTCCCTCCATATGCACCCACCATCACCTTCGCTAGAGCTTCGTGGACAGCTTGCCCGAGCCATCCTCCACCTTTGTTGAGTGGTCCGGTGAGTTCCCTTTGGCCCATGGATGCTCTCCCACCTCTCCTTTTCCTTCCTTCTTTGGCAAGCCATGTCACCATTTCCCCCATTTGACCGTCACCTTGCCACCACCGTGAGCTCGCCACGAGCCACGAGAGAGCAAGTCACCACCACCACCACCACCGTTGGAACCATAGTCTCCCAAGCAATCCATTTTTGTAGTTCCCGCTGCCTCCCTGGCCTTTCCTTGCCACCGACCAAGCTCCAACAGAGAGCTCTAATGGTAGCTATCTCTCTCTCCTCCCTCCAGTCAAGTAAAGAAGAAGGCAATGCATGTGTATGACACATGGGCCCTACTTGATGTGTATGACACATGGGCCCTACTTGTAAGGTTAGGTCATGACTCATTTCAACATATGTGTATGACATGTAGGTCCACTGGTAAGCAAAATTCTCTGGAAAATTCGTAAAAATAGAAAAATTTTGACAGTGGCACCCTCCCCCCACACACAGTTAATAGTCCACATCACTTTTTCATTTTTCAGAATTTTTCAAACCTAGCCAAATTCAAATGCTTATAACTTTTATATCCGAACTCCAAATTTAGTGATTTTGTATCTAATTTTTTTAAATCATGCTATTTTGAACAAGCACAAATATTTAAATTCTATCTCTGTATGAATTGATTTGGCTCTTATTTGTATTCATTGGATTTTACTGAATAGATACCACCGCGCCAGACAGTTTTGAGAACGTGTCCGAATCATTCTCAGAGCAACAAGAACAAGGCAAGCACCCCTTTGACCATGTTGATTCTAATATTTTAATTATTATATATTGTTTGCTAAATCTATTATGTATGTATGTATGTTTCATTAAAATTGCTATATTGTGGGTAATGGTAGTTACAACCGCTTGTATGCATTACACCTCCATGCAAATTTGATATCCCCACTATTGTAACCTTTAGGACATGGTTTAGACAATAGCTAATGTCAAATTGGGTATATTACATTGATATATGATCTAGATGCCTAGCCACACAATAGCTTTCACTAAGTTTGATATTTCGAAAAAACTTACGCATGGATATAGGTGATTTTAACATGTTGGTCTAGAGAAGGAACCTCTGTTAATTTAGTATAAAATAAAATGAAAAACCTAGTTTTCAAATGCAGGCGAGTATATGATAAATTGTTAAATGTGAGAAGGAACCTCGCATGTAGATAGGAGGAGATTCTCGCCCGGGTCAATTAAGGACCTAACACTGTTGATGCACATCTAAGTCACACCATATAACCGTATGTGCTATATTGGCTCTAGCTTTAGCTGATTAAAGTTGTCTAGATCTAGCCTTGTGGTAAGCGTAGGAAGTAGTAAGAACATTCTAAGTGAAGGTTTGCTTGTAGGGGCTCCCTTCACCACGGTGTTGGGATCAAAACTTGCTAATACAATGGTGAATGCTCACTTAGAGGATAGACACATCTAAGTGAGGGTCAGTCAGTCAGCTCACTTGGTGCAAGGTTAGGACTAGATGATTCAAAGGCTATATGATAATCACTTTCATCACACGCCAAAGGAAACATGAAGTTACCGACAATATTATTGATTATCTCATGTGAGTAAAGTTGTACAACCTCTCGGGAGTGTTAAAAACTATTTAGATAGCTATGCTCATGATCATGAGCATACTTGGATGCAGCCATAATAGGTATAGTTTTCCTTTTTAAAACTATTTCACTAAACATAATAGGTGGCACGTACGTCTAATCATGTGCCATACCCATGGGTGAGAATCGTGCAATGTTCACAGCCGAGGAAGGCTACGAATGGATATAATTTACTATTATTAAAGTTATATAAATGTTATTTTCTTACATGACAAATGCTCTTTACAGTTTCTTTGCAAATTACTACTTATTGATATCGTAAAATGAAATTTGCTTCATGCTGAAAATAACTTAGCATAGAGTCTTATCCTGTGATAGCCTTGCATATATGTATAATTCAATGATACACTACAAGTCTTGCTGAGTACACAATCTACTCAACCTTACTTAAATTATTGTTGATCAGAGAATAAAGAAGGATACGTGCTAGACGATGCGTACTTTTCCCCCGGCTATGGGGAATTCAACGATGGGTTTTTCTAGGGTCTAATCCTCAGTCGGTTGCCTGTGGGCTATGGTGGTATACCATTGGATGCTTTTGCTTATTTACTTATCTTCCGCTATACTTTACTCTTGACATTAATATTTATTTGGCATGTCGGCCATATGTTGTAAACTTTATCTCACATCACTTATATATTCACCTCTTTGTCGTAAATTAAATGTATACAATGTGTATGAATGTGATCTCGCTGTTGTGAATATGTGTATTAGCCATTGATCATGGGACTAGTACAAAACACATACGGTGATTTCGGGTGTTCCGCACCCAGGGTCCCCACAGAAGTAGTCTGATCACTAGTAGGTCTGACCACGCTAGTCTAACCATGTTGGTCTGACTGGGAACTGGTTCGACTGCTCAGTTCATTGTGGTTTGACCACTTGTTGAGAAACATTGCAGACTGCAGTGCACATGATCCAAGAAAAGATCCAACTCTCAAACCACCGATCTAAATGCAGTGAAACTTTGCATAAGCCTTCCATAGGATATCAGCAACATATTCCAATCATAGATCATGAAAATCAGTACTAAAGTTCTGACCTTTACCCAAAACAAAGAAGGTTACACCAAAACTAAGCAAAAGAGGGAAACATTAATAAATTCTTGCTCATGAGTTCTAGATGATCTAGATGACCTTGGATGTATTCTCACATATCATAGTAAGCTAGATCATAGCACGAACTCAAGTCAAATCACCGATAAGAGCAAAGCGCCCAAATCACCTCTTTCTTGAGGAAAACCAGGCAAACTCAAGAACTCTCTCTAAATGGTGGCTAGATGGATATGATATGATATCTTAGAGATATCTCTACCTCTTACACATCCTTGACCCCAAGAAAGATCAATAAGAGAAAAATCCAAACAAGAAAGCCAAGCAAAACAAAAGCATAAGGAAGGATCCATGGCACAGCTCATTTGGACAAACTTTGGATGTTCATTTCATTTAAAGAGGAATGATTTTACAACCACTCCTACAAGATGATAGAGCTCTAAGTCTAGAGCACACACATAAAATGCTCTAACATAAGGAAACCCTAACCCTATCTTTCAAGTGTTATCTCTCTTAACACACAAGAGTTCATATAGTAGAGGCTTCCACTTCACACCAGACCCTAACATCAGGAACACTTAGTGGATACAACTACTTATAATTGGGAAAATCTGGTAATCCACACATATAGATTTTACATTTAACACACTTGTAAGTTTTTCAAAGCACGACTTCCACAAGTCTTCAATAGCCTAATAAGGCACTCCATCCTCAAAAATATGACCTAAGCCACTTAGGCCAATGCTGTGGTTTTGCAAACTGCCACTCCACCTAGTATCAGACAATTTCATTAATTGCTGCCCACTGGTCTTCACGAAAATGATGCCCACACTACTTCAGAAAAGGTCATCACAGACGGTTCAGAACCGTCATCACAGACGGTTCCTCAACCATCTGTGTTTATGTGTCAGTGATAATAGGTGGTTATCACAGACGGCTTCCACACCGTCTGTAATAACTTACAATACAGACGGTTAATATCACAAACCGTCTGTGATAGTCGAGTATCACAGATGGTTTTTTATACAAACCATCTGTGATACTCGACTATCATAGACGGTTTTTATTATTAATTGTCTATGATATGGTTCATATCACAGACGGCTCGGTGTTCTGAACCATCTGTGATATAACCATATCATAGACGGTTAATAACAAAAACCGTCTGTGATTTTGTTGATATCACAGACAGTTCAGTGTTTGAAACCGTTTGGGATATATATCACAGACGGTTTAGAACACCGAACCGTTTGTGATAGCTATTTCAAAAGCGATTTTATTTGCTTTTTTGGCTAGCCTTAGGATATGCTAGCCATGCCCTCTCTGAAAACAAGCAAGATCACGTATATAGCACAGGACAATCATTACATAAATCACATAGATGGATGAAACAACACTAGCAGATCACTTATATATATATCATGACAATCGTTACACAGTTCTCACAAATGAATTAAATTGAATGAATTGTTTGGTTAAGCACAATTGAGTGATTTGTACAATTATCACCATTGCCGGGGTGGAACCCTCCATTCTTCTTTATGACCTCTGCTAGCAAGAATTGGGAGATGTTTTCATGAATTTCGACGAGATTGTCAAGATCATATGCACTTTCGTCGAAGTCCACCCGCTGTCTCTAGGAGCAATGTTAAGTTATTAATTAGCATGTGTGTATATATATACATATATATAATTAGATAATAATAATTATTGGAAGGTTGACAAACCTCTGGATCATTCATCTTAGTGTCCATGATTTCCTTCATATGACGGCAAACATAGAATCCACATACGTTGCCCTGTAGCTGCTGGTGACACTGCAAAATATATAGAATTACATACATAGGTATTGTCAATTCTAGAGGCATTATAACAAAGTGTGATATAATATTGTTTTGTTGAAGCGGGTACCGGAAATCACGTGTTGTGTCGCAGCATGTCACTGGACTCGTTATGTCTCCCTCCTAGGGCAACATAAGCGATAAACGACCTACGTGATTCCAAAAATGTTAGCCTCAACCATTGCAAACGAATGAAAGATTACAGTAGAGTTATGTATGAAGGAAATGAGTTTACCTGTTAATTACTTCTTGCACATGACTAAAGTTGTGGTTGGCTCTAAGTAGGGAATCAAGGTGTATTATCTTGCTCCACTTTGGTACAATCACTCAAAATCTAGTGAGACTTAGTCATGTGTGTCGCCATAGTGATTAATCCTAAATTCATGTTGTATATAAAGTACAAATGAAACTTATGTGGCAACTAGTGAAGCACTTACCCTTGGTCGAAGGGCACCATGATGTACTCCTTGTCACTGTGAGCAATCAATCCCCTCGTTATGTAATCCTGCATGAAGGATGAATTTCTGTTGATAGATTGCTCCGAGACCAAGTGTGGGTCGAGGAAACCCACCGGTTGCCGCCGTCGCCGGACTTGTTGGATCATGTATCTATACATAAGGAAATAGTAATGACATTTGTTAGTATGACGTGAATGTAGAACTTCATTGTACAGTACACTTACAGTGTCCAACATCGTAGAAGTGAGGGGTCGAGTTTGTTGAGATTGAATAGTAAGAATAAGTCTTCGAATGTCACGACGAAGTAGTCCAAGTCATGGAGGAAATGCGCCTCCGTATATTTCACAGTGAATCCACTCTACTAGTTTGGCTTCATGTTGGACCTCTGCACGTACCAGGTATGCAATGTATTGCAAACCAAATCAAGCCGGGGTAATTATGACTCGGGGACCAATGAAACTCCTAGAATGAACTTTCATGGCTCGGGACACGCCTTAATTTTCTTCACTTGAGTCTTAGAGCCTTGCTTATGATACATTTTCAGTGGCGTCTGCATAGGAGCTGATGCAATAGGCTTTGGAACCGGAGCTGGAGGTGGAGCCACCGGAGCCGATGTGACAGGTCCAAGGCGATGTCCCTCTTGGGCCACTGGATGTGGAGATAGTGGCACGGACGAGTCGAGGGAGATGTCCCTCTTAGGCCACTGGATGAATGTGTGGACAGTATCCTCTAATGTCGTAATCTCTTCGTTTGGGGGCTTCTCAAGAGGGACGGTCTTAAAAATATCATTAATCATGTCCACCTAAACCTTTATGAAATCGGTCTCTACTTGTACACCGTACACCAACGTCCCTGGCAGCCATGGATACACCATCCCCTGCCCAGCGTTAATGGAAATAGAGCCAACAAGCCTGACTCTGAGGATGCAAGGCGTGGGCTCCTACATAAATGATACAAGATAAGCTAAGGCGTCCACTAGAGAGATCTATGTAGCATTATAAAGAGGTACATTACCTGAATGTTGTCGATAGAAAATTGGACGTCGCTATATTCAGTAATTGGTGTGGACGCATAGCTAATACGACGTTGCGGGGGACTGGGTACCGCACTAATAGGGGTGAGTTACGATTGGTTGCGAACTTGTCAGTTCTTCCCTCAATGAATCTATCTCTCCTCGAAGTGAGGCAATCTTCTCTTGGAGTGAGGCAGATAGTTGTTCCTGAAGTTGAACACAAAGCTCCTATTTTGTTTGTTTGTTGCGGTAGGCCTTGGATCTCTTCCTACTCCTATATGTCTTGGTGTCATTTCGAAATCCGTGCCTCGAAGATACGTAAACACCTAAGCCTCATGTGTGACCTGGGTGGTGCTTGTTTTCCAAGGCCTGTGATAGTACATCTCTCTCCCTGTATTCATGAAAGGAGCCTTGAGAAGATTCTGTAGTCGATGATTGCTGCAAGAGGTACATCTCTCTCCCTGTATTAGTGAAAGGAGCCTTGAGAAGATTCTGTAGTCGATGATTGCTGCAAGAGGTAATCATGTTATTTTTGAACCCATGAAGTTCAAGAGGTATTAACAACTATGTAGTTTAACATATCTTACCAGGCATTGGGACACTTCCTCGTCTGTGGGGTTTTTGAAAGAGACACCCGAAGACATGATTGATGACCTCACTCTTAACCAGTTTCGAGCGCGCTCATTTGTGATCCCGGCAAATGGCAGGGAGGCCTTCGATCGGATTGCGACCTCGTCCTGCATCCCCCACTGCGGAATTTTACCCACGTGCCCAGTGGTACCGAGTCTGTGAGGGTGAGTGTTTTGTGACTGGAGAGCCTTGTGCGCTGCACTTTGTTGTTCAAATTCGACCATTGTCTTCATCTGCACAAAGGCCTCCCATGTTTCCGGCAACACGAAAGGATATCTCGTGAAGGGCGTCAGATCCTTTGCCATGTACTGCATGATAAGATTGCTCTTAAAATTCTTCCATGCTTTTCCCATTGCGAGGAGTGAGTGCCGTTGCACGAGTCCCTGTACTTCTACTGGGATATTGAATGAATTTGTAATTTCTTCCCATAGCTGATCTTTCTGATCCTTTGCCGAATCTTTCCAGCTTGCTATGGTGATAGGGACCTGTTGCCTTCCAATTATCCCGCAGGTAGTCCGAAAGGATGTTGCTGCTTTCTTCGGTTCGAGAGGGACCCCATTTGGAGATATCACCGTGATGTTCATTCGACCCTCTAGCCTTTTCGATACTCCTCGGCCACGCTTAGTTATCCCAATCTTGGGAGCGTGAGACCCAGATGAAGACGACGATGATGACTGTGTGGACGCCATCTCTCTTCTAAGAAAAAACTAACTGCAATGAGCTATGGGCCTAAACAAAGTTCTATGAAGTTAATGACACAAACCAGTGTATCCAGTTCATTAAACCGGATACATTGGAATGTGTCACTTGTTTCATGCCCTTTGAAGGTCTATGTGACATATATTATTACTACAAGGTCCATTTGGAACAGTAACATGCCATTCCAAATAGATCTTGTAGCTAACAAATGCAGCATATATCATGAAGTTGTAAAGGTCATAAAACAATTTAGCCAACTATTCAGACAGAGCACAAGATTGACAAATGACAGTAATAGTACAAATTTTTGGACGACGACTGTGTGAACGCCATCTCTCTTCTAAGAAAAAAACTAACTACAGTGAGCTATGGGCCTAAACAAAGTTCTATGAAGTAAATGACACAAACCAGTGTATCAAGTTCATTGAACTAGATACACTGGAATGTGTAACTTGCTTCATGCCCTTTGAAGGTTTATGTGGCATATATTATTCTATAAGGTACTTTTGGAACAGTAACATGCCATTCCAAATAGATCTTGTAGCTAACAAGTGCAGCATATATCATGAAGTTTTAAAGGTCATAAAATATTTAGCCAACTATTCAGACAGAGCACAAGATTGACAAATGATAGTAATAGTAAAAATTTAGCCATCAAGTGAACCATATATCATAAAGTACTATTGAGACAGAGGCGAACGGTGTTAGGAAGGAGCGGTGGCGGCGTGAGGTTGAGGCGGCTGGCATCGGGAGGGAGTGGTGGACGGCGTCAGGAGGGAGTGGTAGACGGCGACGGGAGGGAGAGGCGGCATCGTGAGAGGTGGCGTCGTGAGGGAGAGGCGGCTAGCATCGGGAGGGAGTAGCCGCTGTCGGGAGGGAGAGGCGGCCGGTGTCGAGAGGGAGAGGCGGCCAGCGTGAGCGAGTGGCGGCATCGCGTGCGAGGGAGCAGTCAGATCTAGCAAAACCTAGAAGTGACGGCGTTGCGCGAGTAGAACCTATATATAGGGAAACTATCACAGACGATTCCATAAAAGAATCGACTGTGATATGTCGAGTATCACATACGGTAAATAGAACCGTCTGTGATATAACGAGTATCACAAACGGTTATATTTTATAGAACCGTCTGTGATATTCGACATATCACAGACGGTTCTATAAATAGAACCGTCTGTGATGAATCATCATAGACGGTTTCTTCCGATAAACTGCCTGTGATAGTTCTCTGCATCTAGAAATCATAAATGCTTGCCATGCAATGTGAAAAAGCAAGCATAATCATAAATATAACTATTTCTTAGTTCCTGAGTCATTTACAATTACAATGGAACATAGTTCCATAATTACATGCCGAGTTCCTTAATTATGATTACATTGCAACAATTTCCAAATAGGTGTTGGCTTTGTGCGATCATTTATTACACCTGGCTATTTCTTTTTAAATAAAGCTCTTCATGATGATCGACACGCATATGGCTTGCTTCATCGCCTTGTTCTTTTTCGAGCCTGATGATGTCTCCGAATGGAGACAACTCATCAAATTGATTGTACTCTTCCTCATCCACAACATTCTCAACTCCGACAATCCTTCTTTTTCCCTGAAGAACTACATGGCACTTCATATTTGCTGGGTCGGCTACATAAAATACTTAAACAATTTGCCTTGCGAGTACGAATGGTTCGTCTTCGTATCCTACACATTTGAGGTCCACGGTGGTGATGTCGTACTTGTCGACCTTTATACCCCGTAGGAGTTGGACCCAACGGCACTGAAATAGAGGAATCCTGAAAATCACGTAGTCAAGCTCCCAATATCCTCTACAAGCCTGTAGTACGAACTTGGGCCAGCGGTACTAACGTGCGCATCATAGGCATCTATGCGGACACCTGAGTTCTACACTATGCTCTTTCTATCCTGATCTATTGTATAAAAAGTGTAGGCATTAATGTCGTATCCTTACCATATCACAATTATAAATTTTAGCCCTTTTGCCAACCATTGTAGTGTTTCACTTAACGACCTCCTAGTCAATCGCACCTTCAATCATTCGTTGAACTGACGGTTATGTTGTCTCATAATCCAAACTTCTGACTGGCCTGCATTCTCTTGGCGTAGCATGTCCTTGTGCTCTTCAATATATGGGGTCACTTCAGTCATATGTTCTAAAACTCTGAAATGGGCTTGACCATACGTATTTTGATCCAGAGTTATTGCTTTCCTTCCGATAGTCTCGATACCCTCTAACCTCCCCTTGTGATGAGATAGAGGTACACCTATCAGCTCGATCTGAGCCATGTAGCCGATGCAGAATTCAATGACATCTTCTGTTGTATAACCTTCGATGATGCTACCCTCCAGTCGATATCGATTGCATACATAGGACTTGAGAATTCCCATATACCTCTCGAATGGGTACATATGACGTAGAAACATGGGGTCGCATATCTTTATCCCTTTCACAAGGTGGACAATGCGATGGACCATTGTTGTGGTTACAGACCAAACAGAGAGAGAGATGGTAGTGGAGAGTGAGTAATGGCTTGGGCCTTCCCCATGGCCTGTACTTCATATATATATACATGGGGGGTGCTTTTACAATTATACCCTTACATCTGAGTATCCCCTCCAGGGGCACTTATGTCATTACACATGGCCTATTATGGACCTTATACCCTTCTACCAGGCCTGCTGGGTTTAGGTGGGGGCCACCCCTACAACAGGAGCCTCTCATGGTAAAGGGCTTCACAGGGCCGAAGCCATGTTGCCGAGTCCTTTGGCCCCCTCCGTCCCTGCGGCCTGTGAGCTCCCTCCGAATTTCACAGAGCTTTGGTGCGTGATGTGGTCCGGGGGCTGAGCCTGTAGCCGGGGTCGATGGGTGGATTGCAGTTGATGCAGACGCGCGCGCGTGCTCCGTCCCCTGCCCTTCAGGCGCGCCTACCCGAAGTGAATCGGGGGCGTTGCGCCGGCATGGGTAAGCGTAGCGGGCCCCTGAGCCGCCGCCTGTGCCTTAAATGATGAGGGGGCACGCTGCGGCGCTCGTCCTTCTGGCCGTCCATGTGGCGAAGCGTGCTTGGCGCGATGCGGGCCTTGAGGCATCGCGATCGTTAATGTAGCAACGGATTTCCGGCGGTTGGACCTCCGCCGGTTGGACTCCTGCCGATTGGGCTCCCGCCGGTTGGATCTCCTGTTGATGGGGTATATATACGGTGCTGGTGCGGCGTTGTTCCTGCATGTGCTTGGATAGAAGCTGTTCCGCTAAAATGGGCCCCTTCCGTGCATCAACCTTCCCTAGCGACGCTGAGCGGCTCGAGGGATGTTGATGTACGGCCGGAGGTCCATTTTTCTCGGGAGCTTGGTTACCGTCTGTTATGGATGATCAATGGCGCTTCCTGCCCCCGGGCTGCGCTTCTGCATACGATGGCAAGGTTTGCCCGGTTCTTCTTAACAGACCTACCTTCAGTCGGTGTTCCTGATGGAGCCCGTCCGCATCGCTTTGAAAGATGCTGATGCACTGTAGGTGGCCTGTTAAGGAGAACGAGGTAGACCTTATGGAACTTAGCCCTCGCCTTTGCCGTGTGTGGAAGGCGCTACCAGGCGAGTTCGTGCGCGCAGGTCCGCTTCTCGAAGCCGAGGTCCAGGCCGAGGCCGCCGCCAGGCGCCGCGCTTGCGGAGTAGACGCGTGGGCTCCGTCCCCTACCCTTCGAACGGGTGGCAGCGGAGCCGGCGCCTAGTCGAAGTAGACGCGCGCGCTCCGTCCCCTACCCTTCGAACGGGCGGCAGCGGAGCTGGCGCCTAGTCGAAGTAGACGCGCGCGCACCGTCCCCTACCCTTCGAACGGGTGGCAGCGGAGCTGGCGCCTAGCCAAAGTAGACGCGCGCGCTCCGTCTCCTACCCTTTGAATGGGTGGCCGCGGAGCTGGCGCGCGCGCTCCGTCTCCTACCCTTTGAATGGGTGGCCGCGGAGCTGGCGCACGCGCTCCGTCCCCTACCCTTCGAACGGGTGGCAGCGGAGCTGGCGCCTAGTCGACGTAGACGTGCGCGCTCCGTCCCCTACCCTTCGAACGGGTGGCAGCGGAGCTGGCGCCTAGTCGAAGTAGATGCGCGCGCTCCGTCCTGTACCCTTCGAACGGGTGGCAACGGAGCTGGCACCTAGTCGAAGTAGACGCGCGCGCTCCGTCCCCTACCCTTCGAACGGGTGGCAGCGGAGCCGGCGCCTAGTCGAAGTAGACGCGCGCGCTCTGTCCCCTACCCTTCGAACGGGCGGCAGCGGAGCTGGCGCCTAGTCGAAGTAGACGCGCGCGCTCCGTCCCCTACCCTTCGAACGGGCGGCAGCGGAGCTGGCGCCTAGTCGAAGTAGACGCGTGCGATCTCCTGATGCGGTAATGCGCTGCAAAGGTTCCTGAAATCGCGCCGGCCCCCGGCCTGCCCGGGCTAGGCCGTCAGACCGCGCGCCTTGCCTCGGCGGTTTGTGACTGGTGCGCGACGGGATGTGGGCGGTTGCGTGATCGCAGCGGTTCGCCCCTTCCCTAGGGAAGGGGGACACAGGGCGGGCGAGGAATGGCGTGGCTTCGAGGCTGTTGTGGTCCCACGGCCCGCTGTGGCGCTTTTAATGGCGATTGGGGTTGCTCGTACAGGGGGTGGCCACGCGGCGGGGGGCCACTGGATCAATGTGCGCTGCCGGTCCCCACTACCGTGGTCGCGTCGCTTCGTCTTCGGTTATGGGGGAGTGTGCGGGGCAGACCCTTGTGCGACTGCGGTTGCATCCTGCACGTGGACCGTCGCGACGCTTCGGCGTTGGGGACGAGGTGGCCTGAAATAACCCCTTGTAACCGCGCCCCCGCAGCTCTACGCCCTCTTCTCGCTTGCATCGCCTTTTACACTCCGACGGTACAATCGCCGCTATACTCCTTTTGCCAGAGGCGATGGCGTCTGGTGGCAAGCGCAGCCAGTCGACTGGTGCCTGCGACATCCACCGGTGGTCTTCACCGTTAGAGGTGAAATACGCGCTCGGCGAATGCGACCCGGTGGTGGCGGATAAGTTGTGGCTGGACAAGGAGGGCTTGTTTTCCGGCGAGTTGGGCCCCTCGCTTGTGACCGAGAAGATGATCCAGGCGCTGCTGCGCGCGGGGAAGCTGTCCGAGCGCCAGGTGGTGCGGCTACCTGCCGCCGATGAAACGGAACCTCGCCTCGAAGAGTCGGAGGCGGTCGTATTCGTTGCCTTTTTCGACGCCGGGCTCCGCGTCCCCACGGCAACGATCGTGGGCGACATGCTGCGGACCTTCGGGCTGGAGCTGGTGCAGCTGACTCCAAATGCCGTGGCCCGGCTCGCGGTTTACAGCTGGGCCTTGCGCTCGGGAGCATGCTGGCCCAATGCGTCGTTATTTGCCTATCTGCACGAGGCGCGGTGCCAGCCCAAGGAGCGGAAGGATGGGATGGTGTTGAGCTTCGGCAGCGTCTCCTTTATCCTCCGGCCAACTTGCGGCAAGCTCTTCCCCGCGAACTCCACTCGCGGGAAGTGGGAGTTGCAGTGGATGAAGCGGTGGTTCTACCACCGTGTGGAGAGCGGGAGCGGTCTTGAGTGCACAGGCCGACCGATCACGTTCAAGCTCTCGCCCGGCCGGACGCTCGATGATGAGGACAGGCGGAGGGCCCGGCGGCTCGTAGGCGTGGCCGCCCGCTTCAACATGCGCGATCTCGCCGAAGAGTACGTGATGTACGGCGTGGCGCCGCTTGCTCGCGGTTGGTGTCTTGCCGCCGAGAAGCGCCGAGACGACAATGTTTCGCCGTCGACCTGCTTGCTGCCGGCGCCCTCCGGTCTTCGTAAGCCTCGACCGCGTCCCTCCTCTGTTCACGCGAAATGCGTTATGTGCTAATGTTATCTCCTTTGCTTCAGGGATTTGCTTGGAGGATGCGGAGTAGGCCGCGCGTGTTTTCCTGGGGCCGTATACCGGCAGGGAGCATGAGCAGCGCGCGTCCGCTACCGCCGAGGCGGGGCTGGGGCGGATAAACCGTGTGTGCGAGGCCCTAGGCCTCGCCGTGCCGGATCACGCTGCTCCAGACGACGGTGCAATGAGGAAGAAGGCGCCGTCTCGGAAGAGGGGCCGAGGAGGGGCGCCCGCCGTGCTTGGTGCGGCAGCTGGTACTGCTGCTGCTAGCGCTCTCGAAGGCGCGGCAGACGCGGAGTCGGATTCGGCGAAGTATGCCGACTCGGGTTTGGATGGCGCGGACGCCGGAGGCGAAGGATCTTCGGCGAGCGCCCTGGACGGCGGGCTTGCCGCGAGCAGCCGGCGAGGGGAAGCCTCATCACCCGCCGCGGTCGCTGAGACGGAATCCGTGCGGACCGGCGATGCCGAGGTGGAGCCTTCGACCGTGGCCGCTGTGGTGCCGGGGGCGCCCCCCGCGAGGGCGCACGGAGCCGTGCTGCCGTCACCGGCCGCAGAAGCAGACGTCGAGGTACCCCCTGCAGACCATGGCGGAACCTTCGCCCCCGGGTGCTGCAGCCGCGGGGGCCTCTTCGGTAGCGACCGCTGGGGCGGTGTCGTTGCCGCCTGCCCCGGCTAAGCGGCCGTGTCTGCGCCCGGAGCTTCACCGGACGAGGAGGGGATTCGTGGTGGCTACGAGCATCGGGAGCTTGTGGGACTCGGATGCGCCTGCCGAAGTCCCCGCGGTGCCCGCCCCCTCCGCTCCCCAGGCCACGCCGCCTGCCGTGCGGGAACGGTTGGCGTCGGCCCCGAGCGCGGAGGCTTCTTTTCCTTGCGGAACCATGCCCTCCGCGGGGGCTTGCGCCGCCGCTCCCCCGCCTGAAGCTAGGGGCGGGCCCCCGAAGCCCTTCTTCCGCCACCGAAGGTAAGGCGGCTTAGCTTACCCTGGTGTGTTCTTCGCTGCGCCTTGTGGTGCTCACCTGCGTTCCTGCCTGCAGTGTTGCTTGTGCCCGGGCCTGCTGAGCTTGCTAAGCCCTTTCCGTTTTGCAGACACCTGTGCTGGGGCAGGCCTTGCAAATGGCCTATACTCGCGCCCAAAGGGCGCTTGAGGATAGGCTGCGGGCCGCCGAGGAGGAGTTACGCGAAGCCTCGGGAGCCCGTTCTGCCCAGGATGCCCGCATCCGCCAGCTGGAAGCGGAGTGCGCCGGAGCGAAGGCGCACGCCGAGGGACTTGCTGCGTCGGCGCGGGAGTCGGCCGCGGAGGCTGCGCAGCAGGAGTTTGCGGCAGAGCGGGATGGCCTTTTGCAACAAGTCGCCTTGCTAGAGAAGGAAAAAGGCGAACTCGCCCTGACTCTAGCGGAGCGGGATCAGGCGCTTGGCGACGCTTCGGTAGTCGCATGGGAGGCCATGCAAGCACTGGAAAGCCATCTCCAAGGGCTTGTGGCCAAAGTACCGGACCACACCTTCGGCCCGGAGGAGCTGTCGCGGACCCTTCACTGGATCAAAGATGCCTCCGACGCTGCTCGTGGCGCCGCGACGACCTTCGGCAACCACTGTGCCTACGTGGCGTCCTGCATGGTGTGCGCGCTCCTGCGGCATCGTGGCTGCACGCACATCGCCGGGATGGAGGACCCCCAGCTGGAGTTGCTCGGCGGGGCTGGAGTAATGTCTGGTGCCATCCGCGCCGTTCGCAGAGCCATCAAGCACTTCTACGAGCGGATTTGGGACTATGTCGGGGTGGCCGCCACGCAGGTCGAGCTCCAGAAGTCCCTTTACGGGGGGAGAGCCTCGGCCAATTCCTGGACGAGGTTCCCCGACGCGACGAAGGTGGCGCTGGGGCCTCCGAGGGCGCCGAGGACTTGCAGGTGCGGCGTGGAGATAGCTAGGTGTAGGCGTGCGTTGTGATGTCCGCCCCTTCTTTGTGGAGAAAGCACGTACTTGTTCTACGAACTGACTATTTGACTTGTGCCCCGGGCAGTTTCCTTGCTGGGGACGACTGCTTGCGTCCGACCTTGGAACCCGACGGCGCCTTCGACAATGGCAAAGGGCCAAGGAGTCGCTGAACTTTTGGGCGGGCCGATCCTCTTCGAGCGAGGTCCCGACCTTAGCACGCGTTAAAGATGAGCCCGCCGAATAGTGACTTAGAGTGCCAGCCCTGCTGGTGGGCCTTTGTACTTGTAAGCTTTTCGCAATGTATACATCTGCTGGCAGTTAGGATATGCGCCAAGCGTTGTACGCCGGGTGGTCATGCTGTGCTGGGGCAAAATATCCACCTTCGGCGCATGCCGTGGACAGTAGTTGCGCGTAGGCTGGTGCGTGCGGAGGCGGACCTCAACGCTACGACGTGTTTAGAGTCCGTGAACTGGCGCGTGTGAAGGCGCACCTCCACACGATGGCTTGTTTAAGGTCCGTGGACCGGCGCACGCGAAGGCGGACCCCCGCACGACGACCTGTTTAAAGCCCCGTGGACTGGTGTGCGTGAAGGCGAACCTCCGCACAGCGACCTGTTTAAGGTCCGTAGACCGGCGTGTGCGAAGGCGGACCTCCGTACGATGACTTGTTTAAAGTCCGTAGACTGGCGTGTGCGAAGGCGAACCTCCGCACAGCGACCTGTTTAAGGTCCGTAGACCGGCGCGCGCGAAGGCGGACCCCCGCACGATGACCTGTTTAAAGTCCGTAGACTGGCGCGTGCGAAGGCGGACCTCCGCACGACGACTTGTTTAAAGTCTCGTGGACTGGTGTGCGCGAAGGCGAACCTCCGCACAGCGACCTGTTTAAGGTCCGTAGACCGGCGCGTGTGAAGGCGGACCTCCGCACGACGACTTGTTTAAAGTCCGTAGACTGGCGTGTGCGAAGGCGAACCTCCGCACAGCGACCTGTTTAAGGTCCGTAGACCAGCGCGCGCGAAGGCGGACCCCCGCACGACGACCTGTTTAAAGTCCGTAGACTGGCGCGTGCGAAGGCGGACCTCCGCACGACGACTTGTTTAAAGTCTCGTGGACTGGCGTGCGCGAAGGCGAACCTCCGCACAGCGACCTGTTTAAGGTCCGTAGACCGGCGCGTGCGAAGGCGGACCTCCGCACGACGACTTGTTTAAAGTCCGTAGACTACCGCGTGCGAAGGCGGACCTCCGCACGACGACTTGTTTAAAGTCTCGTGGACTGGTGTGCGCGAAGGCGAACCTCCGCCCCCCCACCCCGAGGTGGGGGCAGCCTCTGGTGTACCCTGTGCTCCGTGTGCGTGCCGACGCTGGGGCCAGCCTCTGGCGCGCTACGCCGGTGCTTCTTGGAGCTCTCGGAGTTGGCGTCCATAATACACCCTGCGTGCACCCCCTGTGATGCGCGAAGGCGAGCCTTTACGCACTGAAGAGGTGCGCGATTGCTGACCACAGAGGTTCGCGTTGCGCTTGCACGTTGCTAAACGCACGATAGCCTTCGCAGCTTATTTACACTCCGTTTACACTCCGTGGAGTGCGCGGGATCAACGTCCACGTCTTATTTATACTCCGTAGAGTACGCGCAGGGACAAAGTCCCTGGCGTGCGCGGAGTTCGCGTCTTGTTTATACTCAGTAGAGTGCGCAGGGAGAACATCCGCGTCTTATTTATACTCCGTAGAGTGCGTGCAGGGGCGTCCCTCCACACGTCTTTGTTTATACTCATGCCCGTGTCGTTGACGGAGAGTGCACACGCGAACGTGCGTCTTCGTTTATACTCATGCCCGTGTCTTTGACGGAGAGTGCACACGCGAACGTGCGTCTTCGTTTATACTCATGCCCGTGTCTTTGACGGAGAGTGCACACGCGCACGTGCATCTTCGTTTGTACTCATGCCCGTGTTTTTGACGGAGAGTGCACACGCGAACGTGCATCTTCGTTTATACTCATACCCGTACCCCTGGCTACGGAGAGTGCACACGCGAACGTGCGTCTTTGGTTTATACTCATACCCGTACCCCTGGTTACGGAGAGTGCACACGCGCACGTGTGTCTTTGGTTAATACTCATATCCGCACCCCTGGCTACGGAGAGTGCACACGCGAACGTGCGTCTTTGGTTTATACTCATACCCGTACCCCTGGCTACAGAGAGTGCACACGCGAACGTGTGTCTTTGGTTTGTACTCTGGGAGTACGCGCGTAGGCGAAGCCTTCGCGCGCTCTCGTCGTATCTTTTTGCACAAATGAAAACGGGTGGCGACAAACGGAACTTTATTTCATTCCCGTTTGCGCGGGTACGCAATTACATGTGGCGGAGGTACTAACCACTTGTGATGGCGCCGCGGGTCCCGCGTTGTGGTGCCGATTCTAGGTGTGTCGTTTGTCGCTGCGACGGGGATGTCTGGTGCCGTGCTCGATGCGCTGGGCCATGTCCTGATCGCCACGAACGGTAATGATGGCCCGGGGCCCCGGGAGCTTCATGCATAGATAGCCGTGATGCGGTACCGCCCTGAAGGAGTTGAGGACCGGACGCCCCAGTATGGCATTGTAAGGGTATGGGAGATCGACGACGTCGAATATGGCATCTTCGACCCTTGCATTGTCACCCTGGCCGAAAGAGATTTGAAGGCATATTTGACCGAGCGCCCGTAGAGGTTGTCCTCCGAAGCCTTGCAGCGGGACTCCCGATGGGCTGAGGCGGCTTCGGGGGATCCCCATCTGGTCGAAGGCTGCCGCAAACAGAATGTTCGCGGAGCTGCCGCCGTCGACTAGGGCACGTCCCACGTCGCATCCCGCTATTACGGCCCGGACGACCAGGGGGTCCTGGTGAGGAAGCTCCACGCCTTCGGCATCGGCGGGGGTGAATGTAACCTCATGTTGTGCCCAGTCCGGCGGTGTCTGTGCTGGATATGCCGCCACGTGGTGTAGCCTTCGTACGTAGGCCTTCCGCTGCCGTGCCGAGGCAAAGTCCAACGAGGAGCCTCCGGAGATGACGTTGATAACCCTGCGGTGGCTGGCCTCCGGAGCCTGCAGCTGCAGAAAGCCCTCCTGAGGCTGCTGCACGTGGGCCTGAATCCGCAGCGGACCCTCGTGAAGCTGCGTCCCTTGTGCCTGAATGTGCACAGGGGCTTCGTACGGGTGCTGCACGTGGGCTACCACGGGCGGGCGTGCTTCCAGGTTCCTGTCCCTAGTGACGCTCTCACGGAGCGCCGCGATAGAGGTGCACGTGCGGGTGTCGTGGTTGCCACGACCGTGGACTGCGCACCATAGCCCCTGGTGTTGGTCGTCGTAATCTCCGCGGCCTTTGTCGTCGCGGCCCCGTCCATGGCCGCGCCCCCGGCCTCGGCGCCCCCGACCGCCCCGACCCGCGGGAGCGCTTTCGTCGGAACCGCCTTCGATGTCGAGGACGTAACGGCCTCGCCGCGACTTCTGCTGGCCACGCTTAGGCCTGTCGGACGACTCCTTGTGTGGAGCTTCCTTGGACGACTCCTGCTTCCGTTTCCCCTTCAACGAGCTGTCCTTCGGCTGGTTTTCGGCTTTTGCCGAGGCACTGGCCTAGTTGGTGTCGGAGTCGTCGCCTTGCCTTTGCCGCGCATCTTCTTCCGCCCTGGCGTACTCTTCCATTTTGTCAAAGAGATTCGCCACTGTCTTGATTGGCTTCCGCGCGTTGTACTCGGCCATCGGGCCTGGGCGAAGGCCTTGTATGGCTGCATTGACAACGGTGGTCTCATTAACATCTCTGACTTGACAACGTATCTTCGCGAAGCGTTTGAAGTAGTCCCGGAGCTTCTCCGAAGGTTTTTGCTTCACCGCGAAGAGCTGGTCCGCGTCGACCCACTCGACATAGTTTCCTTGAAAGTTGTTGTGAAGGCGGTCGCGGACCTGCTCCCACGCGTAGATGGAGTTTGGCTCTATGGTAAAAAATCACGAGAGCGCCACTCCTTGCAACGCGAGGGGGAGTCCTTTCGCCTTTGTGGTGTCATCTCCGCCCGCGGCCTCGATCGCGGTTTCGTACACGCGTACGAACTCGCGGGGGTCCGTGTCGCCTTTGTAGGGCTTGATGACACTTGGGAATTTGAAGTCTTCGGGCCACGCCGCTTGCTGTAGCCCTGCCGAAAGCGGGGACTCCGGATCGACGCGTCGTAGCGGGGTGTGGCTGGATGTGGGGGCGTCGCGGCTGTCCGCCCTTTCCGGCGTGGGCTCTGGCGCGGCCTGTTGGCTCCGAGCCTCTTGTATGCCTTGGACAGCCCCGCGAAGATCCCCTAGCTCCTGTTGGAACGCTTTGAGGGCCGCCAGCATGGCGCTTTCCACCGCCTGCGCGGGCGGGACCGCCGGCGCGCCCAACGGACGGGTCGGCGCGGGCACGACCGCGTCGCGAGCTCCCGAACTGCCTGTCGCTCCGTTGTGGCTACCTCGAGCTGCCCGGTCCGCGCCACCGGCGAGGGTTGCGGCGAGGGCGGCGAGGTTGGCTACTGTCGCGTCGGCGGGGTCGGCCGTCGCCGCGCCAGCGTCGACGTCGTCGACCACGGGGTTGGTCATCGCAGTGCCGGGGTTGACCGTCGCAGTGCCGGGGTTGGTCGTCGCAGTGCCGATGACGGGGTCGGTCGTCGCAACGCGAGCGTCGACGTCCTCGGCCACCACGCTTGCGTCGCCACCCGCGCCCGCAACAGCCGTTGCCGAAGCCCTCGTACTCATGTGACGCTCCGACCCGGCCGCCTTCTTTCCCTTCGCCGCCGCTGACGAAGCTTTTTTCGGTGCCATCCTTCTTCAGATTTCAGGCTTGCTCCTGCCTCCCCACGGACGGCGCCAACTGTTGTGGTTACAGACCAAACAGAAAGAGAGATGGTAGTGGAGAGTGAGTAATGGCTTGGGCCTTCCCCATGGCCTGTACTTCATATATATATACAAGGGGAGTGCTTTTACAATTATACCCTTACATCTGAGTATCCCCTCCAGGGGCACTTATGTCATTACACATGGCCTATTCTGGACCTTATACCCTTCTATCAGGCCTGCTGGGTTTAGGTGGGGGCCACCCCTACAACAACCATGATATCAAAAATGATGGAGGGAAATACATCTCTAGATGACATAGAGTTGTCACCACCTCAGTCTGTAGAGCATCTAGTCCATCGGGATCAATGACCTTCTGAGCAATTGCATTAAAGAAATAACATAGCCTTATGATTGTCACTCTAACCTTGTTCGGTAAAATACTTCTAATTGCAACAGGTAGCATTTGTGTCATTAGCACATGACAGTCATGAGACTTCATGCCAATTAATTTCAAATATTCCATGGAAACAAGTTTCTTCATATACTGGTGGAGTGACCAGACGAAACTTTCATACCATGTAAGGACTGGCACAGTTGAGTTCTCTCGGACTTAGACAAAGTGTAGCAAGCTGGGGGAAGGTACATCCGACCTTTATCGGTCTCTATTAGTGCTAACTCGGTTCTAATTTACATAGCGACCAAATCACGTCTTGCGTTGACACCATCCTTTGTTTTATCAGGAATGTTCGGTAAGAGATCAATCAAACTATCACATACATTCTTCTCTACGTGCATGACATCGATGCAATTGCGAATTTCTAAGTGCTCCCAATAAGGCAAGTCCCAAATATTGACCTCTTCTTCCATATGTTCTTCTGACAGGTCCTCAATTTAACGTCGATATCCTTGACCATATCATACACCTCTTTCCCGCTAAAAGGCCTTGGTACTGAGTCATCCTCTTTTTTCTATCAAATTGTTTCTTCATCTTATGGTATGGGTGATACTTTGGAAGGAACATACGGTGACGTATGTACATAGTTTTGCACGAGTTGTTCAACCACACACTCTCAGTATAATCTAAATAGTGCGGATAGGCTTTGGCTCCTTTTGTACTCAACCTTGACAGGTTACCAAGGGCAGGAAAATCATTACTGGTGTAGAACAACATAGCGCGTAGAGTGAAGTTCTCTTGTTTGTCCGCATCCCATACATGTATCCCTTCATTCCACAGTATTGCAAGATATTTCACCAATGGTGCTAGGTACACATCAATATCATTCCCAGGTTGCTTCGTCCCTTTAATAAGTAGTGACATCAAAATATACTTTTGCTTCATACACAGCCAAGGAGGAAGGTTGTACATGTACAGAGTCACGGGCTAGGTGCTATGTCGACTGCTCATGTTACCAAAAGGATTCATTCCATCTGTACTCCGCCCAAACGTTATATTTTTCGGTTCCACACCGAATTCTACAAACATCCTATCGATGTTCCTCCACTGGGCAGGATCAGCAATGCGTCTTATCATTCTTACGCTGCACCCCGTGCCAACGTATCAATCATGCATCATTGCGGTTTGCAAATAAACGTTTCAAACGGGAAATTACAGGAAGATACCACAACACCTTAGCAGGAGATCCTTGCTTCACCTCGATGCCCTTCCCATCATCGGAGGCATTTTTACACTTGTATCGGGATACTTTGCACACCGGACAAACATGTAAACTAGCATACTCTTTACGGTATAGGATACAATCATTCAGACATGCATGTATTCTTTATACTTCCATTCCCAATGGGCAAAGAATCTTTTTGGCTTGGTAGGTGGTTCTCAGCAACACATTTCCCTTTGGAAGTATGTCTGCCAGGAGACCTAATAATGCCGTGAAACTCTTGTCAGACCAACCATTGTTTGCCTTCAATTTTAGTAGCTCTAGAACTGATGACAACCTCGTGTATTGCGGCTTACAGCCCGGGAACAAAGGTTTCTCTGAGTCCTCTATCAAGCCGTCGAATTTACCAAACTCTCTCTCTCTCTCTCTCACTATAATTCCCTTCTGCATCTACCGAGTCCTCCAGATTGTCATTCTGCGACCTATCCTCATGATCGAAAGCACAGTCCACAACCGGCATATCGTTGTCTCCCTTGACGATGTCATAACTACCTTTTTGTGTACTCTTCTCTTCACCATGGCTGGTCCAACATTGTACCCCTTTCTAAACCCCCTTCGAATCAAATGAGCTTCGATCTGGACAGTACATATATTACATCCCCTTCTTCAACATATCCAACTCGGCCACTCTTCTAAAAGCAGACACTCCATTAATGTACTCCTCACTCACACAGTTCTTAATGTACATCCAGCTTTGATCCATCTACGCTACACATGTAACAAATGAGTGTCAAAAATGATTATTAGCGCTGCTATATAGCAAATCAGACTAGCTATACGTACTTACACAGGACATCGATCTATATATATTATGTAGGTATAGCTAGCTAGCTAGCCACGTATTGATGACATAATAATGTTAAGCAAGAATATATAGAAGTGAACTACGAGTACTTACCCCTTCTGATCAAATTGAGCAAACTAGTTAACATTATCTTTCTAAACCTAGCTAGCTAGATCTAAACAAAAATGTATCTATCATCTCTTTCAATTACAAAAGCATGCATATAAGTTATTAAAAGAAATTGAGTACTAACCTCTGATCACTAAGAAGACGGCGATATGTTTTCACCGAATTCCCTAAAGCCAGCAGCTGCCTATCGCTCGACCGATACAGCGCAATGAAGACAGATCTGTGTCAAGATCGATCACGTACACCCAGTATTTAATAGGGCAGATTATCACAGACGGTTCCAATTACAAACGGTCTGTGATACCAATATATCACAGATAGTTCATATTAATAACCGTGTGTGAATTATCATAGACTTTTATTAATACGAACCATCGATGATGTTCACAATATCACAGACGGTTTGTTACAAGAACCGTTTGTAATGTCCAGAATATCAGAGACAGTTTTTTATATGAATCGCCTGTGTTGTTTGCATCTTTCACAGATGGTTCATAACACGAACTGTCTGTGATGTCTCACTTATCATAGACGGTTCGTGATAAGAACCATCTATGAAAGATCACAGACGGTTATTAAAACGAACCATCTGTGATGTCTCAATTATCACAGACGGTTCGTTTTAATAACCGTCTGTAAAATATCACAAACGGTTGTCACTATAAACCGTCTATGATAGTTTAATCACAGACGGTTCCGTATGAACTGTCTGTGATGTAGCCGTCCAGTATAGGCTCTTTTGTAGTACTGCCAATGTCTCGTTGTTAAGATTGTACATCTGCTCTGAGGCCATCACCACTTGAAACGCCCAAGTCCGATGGCACACTACATCACACCATAATATGTGATGCCCAATTACTTGCTGCCAAGATTATTCGTCTGCTTCAAGAACTGGTACCACTTGAAACATGCAAGTTCAATTGGCACATAACATGCATACATTACTTCCTCACGATCCTTGTCTTTCTTTTGTGCTTCTTCGCTTGAGATGATGCTCTACCCAGACTTACACAACACGCCACGACTACCAAGCCTCGATCTTGCTACTGGCCCCAACAATCATTAAGCACCTGTACATCAAAAAACAAGCAATCGATCAGAGCACAAATGATATACACTTGATTCTCGTTAGCAAAACACATGCAGAGCCTACACCATGACTCACACTTGCATGTAAACCCTATGACTAACACTTGCACATACTTCTGCCATGACTAACACAAAAAAACACTCAACTCAGCACACCTAAACATCATGGGATGGTTTGACCGTGGCACCCATGCCGGTCAGACTGCCATGACAAGGCCAGTTAGTCTACTCCTCTTCGATCATACCACAACACCAAAGTCAATACTACCGTACCAAGTCATAAACCAACACTTCCAAAAGATCTTCTTTGAAAAATAGCTACCACCAACTACGTGTTATTTGAATCTTCTAGGCCCCTAAAAATTATTTTGGTAATTAATGATGACCATGTTTAAGGGACTAACATATTTGTTGAGATGATTGAACAGTTTAGTCCCGGATTTGGAAGATATCATAGAGAAGAATATAGAGAATCATACAAAGATGAATATAGGTTGACATGGCTCAAGACAAAGGAATAAAATAGGTTAAGGACCTCTTTCTAGATTTTACTAGTCTTGGAGTTTGTTGAATTAAGACCGGATTGATAGGCTAGATGTTGTAATATTAAGAGGGGGTTCTTGCCCAGTAGCTTGACAATGCTTTTGTGCCACATTGCTCAATCTTTGTGCATGCTTGCATTTGGAATTGCAATGTAGTCCTCTCTACTCTATTTTCTTGAAACCGATATGACCCAGTTGTAACCGCAGTAGTACCAATGCATCAGTACTACCAGGTTTTACATGTCGATACCATTTTTTCCAGAGAGGTGCTGATTTGAAGTTCTTCAGGTGCGGTACTACCACACTTCTTCTCTGGTGGTACCGCAACGGTATGACTGTGGATCATGCTTGGTACTACTGCACCTGTTGTATGACCGCATTTGTGTTGACGGTAGATGTTTTCCTATGAGGCACTTTTAACGAGTTTTTCTTCCCTCTGGAAAAAGGTATTACCGCATCATAAATACAATACTACTTTGTGCAGCAGTACGACGGGTGCATGTGAGTGTGGTATGACCGGATTTTGTATTAACGGCTACTTTTAGTGCACTTCATGAGTAGTAAGTAGCTGTTGAACATGGGTCTGGTATTGTACTGGCCATTACATGGTGGTAGTACTACTCGCTTCGATTTTTGATGGTTTCATCCCTAACGGCCACCCTGTTTGGTGGAGGTTATAAATACCTTCTTACCTGCAATAATGACACTATCTTGGACCTCTGTTGAACACACTTGAGCCCTTGTATCTCTCTCTTCAACTCTAAAGCATTTAGCTTACCCTTTGAGATTGTTGAGAGCATTCAAGTGCATTGAATCCATTGATTGAACTTTGTTGCACTTGAGAACCTTCAAGCAAGCATCATCAACTTATTACTCTTAGAGGTTGCCGCCTCCTAGACGACTTGGATGTGTGAGAATCGGTGATCTCTTCAATAAGATTGTGAAGAGATCTAGTTGTGTTGTAAAGGATGAAGCTCACCTATCTGGAGTGGGAAAGAGCTACCTCTAGTGGATTGAGGAAAGGCTCATTTGCACACGGAGCTGACTTGATTCATTCAAGCTCCCTCAGTGTGGATTAGGGGAGATTGGCAAATATTCAAGACCATGGAAAAAACTCTCTCGTATTCATATTGTGATTTACCCTCTTGCTCCTTACTTTATGCATTTAAATCTCTAGTGATAAATTGCTTACTTATCTACTTAGGATTGTATCTTGCCTAGACTTAGGTTGTTGGTGCACATAGTGAGACATAGATTATTTAGGCTTTGAATTGTGCAAAAATAAATTTTAGTTCATACTTGCTTAAAAACCCGGTTTAGCCAAAAGATTTAAAAACCTCCTATTCACTACCTGTAATTGGTTATACTTGTTCCTACATTGGTACTACCACACGCTGATTAGATCACCACTATAATCGATCAGACCGCCACCTCAAGGCCGATTAGACCGCCAGCTTCCAGACAGCAAAAACGATAACAAGGCACAAGCAAAGTAAAATACTCATCACAAATATGAGATGACCTTCACATGATCTCATACTAAACATCATGACCTACCAATGATCCCGCTACATCGTCATACACAGATCTTAGATAAATCAGGCTAATATGTGATTATGCAGATACGTGAATGACAATGATATAGTGCAACATAGTGTCTATCCAAGCTATTAAGTACCAATCGACATCATATTTTGTAACAGACATGTCTCAAAATACCGTGAAGCACATTCATGGCCTAACTAGTTATACTGTTACAACGGATGATGACATCCCAATCTCTTCACCTTTTTAGAAAGTACAAGATAGATGTACACACTCAACACACCACCCATGCACACACATGCATTTGTGTCCTCTTTACACATTTGGAATTTATCAAAGGCACCCAAGGTCTCACGGAGTGTGGGCACGCACTTTTTCACTAAACGCACACATGTTTGGATACTCCTAGAACAGCGAACACCAGCACCATGTTTGGAACTTAAAGCCTGATGGAGCTGGCCACAAGCTGGCTTCCAATAAAGACCCAATGAGGAGATGATAGATTTTGCAAAAATCCACCGGTAGCCCATGCAATCCACCCCTTCATCACCCTTGCTTCATGATCCATCCCCAATCCCTAGCACTGGCGATGTCATGACCAGAGAGATGGTGTTCAACAAGGCCCTGCATAGCAGCCACATGCTGGTATGGTGCAATGAGCTGCGGCTTCACAGTAGTAGTAGCGTTAGGACATGCCCTCTATGCCAAGCCTCGTGCTTCACAGTAGCAGTAGTGTTAGGACATGCCCTCCATGCCAAGCCTCGTCGTTGGAGCCACTGCCTTGGCCTTAGTTGCCATGTCCTATCATGATTTTTTTTAGTCATTGCTTTATATCATTCCTAAATTTAGCATGAACAAAACATAAATCGAGAATGCCAAAATTCCATTTTCATATCCTGAACACACAAATTTGCCACAAGAATGCTAGGCTAGCCAATAATTACAAGCAACAAACACAAAGATGCACCTTGTTCTCCAGGTTGATTTCTAATTTTCCCAAAACAAACCAAGGCTTCTATTTGCAATTTATAATTTAGATTTTTGATTGAACATGTTATGAAAGTGTTATAAATTTGTATTTTTCTTAAACAATGCTCATTCTTTTGTTATTTTTTATTTATATAGTATCTTAGATAACGTTGAAATAAATATAGTTAACA
The DNA here is from genome assembly GCA_017311315.1 of Dendrocalamus latiflorus. Taxonomy (NCBI): domain Eukaryota; kingdom Viridiplantae; phylum Streptophyta; class Magnoliopsida; order Poales; family Poaceae; genus Dendrocalamus; species Dendrocalamus latiflorus. The sequence goes on along the minus strand of CM029627.1, from coordinate 21,775,243 downwards.
TATTTAAATAAAATTGGTAGGGAGGATAGCCTCCGCGATAGCTCCTGATATTCACGATAAGCTTATTCACTACATCTTCATGATTTGAAACAATTATCAAAATTATGTAAAAGATATATTCCATAAAAGTTGTTTATTTCCCTTTTTATGCTAATGGTGTTGTGATTCCTTGTTGATAACTAATTAAAATCAATTTTTGTTCTTTCAGGTTTCGTGTAAATCAAGAATTTTCATCCAGTACTAATCATAAGTCATGACAACATCATCATCCTCATTGGACAAATGGCACGATGATCTGCGAGATATTAACTTTTGGTATGATTTTTAACTTCCTCATTTACAAACCTTTTTTTAATTCACGAAGGACATTAATTATTGGTTATCCATGAATTTTTCTGCAGCATCCTAACAACGATTAGTTTTGATAATTTTAAATATTTATTTCTGGTAGACCTGTCAATGACTTTTAGGATTTGTTTAGATGGCACATGTACTGCCATCATCACCAAATATTCCTCGATAATGATGTAAACATTTTAAAAATTCAAACCACCGTCGCATCTTCTAATCATTGAATATCCCATGTACAAATCTTGAGGCACGTTACTCTATAATACTTGTGGTTTTGTATTTTTACGGTTGAATAGGAGAGCATGGTTTCTTTCTTTCTTTCTTTTTTTCTCTCTTGTTGACAAATTAAATAGCAGAGCATGGTTGAAACAAATTAAGTATTCGAGTTTTCATGCACGCATGAGATCGATTTAGACCAACAGTAACGTTTCTTGCAGTATGGGTGTTAACAGTTACATTGCAGTATGACAAATTAAATGTTAATTAAGTAAGCTGGCCAGCCGGTTGTTAACAGTTTTGATCTCTGCATGTGTTTCCAGGCTAGATGGATATCGTGACACGGATGCATATGATGAGCTGGGGGACAAAGTGTACACATGTCGTGAGGTGCAATGGAACGTGGGGGTGGGGCCGGCGACTTGCTTCACACGGGCCATATCAGCCATCGCTCCGAAGTAGAGATGGCAACGGGTAAATACCCATCGGGTATTGCCATTCTATACCCGTACCTGCTAGGTGTAAATTTACCCGTCGGGTTACCCGTATCCGTACGCGGGTAGGAAAATTTACCCATACCCGTACCCGCGCGGGTATTACTACCCGACGGGTAACCCGTACCCGCAAGCATACCCAGTTCAACACATAAGAATATCATCAATTTAGACATTCATTAATCATACATGCCAAGCACAAAAGCGTCTAATGATCAAAATTAGTACATCACATAAACATACTTGACATGATCATATCAACATATGACAAACAAATAAACAATCAACAACAAGTAGATAATAAAATTAATATTTGAGTGGGATGTCTAGTTGTCTAATACGGGTATTTATTACCCGCGGGTAGGTGGGTATGAGTAGTATATATCCGCACCCGCCTACCCGGCGGGTAGAGGATTTCGCCCAATAACGTACCCATGGGTACATAAAATTTTCCATACCCGTCTCTTTATCGGGTAAAACCCGTCGGGTATTCGGGTATCGGGTACCCATTGCCATCTCTACTCCGAAGGCAATCAGCAGCGAATCAGACAGGCAGGGGAACACTTTGATCACGTGATAAAGGTGGAGCTGAAGGAGCCCACGCCCACGGAAGAAACAGAAGCCCAAGGGAGCATGAGCATCGAGTACCAGCTGGCTCTTTTGGTGGCAGAGGAGCTCGGCCTGCTCGACCAAGAAGAATACATCAAGCGCAAGGAAGCCGACGACGAGCTGTCGTACTATACCTACGGGATGGAGAATCGCATTGGGGACTTGGACGACTACGCGGAGGGTACAATAGTTCCTCGGGTCAGGGAAATGCTGTTCAATAAAAGGTACCTACTAGTGGTTGAGAACCTCTACGAGCCCATCCACCGCAGGAGAATTACCAAAATCACTTATGGAAGAAGCATCGCATGGTTGCCTTGAAGGATGGGAGTCGACAGTGGTACAAGAGATAAAATTAGATGGGCATCCTACCATTAAATCTTTCTCACTCATCTCCGCACCTCACGTGAGGTGCTTGTCCTTGCGCGGATGTAGAAAGCTCGAGTCTGTGGACATCAGGGACCTTGGTGTTTTGGAGGACCTAGTGTTAGAATGATCTCAGGGCTTTGGCCCAACGGCCAAAGCTCATCCCTTGACCGCGCCCTGATCGGGGGCGCCCAGCCCGTTTTGGCTGGTGGGCCCCTGTCGCCAGCGCTATAAATACAGAGGTGGGGGCCGGGCGGCACGGAACACGAGGTTGACCGCGCCGCCGTCACCCCACCGACAAACCCTAAACCCGATCTGTTGAGGGGGCGCTCCAGCGACGGGAAGCTCCACCGTGCCGTCAGTTCGCCGCCGCCCGGGACACGCCGCCGCCGAGGAGCCACGCACCTCTTCCCCGACCGTCGCTGCCCGTGCGCAGATCTTCACCAACGAACCCGCGATGGCTGGATCTTCATCCTCTACACCGGACGGTTGGTACCTCTGCTCTCTCTCTCTCCGTGTATCACTTGAACCCGTATAGAACCCTCTAGATCTAAACCCTAGGAGACCCATAGATTAACATTGGTATCAGAGCTTTGGCCTAAGGGTAGATCTAGATGGGGAAAGAGCAGAAAACCGTCGTCGGTTGGCCGGCGTGCGGAAAAGAAAAGATCGAAAAATCCCGAACCCTAGCTCCCCTCGGATCGGAAAGAAACATCAAAAAAAAAAGGAAAAGGGGAAAGAGGGACTCACGCGCGCCGCCGGGGAGGCCGCCGCCGCCGAGCCGACGTCGAGCCGCTTCGGGGGCCGCCGCGCCGCTGGCCGTCTCGCCGCCTCGCAGGCGCCGCGCGCTCGCCGCAGCTTCGGGGACCCCATCGGCCGCGGTGCCGTCGCCGCCTCTCGGGGCCGCCGTTGAGCCGTGCTGAGGGGCCGCCGTCGCCTCGCGGGCGCGCTGAGGGGCCGCCCCGCCGTCGCCTCGTGGGCGTGCGCCGCCGCCGCTCCTCTTTTGGTCGCCAGCCCGCGCGCCGCCCCATCGCCCGATCCGTTTTTTGCGGGTGCAGAGGAGCCGAATGGCTAGGGTTAGGGTTTGGGGGGTTTTTGTCCCGCCCGCAGCGCGCGCTCGGCCGTCCGATTGGATCGGACGGTCGTCCTTGAGTGGGCCGATTTTCGGCTGTGGCCGAGTGGGCCGGCTGCGAAGGAATGCGGCTGTGGACGAGTGGGCCGCTGGCCGAGTGGGCCGGCTGCGAAGGAATGGGCCAAAATGGCCAAAATGAACAGTGATTTTTTGAGGAATGTTTTTATTGTTTTTCCAGAAGCATTTTATGAGTGAATTTGAATGGAAATTGAACCAAAATTTCTGGAAATTTTTGCACCAACGTGTTAATTTTTCCAGAGATTGATGTGTATAGTTTAATGCTTCTGAACATTGAATTATTTTAGAATAATTACAGTTTCCGCTGCAAAAGTTAAGATTGAATGATTTTCATTATTAAATTCGAACCAACGGGAGAATTTAATTTTGAAAATTTCCAGAGATTTATGATATTGTTATTTTCTGACCAACGTTATTAATAACAGTATTATAAAATTTTTTTAATGATGATTTTATGCATTATTTCTATTTCTGCCCAACGGTGATGTAGATTTAATGTATGATAGAATTGTTTTTAAATTGTATGTCGTATTTTTGACCAACGTTGGAAATAAGGCATATGATTTTGCTGTTACGTTCTCACTGTATTTGAAATATTTTTCAGGAGGATACAACTTAATGAGTTGTATTAGAGAAATCCCCACTCTCAAAGGTGATAATTATGGAGAGTGGAAGAAAAAGTTAGATTTAGCTTTTATCTTGGCTGAGGTGGACTGGGTCCTCACTACAGCACGTCCCACTGAGCCTTTGGCGCCAGTGAGGGAACAGAATGAGGATGACACTGCATGGCAGAAAAGACAGAGGGATCATGCCCCCTTACAGATGTCTTATGACCTTGATCATAAGAAATGGACCACAGCCAACAAGAAATGTATGGCTGTGATAAAGAACACAATTGAGCCTGCTATTCTGGGCTCAATTGCAGAGTGTGACACTGTCACTGAATACCTTGATAAAATAAAGAGTCAGTTCACTGGCTCTTCAAAGACTTATGCTACACAGCTGATTAAGCAGCTGGTAACAGAAAGGTATTCTGGCGGTGGCAATGGCATAAGAGAGCACATTCTTAGAATGAGCAACTTGGCATCTAAACTTAAACCGATGGATTTGGCTCTCAAGGATGAGTTCCTTATTCATTTGGTTTTTGCTTCTTTGCCAAAAGAGTTTGACACCTTTGTTGTCAACTATAATATGCAGCCCGAGAAATGGGACATGGAAAAGTGCATAGCCATGTGCGTGCAAGAAGAGGAAAGAATCAAAACCTCACATGGTGGTTCTATCAACTTTGTGAGGGAAAACAAGAAAAAGAATTATAATAGTAACCCCTTCTCAAAGAACAAGGGCAAAGCCTCTGTACATCAGCCTCAACAGAACAAATTTGCTGTAGACAAAGACCAGTGCCTTCACTGCAAGAAGACGGGACACTACAAGAAGGATTGTCCTGACTATTTAAAGATGATAATGGCTAAGAAAGGTGAGAACATTATTACCTTTATTAATGAATGCCTGTATGTGAAATATTCGAAATCCACTTGGTGGATTGACTCAGGAGCAACTGTTCATGTTGCTAATTCCTTACAGGGATTCCGTTCGACGAGGACTACGCAAAGAAAAGAAAGATGCGTTAAAGTCGCAAATGGAGTCGAAGCTGAAGTTGAAGCCGTTGGCGATCTTTCATTAGAATTAGCTAATGGCTCCACTCTTCTACTTAGAGATGTCCTTTTTGTACCCTCTTTACAGAGAAATTTGATTAGTGTGTCAAATTTGGACAAAGATGGTTATGATTGCAATTTTGGAAATGGCAAGTGCGAAATAATGTTTAATAAAGAATGTGTTGGTATTGCCATATTACAGAATGAACTTTATTTGTTATCATTGTGTAATGATGTGAATGTCGTATGCGATAATGAGAACGTTGCGTGCGAGAAAGTGATTGAATCCTCGTCTACGAATGTAAACAGAAAACGAAAGAGAACTCTAGATGAGTCGTCAAAATTATGGCACTGTCGTTTAGGCCATATTTCGAGGGGGAGAATAGAAAGACTAGTAAAGAATGATATTCTTCCTCCATTAGAGTTCTCAGACTTAGAACAATGCAGAGAATGCATTAAAGGAAAATATGTAAAGAAAATTAAAAAAGACGCTAAAAGAAGCACAGGAGTTCTACAAATTATTCACACAGATATTTGTGGTCCTTTTCCTGTGAAAAGTGTGGATGGATATGACTCGTTCATAACATTCACAGATGATTACTCCCGTTATGGATATATTTATCCAATTAAAGAAAGAAATGAAGCCTTGGATAAATTCAAGATATTTAAGGCTGAAATTGAAAACCAACACGATTTAAAGATTAAGATAGTCCGATCAGATCGTGGGGGGGAGTACTACGGTCGACATACCCCATATGGACAAGTTCCTGGACCTTTTGCGAGGTTTTTACAGGAAAATGGAATAGTGGCCCAGTATTCTATGCCGGGCGAACCTCAGCAAAATGGAGTAGCTGAAAGACGCAACCGTACCCTGATGGATATGGTGCGAAGTATGATGAGCTACTCCACACTCCCATTGAGTTTATGGATGGAGGCGTTGAAAACCGCCATTCATATTCTCAACAGAGTGCCTAGTAAGTCGGTGCCCAAAACACCGTACGAGTTATGGACAGGAAGAGTTCCCTCACTAAAGCACTTACGTGTGTGGGGGAGTCCTGCTGAGGCTAAAGTATTTAACCCAAACCTTGGGAAACTTGATCCCAAAACAGTAAGTTGCCATTTCATTGGCTACCCTGAAAAGTCAAAAGGTTATCGTTTCTACTGTCCAGACAGATACACAAAGTTTGTAGAAACGAGACATGCTGTCTTCTTAGAGGATGAAATGATGAGGGGGAGCATGGTAGCTCGAGAGATTGACCTTGAAGAGAAGCGGGTGTTTGCGCCCACTCCGATGATTCAAGAGCCATTCTTCACACTACCTGCTGTCGCTGCACCGACGGTGCAAGACACTGTGGTGCCAGCACCTGTTATTGTTCCTTCCGTGGCAACAATGAATGAGAATGAAGAACCTGTTCTTCAGGATCATATAGAACCTATTGCCACAGATGAGGGGGAGCAACAGCAGCCTCAAACAGTAGATGTACCAAATGAGGAGGCCCCGAGGAGGTCTCAAAGAGTAAGAAGATCAGCTATTTCTGATGATTATCAGATTTATAATACAGAGGAATTTCAAATGGAGGATGATCCCACCTCATTTGAAGAAGCCATGAGAAGCGAAAATTCCTCAAAATGGCTTGAGGCCATGGAAGAGGAAATGAGGTCCATGAAGACTAATAAAGTCTGGGACTTGGAAATTATTCCTAAAGGAGCCAAAACAGTAGGCTGTAAATGGGTCTACAAGACTAAACATGACTCCCAAGGGAATGTAGAAAGACATAAAGCGCGACTTGTGGCAAAAGACTTTACGCAAAGAGAAGGGATTGATTACAATGAGACATTTTCTCCAGTCTCATGTAAAGATTCCTTCAGAATCATAATGGCATTAGTAGCACATTATGATTTAGAGTTACATCAGATGGATGTAAAGACGGCATTTCTTAATGGGGATTTGGAGGAAAATGTTTACATGGCACAACCGAAAGGTTTTGTCGTGGAAGGAAATGAAAGAATGGGATGCCGCCTAAAGAAATCGATTTATGGGTTAAAGCAAGCTTCAAGACAGTGGTACTTGAAGTTTGACAGTACAATAAGAAAATTTGGGTTTAAAGAGAATGTAGAGGACAACTGTGTTTATGCAAAGTTTAAAGATGGGAAGTTTATCTTCCTAATCCTGTATGTGGATGATATCCTGCTAGCTAGTAGTGATGTTAGTCTGCTACTGGAGACAAAGAAGTTTTTGTCCTCAAACTTCGATATGAAAGATCTTGGTGAAGCTTCATTCGTTCTAGGGATCGAAATTCACCGAGATAGAAACAAAGGGGTATTGGGACTGTCACAAAAGGCATACATAGAGAAAGTCTTAAAGAAATTTGGTATGCATAAATGTAGTCCATCACCTGCACCTATAGTCAAGGGCGACAGATATGGGGATTTTCAATGCCCCAGGAACCAGTACGAGCTCGAACAAATGAAATCGGTTCCATATGCTTCAGCTGTCGGAAGCTTACAGTATGCTCAAGTGTGCACACGCCCTGACTTAGCATTTGTTACCGGGTTACTTGGCAGATTCCAGAGCAATCCTGGAATAGAACATTGGAAATTGATAAAGAAAGTCTTGCGTTATTTGCAAGGAACAAAAGGCCTCATGATGACATACAGAAGATCAGATTTACTCCATATAGTGGGGTATACAGATTCTGATTTTGCGGGAGATGATAGAAAGTCTACATCCGGATATGTATTCACTCTCGCTGGAGGAGCTATATCGTGGAAAAGCTCAAAGCAAACCGTCACTACATCGTCCACAATGTATGCCGAGTTTGTAGCATGTTATGAGGCTACGGGGCAGGTGAACTGGCTAAAGAAGTTCATACCCAGTTTAAAAGTGGTTGACGACATCAATAGACCACTTAAGTTGTACTGCGATAATGAACCCGCAGTAACGTATGCCCACAACAATAAGTCAAGTGGTGCTGCCAAACACATTGACATAAAGTACTATGTTGTGAAAGATAAAGTTCGGGATCAAATTATAAGTCTTGAGCACATAAGTACCGCAAAGATGCTAGCGGATCCGCTTACCAAAGGCTTACCACCCAACGTGTTCAGAGAACATGTAGCCGGCATGGGTTTAAGGGAAAGCCTATGATTCCTGGACTAAAAGATGGTCCAAAGATTAAAGTAACTGTTTCAGAACAGAGAGGTGTATTGTAACTGTTGAATCTATCGGCGATTGACCGTGACGATGAGACATGTTCTATGCACTAATCTGTGATGGAATGTGTAAAGTCAAAAGTAATTAAAGATAAAGTATAGACTGAGATCAAGGGGGAGAATGTTAGAATGATCTCAGGGCTTTGGCCCAACGGCCAAAGCCCATCCCTTGACCGCGCCCTGATCGGGGGCGCCCAGCCCGTTTTGGCTGGTGGGCCCCTGTCGCCAGCGCTATAAATACAGAGGTGGGGGCCGTGCGGCACGGAACACGAGGTTGACCGCGCCGCCGTCACCCCACCGACAAACCCTAAACCCGATCTGTTGAGGGGGCGCTCCAGCGACGGGAAGCTCCACCGTGCCGTCAGTTCGCCGCCGCCCGGGACACGCCGCCGCCGAGGAGCCACGCACCTCTTCCCCGACCGTCGCTGCCCGTGCGCAGATCTTCACCAACGAACCCGCGATGGCTGGATCTTCATCCTCTACACCGGACGGTTGGTACCTCTGCTCTCTCTCTCCGTGTATCACTTGAACCCGTATAGAACCCTCTAGATCTAAACCCTAGGAGACCCATAGATTAACACCTAGACCTGTCTGCTACGGCTATCAAGGAGCTCCCTTCCGACATCCCTAATCTACCCCAGCTTAGGAGATTGCTTCTCATGGGTGTTCCTTCTCTGATGTTACACGCGATGGCAGCGGAAAGACGAAGTAAACAAGATCAATCGCAGAGAGACACGAGATTTTAACGTGGAAAACCCTCCCAATGCGAGAGGGAAAAAACCACGGGCGCCAGCCAGCAAGCAATCTTCACTATTTCGGGTGAGGTTACAAACGCCGGGGATTACAACTCTAATCTCATCTCCCAAACGGCGGCTTACAGGAAATATATATAACAGGGAAACCCTAATTCGACTAGAATCCATACCACGGGGGGGCTTCGCCCCCCCGCACCCCCCCAGGCGTCCCTGGGTGCACGGGCTTTGTACAATGGGCCGCTTCAGGACTCCGCTCCGCTCCGGCCCTAAGCCTCCGGCGACGGGCCTCCGCTACGCTCCGTCCAGAAGCTGGCCTAATGATGTATAGAATTTGGATCACAAGTCAACATCTGAGGCGATTTCCTTGGCATCAGCTGCAGCGACTCCCAGATGTGTTTTGCTTGGATCACTGTGCAGATGGAAATGGTAACCATTCTAATCAAGGTGCTCATGTGTGCATCAGTGACTCCATGTTATTCGGTAGCTTCCTTGACACTACTAGGAATTTAGTAAGGGATGGACGGTTTTTCCAATCTTTCTATGTTCGAGTTGCACCATGTATGGTCAAAATTAGGAAGATGCAGGACAGAGACGACATGGTGGCCAACAAGCTGCAGGAATTAGTACAGAGGCAATCAACTTATTTAGATGTATATAGCAGCTATAAGGCAGAGGCAGTTACTATTGCGTCGCCAATGACAAGCCCCCTTCGCCGAACTCAGCGTCATGTGGAGATCTCAACCATGAATAGGTATCTTCATGGTCTAGATGGCCTTCTACAAGTCACCAAATCGATATATGTGACAAATGATACTTCTATTTGGTACCTTTATTATCTGAGCTCCTTCGGTGAGCTAGAAGAATGCGAGCTTCGATGGTGCTATCAAATGGAGGTGGTTTTCCAAGGTACAGGTGGCTTGAAGAATCTACGAAATATGCATGCTAGTAACCTCAAAAGTCTAGCTCACTTCTATCAAGCAAATACGCTTATTGAAGATCACAGCTTCAGTACACTAGAGCACTTGCACCTGGAGGATTGCCCAAGATTGGAGGACATGATGCCATGTGAAACAAACTACCATGTCTTGAGACACTTGACATCCTGTTCTGCTACAACCTCAAGGCGATCTTCTACAACAAATATGGTAATCAAGGCAATTCTTCTTATCAGCTCCCACGCCTCCAAAGGATATGCCTCTGGGAGCTGCCGCAGCTGAAGCACCTCCACGACGACGACGCCGTCATCACCGCACCGATGTGGAAGGAGCTCCACGTCCGCGGGTGCTGGAGCCTGCGCCATCTCCCGCGCCTCCTGCAAGTCAAAGAAGAAGCAAGCAAGGTGGAGGTGAGCGGGGAGAGGGCTTGGTGGGCCAAGCTGAGCTGGGACTGCGACAGCTACGAGCCCAAGCTTCCCCAGGCGTTCGCCTCCTTCGACGAGCGCGCTGAGGTGACGAGCTACCTCAGGTGAATTAACTCAAGCTCTGCTCATCCGTACATGTCGAGTTGGTACGTGATTTCACTCCACTCAGCCATCCACATCCATCCGTCTACCATTCATCCATCCACGGCAACACCCGTATATGCGTCTAGCTACAACATCCGTATAAGCGTTCGTATTCCACATATATGTTACCCTTAATGCCACCCATGCATCCATACAGCAATCCTACCCCTCGCCTGCATATTCATGTCTTCCAAAACTTCAGTTAGTTTCACATGTGAGTTCGTTTGTCAGTGATGGTGTGCCTATATATTGTCTTTTCCAAACAAGGGTTGTCGCCCTGGTTAATCGACCGACTTCGTAGACGGCCTATCTAGTAACAGTAAAACCAGTTTGCATTACATTCTCAAAAAAAAAAAAAGTTTGCACTGCAGCGTTTGTGTGCTTGAATAAGTCTATCTACATGGCTTGTGTGAAACTACGTCTGTTTGCTATATTATTGGAGTGTGTGTTTTCCACAATTAGCATGATCATTTGTGTGTGTCTAAATGTTTCATTGTAAGCTATGCAATGTATGTGTGAAGTGTGATACATGTTGAACCGGTTGTTCGTATAGTGTGAGTTATTCCAGAACACCGTGTGTTGCTTCTAGTTCAGAAACAATGTCGTATTTACTCTATGTAGTGCTTTATGAGTTCATCACTGCATGCTACCAAGTTAAATATGCATTACTGGAAGAAATTGTATTACCAGCATGTGTGATTTATAGAGTTTCTCATTTAAATACATTTTTCTAAGTCAATATTAGATCTGGATAGGTTTGCAATTTTGGATCGGATATTGGGCCTGTTTGGCAAGCAACAAGCCGGTCGGCTTTTGGCTTTTGCTACAGTACTTAACTTTCAAACAGAGTATTTTTTCAAAACGGGGTCTACAAGTTAAACGTTGTACACGTTAAAAGCCCAACATCTGTACCAGCCAAAATTGTAAGTGAGTATCGGTCTCTCCGTAATCTGTACCGTAAACAGTCAAAATTTAAAAATTTCAGCCAAAAGTCATAAGCCGTAGCCAAAACAAACAGGCCCAATTAATTCAGCGGCAGGTGAATGTGTAGTATAGAGCTGGGGGCTCAGCTGCCCCCTTGGCTTCCAATCTTCACTTCCCATATCCTTGGTCACAGGCCCACTGCTCTGTTTTTTTGTACAGTTGCGACTGCTCTGTTTTCTTGTACAATTACACAATAATCTAGTTTAGTCTCATCGGCTAAATCTGCAGTGAGCAACTCATATTTGAGTAACTTGGTTTTGGAAAAGAAAATATGCACTTGTGCAAGGAAAAAATGAAGCACATTTCCCTTGAAAAGAAAATGGAACAAACAGGCGAAACCGAAAAACAGCTAGGCAGATTTCGAGCACACGCTTGTCCTTACTTGAGTAATGTTTTCAAGTGTTCCGGTTATAGAATTAACGGAGATTAATGTGAGTTACCTGAATCATCAAACGTCGGCATGGAGCACATGCAATCTGACGAAGAGCTCTGGTCGATCAGCTGGTTAAGATCGAGCTCGCTCCAGGCAAAACCTGCTGCGATGCACGGATGGCAGCAAGCAAAGCTTTGGTTAACCTTGCCCTAGAGTTCCCATCAGCTTATGCTCGATGTCCAGAAAGCCAAAAAAATTGCAAGGATTTTACTACACGATGTTCAGAAGCTGCTACATGATACTAGCACGGACATGTCCGAGTCTTGTCGAGCATTCACCTATGAATATTTGTCACATAAAAGCCATCCTTGCCTCCCTCTCTTGAGTTTGATCTTGGTTCTCGCTTCACTGGAGTGAGCTGCATGTGCAATGCAAATTGATCTGCTCTGGGTACTCACTTCACTGAAACGTGAGTTTCGAACGGAAAATTCTCACGTTTTCTCCCTGACCAAATCGATCGAATTGTCAGCGTGATTATATATGGAGTTGACTCCTTTGACTTCATTAGATCGCGGGGTGCATGTGCTTAGTAGCGAGATTGTTGGAAAGAACAATGGTGGCTCAAGCGAGATGTGGAGATGGGCGTTGGGATCTAGATTAGCGGTGGTGTGTCGGTGCAGTTGATGGAGAGAGGACCAGAGGAGGCTACGGGCCGTGAGAAGAGGCAACGAATAAGCCATCAATTACAATGTAATTTCAGTTAGCTATAATAAAATTTTAGTCATAAATCAGCTTATTTCAGTCTAACCAAGCGGCACCTTGTTTAAATGAAGCTACCCTCTCTTTCCCCTCGCCACCACCAAAATCGCGCTGTCCAAGCCTGCCGCAACCTCACCGAAGCCCCGCCGCCTAACCCGACCCTCTTCCTCATCCTACCGCCCTAATCCGCCGTTCCAACCCTCGGCCGCCCCACCCTACCGAACCCTAACCCTAACAACCTCCAAAACCCAATCTCCTCACACCCCCATCTCATCGTGGCGGCTGTAGATGCAACGAAGGCGTGAGAGAGGAGCCACCGCTGGCAGGAGCAGCCCTCGTGACCTCCTTCCGCTTCTACGCCGCCCTGCTGCCCGCAATGGGAATCTCTACAGCCACCTCCCTTTGTGAGCACCCACTCCAAGATTTCCTAGTTCTCCCAATCAATTTGCCTTTTTTTCCATTTGTAGATATTTCTTTTGGATGTGGCAAGGGTAGATAGTATAGAAGCTTCAGTAAAGGTTGGATTTTTAGAAAGGATATGCACCTCTTCCTTCTTCTTTTTTTGGGTGCAGTGTAGTTGTGATGGTATCGATTTTTAGCCAAAGATAGTTTTTTCAAACAGGGAGATGGATGAATTTTGATTGCACATGTTGTTACTTTGTGTCGGTCTTTTGTATTTCTTTGTGGACTTTTTCGTTGAAGATGCAGGTAGTTTGGAGTGTTGGCATTAGGATCAGGTTTGTCTTCCATTTATAGAGATGAGTTGACGATTTTTTGGATGATGAGTTTATTAGACTGGATTAGTAGATTTGATGTCTCGTTCAGAATTGGATGTGATTTGTTTGTACGAGGATGAGTATTTTAGGGTTTGGATGCGTGCATGCTAGAAAGGTGCTTACTTTATGGAATAGTTTTTGCTTGCTGGTTATGTATGTTATTCATGTATCATATAGGCTCTGTTCAATTAAGTTGTGGTTTTTGGTTTCTAATTTTTAGCTGAAATGGCACTGTAGCAGCTGTAAGAAGCTGTGACTGAAGTTGCAGATGTTCAATTTAGCACTTAGTTTTTTACTGAGCTGATTTTCGAAGTGTTATTTTAGAGTCGTGAGGAGCTTGCACGTAACGAAATCATTGAGGAGCACTGCCTGCATGTTCGTGAATATAATAAATTACAGAAAATGCACATGTCAATTGGACATTTTTAATGTAAATAGAAGCATAACCAATGCAGCATGTATATCAAGCCACCAATGATGCTACAATCGTGTCACGTGCCATATCCATATATACAAGGCCTTGTGCTAGACATGCATCCCTTCCATTCTGCCCTACTAGGTTTAGAAAGTATGTACCCTGCATTTCGTAGTCCAGAATGAAGTTGTGTAACGCCATCGTTGCGATAATTATGGTCTTCTATTTTTGTGCCTTGTAGCTAGGAATGTTGTCCAGGATATGCCACTTCATCTTATACATGCCAAATGCCCGCTCGACAATGTTGCTCAGGGAGGAATGATGGAAGTTGAATATCTCCTACATCCCATTAGGTTTATTACTATTTTGGAACTCTAAAATGTGGTAACTATGGTTCTAATAAGGAGCCAGGTACCCTAGCTTGTTCGGATAGCCAGAGTCTACGAGAGAGTACTTCCTTGCATAAACCATGTGAGAGAAGTAAAGCTTTCCTATTACGTTTAAAATGAGGCCATCAAATATTATGCACTGCATAGTCGTACTTGTATGTAGAATAGGGAAATAGTTTCCACATTTTGTGAGTGTTCCCTATGGTAAGTGTGTGTCGTGCACATATCTGGTATATCTAGCACACACAATCATGAAGTGACCGTCGAACTTGCACACTGCAAGAACATTCTGACTGTGAAGCATTTAGGCCCCTACAAATAGTTTTGGTTATTAACAATGACTATGCTTAAGGAACTAATGTGTTTATTAAGATGATTGAAAGGTTTGGTCATTTGGATGATATCATGTAAAAGAATATAAAAAGGCATGCGAAGATAACTATGGTTTGACATGACTTAAGGCAAGGCTAAAAGCAAAAGTATAAAATGATCTAAGGACCTCTTTCTATATTTTATCGGCCTAGATGTATGATGAATTAAAATTGGATTGATAGGCTAGATATCGTACTATTAAGAGGAGTTCATAGCTGGTAGCTTGATTGTAATCTTGTGTCACATTGATCAATCTTAGTGCATGCATGCATTTGAAATTACTTTGTTGCCCTCTTTACTGTGTTTTCTCTAAATCCGGTATGACCACCATTGACACCGTAGTAGTACTGATGCATCGGTACTACCGGGTCCTACATGCTGCTACATTTTTCCAGAGAGGTGGTGATTTGGAGTTTATCTTAAATGGTACAACCGCTATTCTTTTCCGGTAGCACCGTTGCGGTATGACCGTAACTCTTGTCTGGTACTACCGCATCTGCAGTATGATCTCATTTTTATTGGTGATAGCTATTTTCCAGATAGATTTTTTGGGGGATTTTCTCCCCTTTGGAAAATGGTACTACTATAGCATAAGTGCGGTATCTCCGTTGAATCAGTATGACCTGCAAATGTGAGTGTAGCATGATTGATTTTTGTATTAATGGCTAGTTTTTGTGCATTTAATAAGCAGTAAGTAGCCATTAAATAGTGAGTATGGCAGTACCGATCACTCCATGGCAGTACTACCGTAGTGTGTGGCAGAGAAATCATGACAAGGCCTTTACGACGAGTTCGGGATGGGCACAGTTCGGATGCCGAGGGCAGGGCTGACACGGGAGCCGAGGAAGTCCCGGTCGGAGAGGGCGGCAGTGAGAGTCTGTGAGGACGACGATGCACGCATCAACAGGTGGACAGCCAAGATGCAAACGGGTGAGAAGACATGGCCGATGGCTGACATGTGTCGACCATCCAATGGAGGGGATGGTGGCCCGATGCTTGACACGCGTCGAGATAGGCAGGCCAGAGCAGCCTTACGCACGGGCTGGACTGGGCTTGGTTGGGCCGGCTGGTAGGCCTTAGGCCACTTAGTCTTTAGGGATTTTTGGGATTTTCAATTTTCAAAAATTCAACTAAATTCATTTGAGCTCTAGAAAATAGCAAATAAATCCAAAAAATCATAGAAAATTCTAGGAAATACCTTGAGACTCAAAGAACCCAAATAAAATACTTTCAACAAATGTTAATGTTTATTTTAGTCATATTAAATCCTTTTAATTACTAAAGATTCAATTTAAGCTTTAATTAATCCTAGCAAATTCCAAATAGTGAAGTTTATTTTAAAAGCTTCAAAAAGGCTCTAAAAATCAGGATGTTACAAGTAACTTGCCTACCCAGACTCTAAAACACACTTCTTTGGGTTGAGTTTTATGCCAGCTTGGCAGAGATTGTTGAACGTTTCCTGGAGATCCGCTATGTGGGAGGCCGCATACCTGCTTTTGATGACCACTTCGTCCACATAGGCCTTCATGTTCTGACCTAACTGAGACACGAGGACCAAAGGGACAAGCTTGGTGAAAGTAGACCCGGCGTTGTTCAGCCCAAAGGGCATCCTGATAAAACAACAATCCCACCGAAAACTATGAAGCTAGTTTTGTTCTCATCTTCTTTGGTGTCAAGACCCGAATCTACAATTCTGGACTCCCATGTGTATTCTACACTAGTCTAGGATCACATTAGTGCACACAGTGTAACATAGATGAAATATCAACTATATCATGAATTAACCAAGAAAGGACTCAAATATTATTAATCATCAGAGTTGCGACCTTATAGCTAAGCTTATAGATAATAGAGTGAAGGGCTTAAAAAAAACTAGCAACTAAAAATAGAAATAAGCGTAGTAGCCATTCAACATGCCCGCAGGCAATCGACTGGAGAGCGAAGTTCTAATCTGTGAAGTCATCGAAGTATCCTCCTTCAGGTATCTCCTGCTGATATGGTTCCTCTTCTTTAACTGAGCAACAATAGCCATAAAGCCATGAGTACATTGGTACTCAGCAAGTCACTTTTAACAAAGATGCAATATAGTATGCAAGGCTTATCAATGAATAGCTGAAAGGTTATTTTACAAAAAGCAACAATTTGATGTAAATACAATAAATAGATTGAAAGCGCACTGTGAAAATGGATAATAAATAATCATAAATAGATTGAAAGTACACTGTGAAAATGAATAATAAATAATCAAAAGAATTGAAAAACCATAAGTGAATTGACCATTCACTCCAATAAACCACCTGTGAACTAACCATTCACGTAATGAACCACCAGTGAACTAACTATTCACTTCCCATACTTATTCCAACCAGATTTTTATGAAAACTCTACCCCTTGTGTGAAATCACTGAGCATTGTTCATAACCAGAGACACGGCTATTTGAATAGTTTACACTCTACAGAGGTTGCACAATTTTACCCACACGATATGATTATCCTCATGTTAAAGAAAAACATAACAAGGCCTTTACAATGCTCAACCCAATTCCACCACACTAAGGTTTCGCATCACACCCCCTCTTGCACCTCATGGAAATCAGCAACCATATTCACCACAACAGTGGAATCGAAATTGAAATATCACAAATTAATTAACTAGGTCTATCCTATACTAGACATGTGGTTGCACGGTCAGGTTCATATCAATGGTGCACAAAATTAAGTCCTTAAATTTTCAAATTATCATGGCATTCAAATTATCATGGTGACAATGGAATCATAGTATTCAAATTATCAATTGAGGAATTAATCAAATTGGGACAATAACTACCAAGTACAAAGGTTTTATAATAAAATAGCGATTCATGATAATGTAAAACAAAATAATACATAATAGATTCAAAAAAAGGTTTAACATGATCAAAGGACATGACTTGCCTTGGCCTTGCTTAGTTAATTGTTTTGGATCTTCAAATCTTGCTTCAGCTCCTTCGAAGACGCGATCGAACGAGAGAGAAAGTGAATGAGGCACAAATAAAATCAAAACAAAATACAAATGAACTCCAAAACTTCAAAAGTAGAACCAAAATATAGGTCTCAATTTTAGATGAATTTAGGAAAACGAATCGGGTCAATCGGAGCTAGGACGGAGAAGAACGTGCTCTTGGAAAATCTAATCTAAAGAAAATACTGTAAATTAGGAAATACTACTGTGTTGTGAACCCGGTGCATGGAAGAGCTAGTCTACGGTGGACTCAATTCACGGAACAGTGTACTGGCAACTGGGATGATGATGTGGCAGCTAAGGCTGACGTGGCAGTGATGCGGCGGGCACATGGCTGACATGTGGCAAGGAAGGGCTGATGTGGCACTGACACGTGGTGTAACAGCCCAGGTTTTTATGAAAATAAAAATAATTAAATAAATAATTAAAAATCAATTAAAATAAAATATAAATTAAAATAAGTGTTTTGTGCCTAAAGTTTAAATTTGAATTTTCCCTGAATTTCTGTTTTTGAAAAAAGCTGTATTTGAAAAGCATTTTAAGAAAAACCTAAAAATATTATTAAATAAAATGATATTTTGATTTTCTATAAAAATCTTATGTCAAATTAATTATTTGGAGTTATTTGGCTTTTGTTTGGTTTTCTGAGTTTTCTAGAGTTTAAAACCTATTTTTAAAATTAAAAAGTATTTCAAGTATAAAAATTAAATACCAACATTAGTTGGAAGTATTTTTATTAAGTCCAAAATGTCACCAGGAGCTTCTGTGAATTTTCCTGGAATTTTTGGAAGTTATTTGGTATTTTTCTGAGGCTAAATGAATTTCCTGGTAATTTCTGAAAATCTAGAAATCAAAAATGAAAAATCAAAATCCCCTCCCTCCCCCATCGGCTGCCACGTGGACGGCCAGATGCCGCCCACGTCCTCCCTCCTCACCCCCATCCGGCCGTCGCCTCCATCCCGCCTTCCCCACTCCCCTGCCCGCCACGTCGCTCCCCGCCCCATCTCAGCCGTCCATCTCCCCGTGCCCACGACCGCCCGATCTCCCCTTCTCTTCATCCGCACCGCCCGCGTCCCCTCTCTCCGCGTGTGGGGCCCGCCTGTCGGGGTCTTCTTCCCCGCGCGCCGTCTCCTTCCTCCCGCTCGGCCGCACCATCGCCGCCGCCCCTCGCCCCGCCGGATTTCTTTCCTTTTCCACCGCCCGTGCAACCCGCGCCTTTCCTTCTTCTCCCTCCCCCGATTCCTTTCCTTCTACGGCCGCCCCTTCCTTTCCTTCCCCCCTCCGCAATCGCCGCCGCCCGCAATCTCCGGCGAGCAATCCTCGCCGATTGCCCCCTCCCCGACCCTATATAAGGGCCTCGTCGGCCTCTCCTCCCCTCGCACCACACCCTTCCGCCCTCCTCTCCTCAGTGAGCCGAGCGTCCCCGCGCCGTGATTCCCCATCGCCGCCGCCACCAAGCTCTTCCGGCGAGCAACTGGCGCCGGCTCGAGCAACGCCTCGCCCCGCCGACCCCACCGCCGCCTTCGCCGCGTCCGTGCGCACCCCGTCCGCCCCTCGGCCGCGCCCCTTCGCCACCGGAGCGCCCTCTCCGCCGCCGCCCGAGAGTCTCCGTCGCCTCTCCCTCGTCGCCGGCCGCCTTCCGTCCCCGCCGAGCCCCGTGCCAGGTAGAGCCAGACTCCCCTCGGTCCCCTCTCCCTCCTGCGCCGCTCGCCGCCAGCCGCAGCCCGCCGGAGCGCCGGCGAGCTCCCTCCCCGAGCGCCACCACCGGCCGGCCTCCCACGTCGGCGTTCCCGTGCCCGCGTGGCCGGTGACATGGCGCCACGCCAGCGCCACCTCGGCCTCCCTCGGCCCAGTCAGCGCCACCGCACGCCCCTTGCCACCTCACCATTTCCCCGGCTCCGTGGACCTGTTCCATGGACCAGGGCCCACCTGTCAGTCGGCCCAGCCCCTGGATGACGCAATGCTGGCGTCATTAATCCTTTTTCCCGTTGAAAAATAATCCGACCGAAAAGAAATTCCCTGCTGACGCAATAATTCAGATTTTCCTTTAGGAAAATAATTCCAGAAATTCCTCTTTTCCATTTTCTCTCTTTTCAAACTTCCCGGAGCCCATTCTCCCTCGTCCTAACTCCGATTGAGCCCATTCAAATTTCTAAATTCATAAAAAATTCCCCTCTATCCATTTCTGGCCTCAATTAAAATATTTGAAGTCAATTTGAATTTATTTGAATTTGGTGGGTTATTTTCACGTGTAGACTTCGACGATTCGGGAAATTTCTTCGACGAAGATTCAAACCAAGTTGAAGAGCAAGGCAAGTCACACTCCTTGACCATGTTGATCCCAGATTGCAAATAAAATTATGTTGATTTAAATTATATTGCATGCATATTTTTATTCAACGTATTTCAATTCAGTTTTAACTTTAGTTAATACCTGTTTGTTAATACCTCCTTTGACATTGCAAATCCTTATACCTTGTCACCTTAGAATAAAACTCTAGTTAATACATTAGTGTTGGCTAGAGAGTTTAAATCAAATGCTTAGACCCGCTTAGTCATAATTTTGATTTTGGGGATACCTTTTCACATAAAATGATAAGCTTTGAACTGTATTCTTGACTTCGGTGAGTCAAGAAGGATTATGAAACATTTTCAAAATAAAATATAAAATCTGGTTTAGACTTAGGCTAATGGTTAGGTGGTGGGTGCAGGCATGCACTGTTGTTCGGAGACACAGTGTTGATTGTCGGGCACAGGGGGTATGTGGTTGGGCCTAAGTCAGGTTAAGGACCGGTCTGTGAGCTACTGTTGCAAAGCCCTATCGTACTACCACAAGGCTGGTATAGGACAGCCCTGGTTGAATAATTTGCGGGTCCCGACCTGAGCCATTTCGTAGGTTGAAAGTGAGCGTGGCGTAGGCCATAAGAAGTCTCACTCGGCTCAAGAGGGGGTCCCGGTCTGGTGGATTCCTTACTGGGGTGAAACCTTAGAGTTGGCTTGGCCAGGTTGAAGGCTTTGCATTGTAAAGGCCTTGTCGTGATCTCCTCGCCGCACACCTAAGGAAGTGTGTAACTCGCGTGGCAAAACGGGATGATCATGTCTTGTGGGTAAAGCTGTACAACCTCTGCAGAGTGTATAATCTATCCCGGATAGCCGTGCCCACGGTCATGGGCATGCTGAGTAAAAGTTTTTCATAGATTAGACTTTGTCTTTCAAAAATGTTTTCGAAAAACTTGTGGATGGATGGAATCCACGAGAGATGAAAACCTTGCGGATGGATGGAATCCGTGAGAGATTGAAATCTAGTGAATGGATGGAATTCATCAGAGTTGCGTAGTGAAAGTGTGTGGATGGATGGAATCCATACATGAACTTTTGGAAAAGATGGTCCAGGTGGGATGCCCGTGGATAAGTTAGTGTTTGGTCGGAGCCTGCACTGACGGTAATATTTTCAATTGCAATTACTGTTTTACTTACTATATTAAATTCAGCAATTTCAATCTACTTATTGTATTTCTTAAATGCTATTTTATGCAAACTAACCTTATAAGTCTTCCTTTGAAGCCTTTATCATTATAGTGCATTTTCCCGTGTGACTTGCGGAGTACAAGTTTGTACTCACATTGCTTTTTCCACTCAGAGGAAGATGTCGTCGACTACGGTGAAGATCTGGACGAATAGGCCGCGTCTTACTGTCGTTTGCCTGTGAGCAGGCTCAGTGGGCTTCTTCCGCTTCGGTTTTTCTTCCGCTGCTTATTACTTAATTTTGGCTTATGTGCCATTGATGTAAACTTTGGCATTCATGCCCATATTCAGTTAATAAATGTCATTATGGTTGATATTTATCTTTGTTGTATGCTGTGTGCACTAGCTGATCCTGGACTAGTGCGATTTACACAGAGGATCCAAGAGTTGTTGCTCTGGGTTCCGACACGTGGCAAGTAGATGTGTCATGCTGATGTGGCACATGGGATGGATCGGGAGCTGACATGTCTAACACGTGTCAACACATGGTCGCCACATAGGATTAGGGCTAATGTGGTGTGCTTGCGTGGGTGCTAGTGGACGGCTGACATGGTTCGGCTCATGGTTCACGGAATAGTCGATCTAACATCTGGGACCCACATGTTAGTAGCTCGGTACATGGTGGATTCGGTTCACAAAGAAGATGAAGTGACACCGGGCACAGGGTGGGGGTGAGGTGGGGGTGCGTGAACCGAGGTGATGCACAGCGCGTGCAGCGGGTGGCGAGGCGACGGAGCGAGCGACGAACGGATGGATGGGGGTGGTGGCGGACTGGACGGCGAAGACGGCGAATGGGGCAGTGCAACACGTCAACAGCAAAGATGAACGCGACAGCGATGGCGATGCCGTGGGCGAGCTCCGGCGAGGATGACGAACCCGATGAGGAGACGGCGAGCAGCTCAGGACACTGAGAACGAAGGTGGCGGTGGCTATTTAAGCGTAGACGTCGAGGTGTACGACTTGGATACGGCGGCACGAGTTTGCGCCAAAGACGACGAACAGTGCCAGGGCACTCGGATCGACAACACATGGCACCGAGGCGACCGGACCGTCGACGGTAGATGGCACTCATGCACAGTGCGGAGGCCCTTAATTAGTCGACACGTGTCCCATGGCCAGATCTGGCCGCTAGAGCAGGGCATGGCTTGGGTGGTCGACGTGTGGCAATTGTGCGATCAGACGGTTGGGGATTAATGTCCAAAGGGAATTTAATTTTCTAGGATTTCTAATTTTCAGAAATTCAACTAAATTTCTTTGAGCTCTAGAAAATAGCAAATAAATCCTGAAAATCTCAAAAAAATTCTAGAATGTTTCTTGAGACACAAGAAACCCAAATAAAATACATCTATGAAATGTTAAAGTTTAAATTAGTCATATTAAATCCTTTTAATTCATAAAAATTTATTTTAATCTTTAATTAATTCTAGAAAAATCTAAATGATGAATTTTATTTTAAAAGCTTCAAAAGGCTCTAAAAATCAGAATGTTACATTTGGCCATGCGAATTTGATGATATCTGGAATATGCATCAAGGAAGCTCATCATCTCACACCCGGCCGTGGCATCTACCAGTTGATCCATACGTGTTAGTGGGTAATTATCTTTTCAACATGACTTATAAAGGGTGGTGAAGTTCATCCACATGTGCTAGCTCCCATTTGTCTTCCCATTCAGCACTGGGTTGGCAAGCCACTCTGGGTAGAGTACCTCAGGGATTATGCCGAAGATGGTCAGCCTGGCCACCTCCACCTTGGCAACCTCCTGCCTATCCAAGGACATTCTTCGCATGCTTTGCTTGACTGGCTTTGCCTCGGGGCACATTGCAAGTCTTCAAGACTGTAGGATCATATACCACAATCAGCGAGGGTGAATGATTGCCTCCGCTTCTTGGTATCTAATAATAAATCTCAAACCAAAAGAAAATAATCTAACTTATTAGATGTGGGTTTCAACCACAAGACACTCGATCGCTCACTCGACTGCTCGGTTTGCACATACTCGAAATATTCCTCCACTCGAACACTTCGACCGCTCGAACGCTTTGACACCGATGTCCTCGAAGATAGCTTGCGTAGGATTGAACTCACGATTGAAGGCATCGTGCTCTACTTGGTTGGATTGAACCGACGACTAAAGACATCGTGCTCATAGCATGCAAGATCGTGATGTGTTAGCACGCCGCCGAGGACACAAGAAAACGATGCTTAGAAAACATTTAGCCTCTCGTTGCTTTTATATACTAGAGCCCTAAACCATGTCCCCATCAAATATGGACATGAAATTCTATCTCTTCCAAAAATCAAGGGACCTGAAATCCTTCCAAATACGGGTTTTA
Source organism: Dendrocalamus latiflorus (assembly GCA_017311315.1). Taxonomy (NCBI): domain Eukaryota; kingdom Viridiplantae; phylum Streptophyta; class Magnoliopsida; order Poales; family Poaceae; genus Dendrocalamus; species Dendrocalamus latiflorus. The sequence continues at coordinate 21,752,007 of CM029627.1, read as the reverse complement.
CAATATCTCTAAACCTTTCTAGCAATGGACTTCTTCCATAACTTTTCCAATCTCATCATGTGACGAAGCCTCTATAACTACACCTCCTGTAGTTTCTCCACATATAATCCTCACGTGTTGAAGCCTTTGGAACCTTACCTCCCATATCTTCTCCACACATCATCCTCACGTATCGAAACCTCCAGGATTGCACCTCCCGTATCTTCTCCATGGATCACCACCTTTGATCTTCATGTGCTCCAACATAAGCCCGACCACCTCGTGACATCTTAGACTGTCTGGACCTTAGATTCCCCATCCTAGTCCTGGTTCTCCTCGTCACCGACCATGATCGTATTCATGCCAACCTGCATATCAAAGACCAAACAACGTTTTCCTGGACAAGTTCTTCACAACTTGATCGAGATTAGTCCACACACTCATACCATACCTATAACCATCCATCAAGATCAACCAGATTAGCCACGACCACAAATTCTATCGCTTTCCAGAAATCAGCCTTAAGCTACTCATTACAATGGCTATGACCACCATGTATAGGCCAGTCACTAGCTCATCGAGTACTCAAAAACACAAGTACTGAGGAATTACTATCGCTTTGCTCAGAACACTCAAAAATCTCAAGTGTCGTAGCACTCCCAGTCTACGACTACTGACCATCAGCCAATCACTGTACCATCGACCACCAATCATCGAGTACCAACCAAGTACTGTATTTCCAACAACCGCTACAACCACCAAGTACTGAAACAACGCCTACCGAGTACCGACCAGGTACTGTAGTGCGGACTACCATCAATGAGTATTGTAGTACCAACCACCACGAACCGACCTGGTACTATAACAACAACCACCAAGTACCTACCTAATACTGAAGCAACGACTACTCAGTAAGACTAGCCTGACCACCATGCATAGGCCGGTTAGACCACTAGTCCATCAGACACGAGTACTCAAGGTACTTGAATATAACAAGAATTGAAGCACTCAAAGTCTGAGTATCGATCATGAACCCTACGACAACCGATCGCAAGCCTAAGATAACCAATCACAAAGTCTAAGATAACAGATCACAAAATCTAAGACAATAGATTGCGAAGCCTATGACTACGACAACAGACCATAAAGTCTACGACCATGTCAACAGTACACAAAGTCTACAACTAGGACAACAGTCCACAAAGTCTATGACTAGAACAACAGTCCATGAAGTCTACGACTACGACAAAGGACTACAAAGTCTTCGACTACCGACCATGAAAGTCTATGACTATCGATCATAAAGTCTACGACTATAGATCACAAAGTCTATGACTGTCGAGTACCAACCATCTAGTACCGAACACAAAGTCTATGACTATCGACCAGCAAAGTCTACGATTATCGAAAATGTATTGTAGCAGACAAGCTTATGGCCTCTGACCAGTTCACTGTAACTAAAACTAGTTCATTGTAGCATACGAGTAGTTTACTATTCTTACAACTAGTTCACTAATCGTGGTTGAAGCCGACTAATTACCTGTAGTGGTAGAGACCTGACGTGGTCTAAATACTAGGTTGAAATGCCGTGGTCGAAGCCATTGGTTGAAATACTGTGGTCAAAATAGCATGATCAAAATGTCGTGGTCGAAATGCCATGGTCGAAGCCTGACGTAGTCAAAATACCGTGGTCGAAGTCTGACATGGTCGAAATGCCATGGTCAAAACCTGCCATGGTCGAAGTATGCCGATTCCAGTTTTGCAAAAGAACACCTACTAAAACTTTCACAAATGCAAATTTTAATGCAACACAAATGTCAATTATTCATCATCATTGTATTCACCACCTATCCACATGGTCTAACAGAGACCATGGGAAAAGTCGCATGTGTCTTCGTGTAGTTTACTCTCTCGTTCTTTACTTTATGCATTTATATTTCTAGTGATTAATTGCTTACTTGTCTATCTAGAATTGTATCTTGCTTAGACTTAGCTTATTGATGCACTCAGTGAGACTTAGATTATCTGGGTATTTTATGCAAAAACGAATTTTAGTTCATACTTGCTCAAAAATCGGGTTTTAGCCAAAAGATTTTAAAAACCTCCTATTCACCTCCTTTAGTTAGTTATCCTTAATCCTATAAACTGGTGTACATGTGCCTATTGAAAAGCCTAGCACACTCCTCGAATGGGATCGTAACCTACACATGCGTCCCATCAATCATCCTGATGCAGTCACAAAAGTGGGGGATAAAACCTCTGCTGCAGTAGCTTAGGATGCATTGTTTAGAATGTACGATCAATAGGTGCAATGTTAGTAGCAGCCAATCTGTTAACACACTTTAGCACATGTGTGAACTTTCTGCTGATACTACCTACTGAGTGCTCAAATCGGTTGATCGCCTGCCTGTTGGAGTGAGGCGCACCACAAGTCCACAGGAACAAAGCAAGCGCTTCTGGAGCAAACTTGTATAGTAGATTCCAACCCGTAGTTGGCAACCAGAGTGTCATGCAGCCTTTCAAACATTGGCCATCGCATCCTAAACATATCATAGCAGCACTGATCGTCGACGAGTTATTGTTGTACCAATTGAATCCTGGTCATGAACAGAATGCTCGGTTGAGGCCTAGACACTGAAGTTGTGTCATGCTATGTGCACATGAAGGCAACATAGGCAACAAGCATGAAGGCAACATCGCCGTTGCTCCCTCCAGCGGCCGATGGTATCACATACATGTCTGCACGCAATGATTAACAGATAGACGGAACATTACAGTATGTGAGTATGCAAAAAATTGACATGAATGGGGAATTGAACGATACCATGCAATTCGAAGAGAATAGCTCAAGTCCAAAACAATAGAGCTAACATTACATTGCATGACACAACAACTAAATGCAAGGCCCAAAATATAGTGTGAGAAACAACTCAAATTAACAATGAAAATAGAATATAAAACAAGGAGTGGCAGAACAAATAAGGACCACCTGAACAAGGATGACATTTCTCAAGGCATGTTCTCCAGACATTCCCATGTCCTCCTAATCCACCGAAGCCGTTCCTTAGCCGTTTTCATCGCCACAAAGCTATTGCAGAATTCTTTCTTTATGAATAGTTGATAGGCATAGTAGTGCTCGTCGGTGTCATCCCCAGCCCTAGACTCCTCAACGGTAGCCATCAAGCGACATAGCTCCTCCCTCGTGGGTCACGCATGGGGAAGGTCACACACATACCGAACTCACGAGTTGTTGTGGTATACGTCTTCTCATAAAGGTCAACGAGGTGCTTCAGCTTAGCATCGTGATCAATTGTCGTGCCCTTCTTGCTACTGTTGCACATAGATGAGCACACCTTGCAGGGCGGTCCTGAGGATATCCTCCTCATTCTCCAACGTGTGCTTGCTTGTGCATGTGTTAGAGCCGAACATAACTTCCATGAGGTCTTCATTTTCGAGGGGTCCCTTCTTGAACTTGAGCATGGAGGCCTTGCCCTACAAATACTAGAAAATTTGGGAAGCATCAAATGACTAATGGATTATATTGCTAACAAATTAAAGAACAAACAAACGTTACAAAGCACACACACCGTGGTTGCAATGCCTAACACTGGTCATCAGCGGTGATGGAGCCAGTTTCTGGATTGACCCCAAGGCTGATGGCGCGCTGTTTCAAGGCCTTCCATTTAGTGTTGAGGCTATCCCACTTGTTCTTCATTTACTTTCGAAGGTACGTGCAGCCAGTGCGCTCAGTGAACTTTTGGCAAAGGTTGTCATGGTCCTTTATGTTGAGACACCCAATGGGATGGTTGTGTACGGCGACCTCCTCCACACATATCTCCAAGAAAACACGGGTGCAGTCCGCGCCCTAAGTAGCCACGGTCTTGTCCATCTGTGGCGATGTGGAAGTAGTTGTTTGGACCAAGAAATCAAGAAATTGAGGCAACAAGCCAAGTAGAACAAAGCCGAACATCAAGATGTATTATCTACAAATCGGACAAAGAAATGGTATTGTCGACAGTACGAGACCATAAATCTGAAGCAACAACCGAAGCATACATGAGCAAGCAACAAATCGGAAGTAACAAACAACATGCTCAACAAATCAAAATGATGAAATCAAAACCAACATCCGTGAACCTCGATGCGCCGGTGGAGCCAAAGGTGAGGACGGGGGAGCCGGAGGTGGGGACGGAGGTCGCAAAGGAACCGGTTGCGGGGACAAGGAGGCGGACGCGAGGACAAAGCGAACTGCGACGGGGTGGTGGAGGTAGGGACGAAGTGAACTACAATGGGGGCAGTGGACACAAGGACGGGGATGGGGGACCCGGAGGCAAAGCCGGAGGCCACGGAAGAGATCTACCATGGTGGATCCAGCAGAGGCGGTAAGGTCGAAGGAAGCGGTCCACCTTACGGGCGACCGTGCGAGAGAGGAGTAGGGTAAGGTGGCGAGATAATATGTGAGGGGGCAAAGTGCCAATTCTCCCTAGCCTTATCCATTTGCTCTGTGACGCGCTGGCTTCGATCGCACGCTACCATTTCCCGGCAGTGGCGACACAAGCCAACATGTTCCAAACCGCGTTCTACTTCACAAAGCCAGAAGCTGACGTGGCTTGGAACGGGCCTTAGGGTGATCTCCTTTTAACTAGTGCTGTTACTAGGATTTTGTTATGCAGTACTACATGTCCTAGCATCTGAGGGAGCAATTTAGATAGTTCTGCGCATGCATGAGCAGTTCAGTGCAGTACTGCAGGGGAGAGGCACGCTCCAAAAGAGCAATAAACTGAGCAACAAAAGGCCACCGAGGTGAAGCTGCTGCTGCTTGGTTCAGGGACAAGGACGAGCTGGAGGCCCTGAAATCTGAATGGAGGAGACAAGGCTTGGATCCCAAGGCACATGCCGAGCACAGCACATGGACACCTCGCTAGCGAGCTTGGGCGAGAGGAGAGTTGTTTTATTTTTTTCTGACTGCATGAGGAATTTTTCTTTTTAAGGAAAAATGGAAGGAATTTGCTCCATTCGTTGTGTGTATCAGTGTACGTTTGTATTCTAAGAATAGGGTGTGTATAGGTATCATCTGGATATTTTCTTCTTAATAATCATCTAAATTTTGGACCGTTGCATTAGAGATCCAACGGCCCTTTTTTTTAGGGGGAGATATTTTTTTTGAAGAGGGCGGAGATAATTCGTGACCGTTGGATCTCTAATCCAACGGTCACAAATCTGGATGATAGTTAGAAAGAAAACATTCGGATGATGTTTATCAATACCCCTAAGAATATCCAAGGTACATGCTATCCGGGTACGTAGAGAAGTCTAAGTAGACGTTTGTATTTGTTTTTACTTACGGTTTTTATTTATCGGTGGGTTTTTTAACTGGCACTCTTTTGAATTATGGCTATTTACGAAAGAGAGTACGAAGAGAGAGATAATCATATGTAATTTTAGTTGGTATAACAGAAATTGATACAATATCTACTAAAATTGACTTGTAAATCCCGCCTTGAAAAAACGTAGTGTTTGAAAGCTAGTTACTGTAACAAAAGATAAAAGTCATAAGCAGCAAGTCCAAAAGAACCCAGCAGATAACTTATGACTGAAAATAAATAGTAGTCACTAGAAGAAGTGGTTTTTAGAAGGAGTGAACGAGCGGTGAAAAAAGTATGGAGAAATGCATGCGCGTGATGGGAGCGAAAGGAGTACGGTGGGTAATGCACCCGTGACTTTCTGCCTTATCCTCGAAGCGAGATAGTAGCAAAAGGAGTGAAAAAGCCGCTTCAAGAAGCCAGACGTTTATTGGCTTTAGGCTTTTCTAAATCAGAAGTAGAAACTAATATAGATAAGGCTTAAACTGCCCTGCAAATATTGGTTGTCTTGCAGTTGGATCTATCTAGAGCCTATTTTTTTAAGTTGTGGATTATAGCTTTTGATTATAACTTATTAGTCTAATAAATAGTGATTTTCGATAGAAGCCACAAACTTAAAACCGCTCGAAAAACTAAAAGAATAGAACTTATAAACTAAAAAGAAAAGGCTATAAGCTAGCGGGCTCATGAGTTGGGGCGGGCATAAGACGGATAACACCCCGTTTGATATGCGGGAACATTTCCTGATTCCAGTAGAGAATAAACTGTTTTATGCAAGATTTCTGCATTCCGAACGATGCGTACGACATTCGTTTCAACATTCTGCGAGTTCTCATCATACGTCGGCTAGCCAGCTGAATTAAAATTCTCATAAGAAACCACTTAAAACTTGTGCGAGCTAGCTCATTCAATGGCGTATCCGTTCACGATGAGGCCCAACTGAACCCATAAGTTTTTTTGCAAGACAGCCTTATTTTAGTTGATAAGGTCCTATAAAACTCAAAATGACTATCTTTAAGCGGAAATAACTTACCAGGATTTTGAAGGAGTTGATTCCATATATATCGTCTAAGTTCAGGATTCACAGCAAAGCTAGGGTCCATTCATATAGACTTTTAACTTTGACTTATGAATGATAACAGCTTGTAGAAAGCTAGGGTCCATTAATTCAAGATAATGTTTATTACTGGATTTTCGTAGATTTACAAATTGCTCTCACAAACACCCCTAAAAGACTAGCCAAAACTAAATCCTCTTCAATCTTCTCCCGAAAACCTTGCATTAACCTTAGCCTCTCTCTGCTTTTATACACTAACGCCCCAAACCATGTCATAATAAAAAACAGACACGAAATCGTATCTTATCCAGAAATCAAGGGACCCGAAACCCTTCTAAACATGGGTTTTTCAATATCTCTAAACCTTCTAAGTTACAGACACTTTCCATAACGTCTTCCAACTCATCACATGATGAAGCATTCAGGGCCGCACCTCCTATAACTTCTCCACGCATCATCCACCTTTGATCTCCACATGTTCCAACGTGAGCCCAACCACCTCATGACATCCTCGACCATCTGGACCTCAAATTTCCCCCTCTTAGTTCCGGCCCTCCTCGTCATCGACCATGATCGTCTCCATACCCAACCTGCATATGCAAAGACCAAAGAACATATTCCCCAGTATAATTTCTTCCCAACTTAACCGACATTGGTCCAAACACGTAAACCACACTCTTAACCATCAGTAAACACAAACCAAATGATCCACGACCATAATTTCCACACTCACCAAAAATCAACTTCAAACCACCCAATAAGACCAGTCTAACTGCCATGCATAGGTCAGTCAGACCACTAGCCCTTCAGACACAAGTACTTGAGGTACTCAAAGATTACTAAAATTGAAGCACTCGATGCCAACAAGTACCGACCATAAAACCTTTAGCAATCAATTGCAAAGCCTACGACTACCGATCACAAAATCTAAGACAACAGATCGCGAAGCCTACGACTATGACAATAGATCGTGAAGTCTACAAATACCGATCACAAAGTGTACAGCTACTGATCACCGACCAGGTACTGTAGCTCCGAGTATCGACCGGTTACTATAGCTACGACCATCGACAAGGTACTATAGCTACGACCACTGACCGGTTACTGTAGCTCACACTATCGATCACCAATCATGGTCGACGCCTCCGACTACCGACCATGGTCGTAGTTTACCGATCGAACAACCCAACACAAGGCTACGACTATTGACCGATACACTATAGCTTCGACCGGTTCACAGTATCTTACGACCAATTCACTGATCGAGGTCAAAGCCTACTGACTTCCTGCCATGGTCGTTCTGTCGTGGTCATTCTATCATGGTCAATCTATCGTGGTAGATCTACCGTGATCATTCTATCGTGGTCAATCTACCGTGGTCGTCCTGCCATGGTCGAAGTCTACCGATTCTAGTTTTGCAAAAGAGAACCAATTGAAACTTTCACAAATACAAATACAAACTTGGGATCTCCCTTTCGTTGTTATCAGAGTCATAGAAGATGTCCTCGGATGCGTCAGTTATCTGTATACCTGCATTATCGGGTCTAGTACCAAGACTAGCCTCATCAAAAGTGATCTCGTAGGTCTCAATAATTTTGTTAGTTTCTAAATTGAGTACACGATAACCTCGAGTGTGAACTGCATAACCAAGAAAGATGCTATCTAAGGATCTAGATTTAAATTTATCGAGATTGCCATGTTTAAATATAAAGCATCGACATCCAAACACCCTCAAATGAGAAATATTAGGAGAATGACCAAAACCAAAACGAAGCTCATATGAAGTCTTATGCAATTTAGGTCGCAAAAATACTCTATTAGAAATATAGCAACCAGTTGAAACAACTCCAGCCCAATACCTTTTAGGAGTAGCATGTTCATTTAACATCATTCTAGCCATCTCAACCAAAGTTCTTTTTTACGTTCTATAACACCGTTCTGTTGTGGCACACGAGCTAAACAGAATTGATGATCTAAACCTTTGTTAGCACAAAAAAGAAGCAAATAATGTGTTCTTGAATTCAGTTATATTATCACTTCTAATTACTCTAAGTGCTCTTGGAAGTTCATTAGCAAGTCTAAAAGTAAGCTCTCTAAAATAACCAAAAGCTTCATCTTTAGACGTCCTAAACTATACTCAAGACTATCTAGAGAAATCATCAACAATAATAAGAACATACCATTTACCTCCAGCAGACTGAACCCTAGAAGGACCTACTGTATCCATATGCAACAATTGGCCCGGAGAATCAGTCGCGACAAGTATAAGTGGAGGATATGACGATGAGACCATTTTACCATGTCGACAGGGTGAACAAATTAGATCTATTGACTTTTCAATTTTGAGATTAGGTATTCCTCTAACAAGATTCATATTACTAATACGAGCAAGATAATCAAAACCAATATGTCCTAACCTATGGTGCCAGTGAAATAAATCCTTAGAATTTGAAGAAACAAGGTACCTAATATCAGAGGATAATGAAAAGTCACCCTTAAACAAATAACCAACTTGAACAATTTTGCATACTAGATTGCCAGATGAATCTAAAATGCAACATGAATGTTTTTTAAAGCTCACTTCAAGATCATCGTCTATCAACTGTGAAACTAAAAGCAAATTATAACTCAACTTACTGACAAGAGTGACGTCTTTTAAAATGAATTTGTCATTCACGCGCACAGCACCTCTTGCAAGAACTCGTTCTTGAGAGTTGTGCCCAAAATTTATAATATCATCACCAAGGGCATGAGTAAGGGAGGAGAACCACCATGAATCTCTGATCATGTGGCGAGAGCAATCGAAGTCAATGAACCATATGCTCTCCTTCCGCTTGCGACGAGCCTACAAGGCACAAACAATCGTCGGTATCTTAGTACTGGGTTAGAGAATAAAGATTTAGGTAGCTAGTACTGAGATACTCGACGAACAGGAGCAAAAGCATGCACTGATAAAGGTTTAAGTGAAGAATTAGCCACTGTAACATTCTGGTCAGATGGTTGTTGAAAAGCCGGTCTAACCACTGGACGGTTTGATCACCAAGGCAAAGTTGGTCTGACCGCCCGAGATCAGTCTGACCACGTGGACAACACTGGTCGAAATGTTTGTTCGACTACGGGATGGTTTGACCACCTCTGTAAGGCTGGTCAAACTACCGATCAATCTGACCGAGTAGAAAGCGCTGGTCGAAACATTGGTTGAGCAAAGCGAAAATAAGGATCTTGCACAGACTCCACTCGAGAGCCCTTTCTTAACTTTTCTTTCTTCGCTTTTCAAAAGTAAAATTGAACCAAATGGTCATTCTACCACAATGAGTGCATTGATACTTGACATGATGAAAAGTCATATCTGATGACTTCATATCATTCACTTTGGTAGATAACTCCTTTGCAATACCAGCAGATTTAAACGCAATTTATTTTGGTTTAGATTTTACTTCAATTTTTTTAGGTTCAAGATGCTTAACAACCTTAGGAGGATTATTTTTGGCATGCACAGCAAAATTAAATCCTAGACCATGATTTTTCACACTTATTTTTGACTTGTCTAGGATCATATTCAAATTTTTCTTACCAAAAGAAAATCTCTCTAAAGTGTTCTTAAAATACTCATTTACTTTAGACAATGAAGCACAAAATATGCACTTAACAGGTTCATTCACAACATTCTTAGAAGCACTAGACCGAGCCAATCTATCTTTTTCAGTAAAATCATTAAGTTGTCTTGTCAATGCTTCTATTTCAATGTTAAGCTTAGAACAATAATAGCAAGAAAGTGTCTCGTGATAAAGCATTTGTTAAATTGATTCCTAAGATGAATTAAGTTTAGCTTCTAGCAATTCACATCTTTTACATGGAGAGGGTTCGCTAGACTTAAGATTCTTAGCACAGAAGGATTAAACTAGAGAACTATCAGCAAGAGCAACTTTCATCTTTTTCAAATTCTTCTTGGTAATAAGCAAATCATTAAGAATATAAGCATGGACAGTTGTACCAAGAGCAAAGCACATATGCAATTTCTCATATTCAGTATTAAGAGAATCAAATTTATCCATGTAACATATATGAATAGATCTAACATTATTAAGCTCAATTAACAGGTTAGTGCATGAAGAATATGAATCATCATCTGTAACCAAAGCTCTTCACCTAGCAATTTCTGAATTAAGATTTTCAACAACAAAATTACTTTCTTTCAATTTCTTTTTTGTCTTTTTTAATTCAATAGCAAGTTTAATCAAACCATCTTCAATCTCATCATATGATGGTTTTACCACATCGGGACCACTATCGTCGTCGTCACTCCTTGCAATGTGCTTGTGAAGTTATTGTTCTTCTTTTTACATTGGAATCATCATCGTCGTCGATGTCGTCGTCATAACTCTCAATGTTCCCATCACTCAAATCAAGACGCTCTATAGCTAATAGGACTTTCTCAATAAATTTGCGATGGAAATTGCCACCCTTGGTGTTGTTCTTGAATGGCCGATGATGAAAGTTCTTGTCTTCCTTGATCACTTTCCCTTTGAGCTTGGGGCAGTCCATCTTAGGGCCTGTTCTTTTGGGCTTTTGAAATCGGCTTTTGGCTTCTGCTACAGTACCTAACTTTCAAACGGAGTATTTTTTCAAGACAGGGTCTACAAGTTAAACGATCTACACGTTAAAAGCCCAACATCTGTACCAGCCAAAATCGCAAGTGAGTATCTGTCTCTCCGTAATCTGTACCGTAAACAGCCAAAATTCAAAAATTTCAGCCAAAAGCCATAAGCCGCAGCCGAAAAGAACAGGCCCTTAATATGGCCTGGCTCGCCGCACTCATAGCATCTGATCGAGCCTGAAGCGCCTCCTCGCTTCCTCATCCTCACGTTGTTGAGTACCTTGATTGCACGTAAGGAGATCAACACCAAGTCCTCTCTAGGGAGCTACTCAAATTGTTCCTCTAAAAAAGAAGACAAAGCAGACAAAGAAACACAATATAAAGAACTCGATGAAACAGCCTGCATGGCATTAGTTACAAGTGCTAAAGATGAAGATTTATTAATCTTAGATGACAAAGCTTCCATCTCATAGGTTTTCAATCTAAAATAAAGATCATCTATGGTTAAAGTATCTAGATTGATAGTTTGATTAATAGTTATGACAACCATCAATCTCTCAGAACTTAAAGATCTCAAAATTTTAGTTGTATTATTTTTATCAGTAGGAATAACATTAACACCATGCAAATCACTCAAGATTTTCTCAAAACGAGCAAATAGATTATCAATAGATTCACCAGGCTTCATAGCAAAATCAGTGTACTCTTTTTTATATAGATTCTTACGCACTTTCTTGGTTTTAGTGGCTCCTTCATGATAATCATAAAGATTTTTTCGTATTAAGTGTGCAGAATTAATATGAGCTACGTGATCAAATTCTTTGCGAGAGATCCTTGAAACAGCAAGTTATGCGCTTGAGCATTTAAATCAACATCTGTTTTATTTAGAGTAGCAACTGTAACAAGAACCTCATAAGGACTAGGAACTTTATTCCAAATATCACTATCTTGAATCTCAATATATGCTTGCATACAACACTTCTAAAGAGTAAAATCAGTACCATCTAGGATGGGAGGACGGTTCACATACCTCTCTAATGCCATCACAATTAGCTATGATACCACTTGTAGAATCGATTACCACAATCAGAGAGAGATGAATTATTGCCTCCACTTTTTGGAATCTCTTAGTGCTCGATGAAGGTTCCGACCGCATGCTCGATCGCTTAGCCATTGAAGACTCATTTCCAGTTATAAACTACGCGCTCTGTACGTACTCCAAATCTTTGACACCGGGCGCCAAACCTCTTGAATACATGTGCCTTTGCACGTAGTCGTAAGCTTCAATCCAACTACAATCACCAACACTTTTCGAGCATATCAAAAACCAGATTGATTCAAGATGATGTTTATTGCTGGATTTTCGTGGATTTACAAAGTGCCCTCATAAGCACGCCAAAAATCCTAGCCAAAACTAAAGCCTCTTCAATCTTTTCCTAAAAACCTTGCATTAACCCTTATCATCTCCTTGCTTTTAGAGGCTAATGCTCCAAACCGTGTCCTCATCAAACACAGATACGAAATCATATCTTTTCCAGAAATCAAGGGACCCAAAACCCTTCCAAACACGGGTTTTCCAATATCTCTAAACTTTTCAAATTACGGACACCTTCCATAACGTCTTCCAACTCGTCACGTGACGAAGCCTCCAGGACCGCACCTCCCGTAGCTTCTCCACGTATCATCCACCTTTGATCCCCACGTGCTCCAGCATGAGCCTAACCACCTCGTGACATCCTCGACCGCTTGGATCTCAGATTTCCCCCTTCTAGTCCCGGTCCTCCTCGTTACCGACCATGATCGTCTCCACGCCCAACCTGCATATGCAAAGACCAAAGAACATATTCCCCGACACAAGTTCTTTCCAACATGATCGAAATTAGTCCACATACGCAAACCACACTCTTAACCATCAATAAACACAAAACAAATCATCCATGGCCACAATTTCCACGCTCTTCGATAATCAACTTCAGACCACCTAGTAAGACCAGTCTGATCGCCATGCACAGGCTTGTCAGACCGCTAGCCCATCAGACATGAGTACTTGAGGTACTCGAAGATTACTAGAATTGAAGCACTTGAAGTCTACGAGTACCGACCGTGAAGCCTTCGGCAACCGATCGCAAAGCCTATGACTACCGATCACAAAGTCTAAGACAGCGGATCACGAAGCCTACGACTACGACATCAGATCGTGAAATCTATGACTACCGATCACCGACCAGGTACTGTAGATCCGAGTATCGACCGGTTACTAAAGCTACGACTATCGATCGGTTTCTATAGCTTACACTATCGATCACCAATCGTGGTCGACGCCTCCTACTACCGAATGTGGTCATAGTCTGCTGATCAAAAATTCCAACACAAGACTACGACTATCGACCGGTTCACTGTAGCTCACGGTATCGTACGACCGGTACACTGTAGCTCCGACAGTTCACAGTAGCTTACAACCAATTCATTGATCGAGGTTAAAGCCTACCAACTACCTGTCGTAGTCATTCTGCCATGGTCGTTCAGCCGTGATCAATCTGTCGTGGTCAAAGTCTGCCGATTTTGGTTTTGCAAAAGAGTGCCGATCAAAACTTTCACAAATGCCAATTTCAATGCAACTCAAATGTCAATTATTTATCATCACTATATTCACAACCTATCCATATGGTCTAACAGTATTACAATCGAGTAGTAGACGCCGCCTTAAAAAGATATTCTTTTTAAAAGTTAGATCCTATATAAAAGTTATTTACTATAGAAAAATAGTTTTTAGAAACTAGTATGGCCCTCCATGAGAACAAAAAAGAAAGCCGTGTTACATTTACATGAAGTGGACAAAGAATGAAAACCAAATACTGTGCCATTCGATAGAATCAATTTCTTTCCTCAGGAACGACACATTGCTAGCCGATGGCTTCTCTTCTTCTTTTTATTGCCAAAGCATACAGTGATACAGATTACATGGTCGAGAGAGACAAGAGGGAACAGAGAGATCAGGGGGAGTCCCACGGTCGGCAGGATGTGCCCTACCATGCGCTGCGGCTGCATGCAACGCTGAATGCTCTCTCTCTCTCTCTCTCTCTCTCTCTCTCTCTCTCTCTCTCTCTCTCTCTCTCTCTCTCTCTGCTGCCTTTGGGCCCGTCCAGTCGTCCCTGCCATGTGATGCTGTGGCCGCCTGCCTCCTTTTAGCAGTGCCCATTTTCTTCGCCTCATCATGCGGCCAAGCGCCCAGTTTTTTATATGCATGTCAGTATCTCAGTCGCATAAAGTGACGTCGGCAATTCGGATTCAGCCCCTGCTACCACTGGGCACTGGTCGATGAACACAAAGAGGTGGTGTATGTGCGTACGAATTACGATGCTATGCTAATCAACCTTGCTTTTAGTATACATGTAGCATGTATGAGTGTGTGGCTTCAAAACATTCAAGCACTATTCTTTCAGAAGAAAAAAACAGTGAAGCGCTAGAACAGTGAAAAGCTCACCTCACCCCTGCACTTTCCTAAGTACCTATCTCTAAAGATGGCAATGGGTCTATACCCATTGAGTTTCACCACCCCAAACCCACCTCCATTAAGCAAAAACATCCCCGCTGGAGGACCCAATAACACAGACGGGTACAACATTTCCCCCAAACCCATACCCGCGTGGGTGAAATAAACCCGGCGGGTGACCCATACCCGAGACATGATATACAAGATTAAGGTCATACCCAACATAATAGCGCATAATCCAATCCAACATAATCCAATCCGAGTGCGGCGGCGGCGTCGAACGGCGAGGGGGGCAGCGGTGCCGAACGGTGAGGGGGCAGCGGCGCCGAACGGCTTGGAGGGGCGGCGGCGGCGGCTTGGAGGGCGGCGGCGGCGGCTTGGAGGGCGGCGGCGTCGAACGGCGAGGGGGGCAGCGGCGCCGAACGATGAGGGGGCAGCGGCGCCGAACGGTGAGGGGGCAGCGGTGCCGAACGGCTTGGAGGGCGGCGGCGTCGAACGGCGAGGGGGGCAGCGGCACCGAATGGTGAGGGACTGAGGGGGCAGCGGCGAACGGATTGGAATTTGGAAGGCAGCAGAAATGGGGAATTGGGGATTTGGGGTCTGGGCGTCTGGCTGGCACTCTGGCCGTCTGGCGGCCGTCCGGGTCTCTGGGAGACTCTGGGGATTGGGGAATAGGGTTAGCCGGTTAGGGTTTTAGTTTCCATCTATTGGGCTGGGCTAAATATAATTATTTGTTGTGTGGGCTGGGCTACAAATAGATGGCCCATAAATACTCGGGTATCCATTGGGTAATGGGTATGGGTAGTGTCAAACCATACCCATACCCGCATACCCATTGGGTCCTATTTTTCTCCATTAGTAGACCCATGGGTAGACATTTTAACTCATATATGTACCTTAATGGGGTAATTACCCATCGGGTTTCGGGTTATGGGTACCCATTGCCATCTTTACCTATCTCCAGTCAAATTTACATGGCATTTTAGCAAAATAGTTTCGGTTTATAAATAGCTTTGGTTTTCTCCTAGATAAATTTTCCTTCTAGATTATTGATTATTGTTAGTTGTGTCAGAGTCTTAGAGAGATGGATATATAATTAACAGGGGCTCAAAAAATGGAGGCTTCAATTTCTTGACCAGAAACGCATTGTAAACTAAACAGAAACGAGTAAACTGAATGTCGCTACCCTACTGTAGTTTTACTTCATAACCATCCAACCGGAATTCTATGCTCATGATTATTCAAGGCATTGTAGGTTTGTAGCTAAACTGCTTAAGTATCGCTCGCATCATCGATTTTAGGATTGCTATCCCAAAAGAGAGCCCCAAAGCATGTCACTGTAGATATCGACCTTTGTTGCTCAGAGGCAGGGGATCTATTCCCCTGTAGCTAGAGTTTCCTACTTTCTAGCTACGCTGAATCTTTGCTATGACCACAACACGAGTGAATGACAAGCATTTTTTATGTCTTGTGTGGTGTCGTCAACATCACATATGACTATGTTCTTTTAGATTATAGTGCCAATGACTTTTAACTACAGTTGATAGCTTTTGTCTGTATTTTTTAAGATAGCAACAGATGACGTATACAATTTTAGACTCAGAAAGTTCTTTGAAAAATCCACTTCAGTAAGCCATGCTATTTATTTTTACTTTCGAGGAACCAAAAACCAAAAAAAACAGGGCTTATAACTAGTCCAAGCAGTATATCATGGTGAAGGGGGGAGAGGATCTTTTAATTCTCTAGGCATATGGGAGGTGCATACATACATACATACATACATACATACATACATACATACATACATACATACATACATACATACATACATACATACATACATACATAAAAAGGGTTGCATAACTTGCATGGTGTCTCCACTCCACAATGTACAATTGTTTGTAAACTTTTGCATCGGTACTGCAGAAATAAATTGATATACTTCGTTAGAACACGTTTGCTAGGTTATATATGTGCACATATATATTTTGTTAGATGACCATCCACTGTGTGCAGGATTACCTACTACAATTTCACATGTTTTTTCTGGGATTGCCTTACATTTTCAAGCATCATATTTTCATTTACTACTGTTGTTCCAAATTAATGGTGATGGATTAGTAAGGGCATGGTATAGGTCGCGGACATGATGTTGCCAACTGGACTCTTGGAACATGGTTCTATATACGGTGTAAAGGCGGGCCTTTGTTCTTTGCTAAGGTCTTCTGGATTAGATGATGCCAATGGCGAAATCAGGATTTAACTACGTTCCAAGCTTAATAGTGGAATGATCTAGACTACCTAGGTTAGATCATGAGAATATTACCCTAGTTTGGCTAAATTTATCTAAACTATACACTAGATATTTTTCTATGCTCCAGGCTGAAGCCTATTTTATTCAGGACCTGGTCTCGAGGTCATATGGAGTGTGTTTCTTCGTCGTGATGATCACCAATGAAGACAAGGGTGCATGCATGTTTGCATTGATGTTATTCATTACGAGAGAAACCAATCAAGACCAAATTGTTCGGTACCACCTTTGTTACAAAGGTTATATGAGTCAAAAAAAATAGTATCGATGTGTCACTGATGAGTCAAAGGTTAAATAACTAATTTTTGTTGTTTTCGGCATACAATAGCAAGGAAGTAAATAACTAATATAGATGGTTGGATTATTTACTTTCAGCCACTGATGCTATAGTATACCAGAAAACAACAAAAATAACTGGTGAAATGCAAATGAAAATTAGCGTAGTGGGCAAGTGCCCCGTAAGCTCCATGATGTAAAGTAGTAAGAAAGGGGGGATGGATAACGATCTCATCTTTTGACCTACTATTTCGACAGGTAATAGTGGACTATGGTCATGAAAGCAGGTCTCCTTCAGGGGCACAGTAGTGCCTTCTTTTTGGACGGACAATCCCAATATGAATCCATCTTTTTAAAGATCAAAGTGATTGAATGAATGGACAATCTTAGGCTGAAATCACTGAATCGTGACGGAAGAAAAACATCTCGCACTGAGCCTAGTTTCCTATAAAAATCTTGCATTCCAAAGGAGATCCTTGATGTCACACTGAAACTACTTGGATAATTTTCCTATGGAGAATTAGAGATTGCATCTGGCTGAACTGTTTTCCTTTACAAAACCTTCAAACAATCGCCAAATCCGGATCTAAACTCAAAATTCATCCGTTGGATACCTCCAGATTAGCAATTTTGCATAAACTTTGTTAGAATAATTAGTTGCACAGGACTGCAGGGGAAAAAGAGAGGGGCTTTTACCTTTTGATCCTATTTTTTTTTTCTCTGACAAGCTAAGAAGCAGCTTGCGCGACAATACTGTAAACGATCAATTACTGTTCGAGTGTCGTCTGACAGTGAGCTTTTTTTACAGTCAAAAAGGACGCCGTGTGAGCCGGCCGGTCACGGCCACCAGATCCAATAATAACTTTGGAATGTACCACTCGTTAACAGCTTTGCGTTGCGTGTGCACCGCTCGAGGGCATGGGCCACCGACAGTGGAATTACTGGGGCCACACTACGTACGGCTCCACAAATCAAACCGCATCAACCGTATGGATTAACTTTGGTTTCTTCCCGTCTTTGCACGGATTGAATGGCATCTCTACATGAGCTATAGCTTATAGTTTTAACTACGATTAATAATTTTTAACTGAAGATAAATAGTAGTGACTAAAAGAAATGATTTTTAAAAAGAGGATGTAAACGGTGAGAAAAGTGATGAAGAGATGCGTGCGCGAAATAGGAGCGAGAGAAATAGGGTGTGTAATACGTCCGTAGCCCCCCAGCTTTATCTCCGAAATAAGAGGAGAGAGAAAATCACTTTGAAAAATCGAGTATTTATGTTGGCTTCTAGCTTCTGCAAGTAAAAGACAATGTGAATCAGAAATATCTCACAAATGATCACTGTGTGTCGGCAATGTTTTTCTCGTGGCATGTTAATTAGTTCACGGACCAGATACATTGATATCGTCCTCTCATTAGAATTTCTATGAAAGCATGCATCTGTAGATGGAAACCGATGTGATTTCTCACAAAAATGTTTTTCAACAATGTCGTAAAATGAAACACGATTCTGTGTACATGGAACTCTTATTATATTGGCACTTGGGTTTCTTAAAGGAAAAGTTGGTACTTCGCCACTTAAGATATAGCTCTTTAAACCATCTTCTTAGATTATAGGATTAGATATGACAACGATCATCTCTAGTCCTTGATATCGTATCAATTGAAGCTAGCCAAGAATTATAAGGTACACTAGGATGAAAACTGTGAACAATACTAGAGTTGTGTTTGTCCTAATAGTTTGTCTATTTTGCTGGCACTGTTAATGTTAGTAGTTGGAATTTATTGGACTAGTTATAAGCTGACGCCTTACAAAGTAGCAGTTGGTCGTACATGTGACCGTCGAGTAAAATTGAAATCCGAACAACCAAACACACATGATTCTTACTAACTTAGCCGCTCTTCGAATTGACTTCTAAAACCTTCTTTTTTATAGTAAATAATATTTTTACAGTATCTAGTTTTTAAATAGAGTATTTTTTAAGATAAAATCTACTAGTCGATTATAGTACGCACTATAGTAACTTCATTTACATCGTCAAAATCGCACATGAGTCTCTCTCTACCAGTTTCTTTATAATTAATTACTATTTATAAATTAAAACTAAAAGCTAAAGATAAAAACCAATATGAGCAGGCTCGTTTTCTCCTTGCACCCTCCTTTTGTCTCCTTGGTTCCTGCAAAAAGGCTTAAACTGAAATGTCACCGGTGAAAACTGAAATCTGGAAAACAAGCTTACCCTGGAGTAGTAGAGTGCACCTAACATTTTCTCAAGATCACTACGCGCTAGTCAAAAAAAGTAACTTTCCAAACCGAAGCATCTACAAGGCAGGGCATTTTCTCAATGGGAACTGGTATAAGCATGACGCACACAAGTTTGCCTTTTTGCCTGAAAACCCTGTATTAAACTAGGTGCCGTACATTTAGGCTTAAAAAATTAGTTTATGATTAAAAAATTTTCGTTAGCTAAAATTACACTGTAACTGATGGTGACTTATTTGATGTAATTAAATTTTATAAAAAATAAAAATAAAAAATATATTAACCTATCACGGACAATGCAAATGAATACGGAAAAAAGAACCGGCAAAAACTCAAAAAACCAAAAGGCTAAAAAAACAAAATTTAAAAATAGTAAAAAAATAAATCAAAAGTTAGAAATTCAAACCGAAATAAGCAGGCACTTAGTCAACTCAAAATTTACAGGATAAGAATGTACCAAAAACAAACACTGCACATTATCTTTTGCCTAACTTTATCTTTAGTTGCAAGGTAACTAAAGCATGGTTCACACTTCACACCACACCACCTGGAGCTGGAAGACCTCTCAAACCTATTTATTCCCACCTATCCATCTCCCACCTCACGTCCTCACCACCTTGCAGCATTCACTCACCTCTCTCTCTCTCTCTCTCTCTCTCTCTCTCTCTCTCTAGAGCAAAGAACATGGTCTGGCACAGGGGCACCATTGCTGGAGCGGTGTGTGCAGCAGTTGTGGTGCTCATCGGCAATGGCTGCCTCTCCATGGCCGTGGCGACGAAGGACAAGATCAGTGGGCTGCCGGGGCAGCCTCAGGTCAGCTTCGCCCAGTACTCCGGCTACATCACGGTGGATGCCGCGAAGAAGAGGTCGCTCTTCTACTACTTCGCCGAGGCGGAGCTGGATCCGGCCA
Source organism: Dendrocalamus latiflorus (assembly GCA_017311315.1). NCBI lineage: Eukaryota > Viridiplantae > Streptophyta > Magnoliopsida > Poales > Poaceae > Dendrocalamus > Dendrocalamus latiflorus. The sequence goes on along the minus strand of CM029627.1, from coordinate 21,731,758 downwards.
CCAAGCCTCTCGTCCTCTGGCTAAATGGAGGTAACTCACCATCTGAATGCTCGTTGCTGTACATGTGCATTTTGTTGCATTATTGGGGAGACCACTCTAGCAAGAAACAGTATGAAAAGACAAACAGTGGCAGAGCTAGAAAATTGTGTGCACACTTCACGCAAACAATTTCATAGTCTTGTACAATGGATTCACAACATCACAAACCTAACACATAACTTCGAAATTTCCTAAATTACAATACAAATAGTTCAAATAAGGTTTTATATGAATAGAAAATTACAAAATATGTAATGAAAATTAGAATACTACTTTACGCATGAATACGCATTTTTATGCCTTGAAAACGCTTGATTATATCATCTTCACTAATCTTCAAGAAAATATCTCACGCAATAAATATGACTAAACAATTATTTAAGAATTGATCACCCGTACTATTTTTCAACTTGTTCTTCACAAGATTCACTTTTGTCATGTTACTTAGATTGTCCACTTTCATCATGTACATGTCATGTCAATCCTTGACTCTAAATAAACCTCAAGCGCCTGAGGGAATATGTCAACCTGGCCCTGTAAAGACATTTATCCTGTTTAGTTCACTTAACAACAACATGAGCAACTGAAGTTTTTGATTTCCCAAAGAAGTTATATCTCTTGAGCTTGATTATGGACATCATAGCTCGCGATGGGTGTTCTTTTCCCTTGATCATGTGGAAGAAGCTCAGCATCATAAATCTTTTCCTCCGCGCTGCTAGGAAGTGTATTTGATTGGGGTTCTTCATGGACAGCAACGACAACATCAATCACAGTATCAATATTCTCTCCCTGATTCCCACTTTCTTGAGTTCCTCCTCTTCCTTCTTCTTGAGTATCCCCCTGGGCTGCTCTTCCTTCTTGAGTCTCTCCTTCAGCTGGTGTATTGCCTTCCCTTCCCGCTCCTGAAAAACAGAGAGGATGTCTCTGTTCCTCTTCGTGTACATTCACAAATCAGAACAGTTTTTTTTTTTCAAATTTCCAATCACAACTTCACAGCATTCTCCACGAGGACCACGAATCCTAAATTGGCAAATTCCCAGATCGAAATCAAGAATGGAGCTTTGACTTACCGTGCTGTGCTGCCAGTCTGCTCTCCTGGCAGGCTGGCACCTGCTCCTGGGACGCGCCGCGCTGCTTGCTACCCGTTGCTCCCGCGCCGTCCACTGTGGGCTAAGCTTTAAGGAGGGTGCACACCAAGAATACCACGAATATGGTCCATATACTGAACTGGTCCCCTGAAAATTGTTCAAATTTTGGGTGTGGCACCCTCTCTGCATCGCCAAAGATTTTAATTTGAGTTCTTACTGTCCAAAAGAAAAAATTTCTTGGGTTCTTCAGAAAAAAAAGAGAGGAAGTATCAAAAGTGTTGAAAAATGGAGCTTTGGTTTTTGTACTTTTTAGTGCATAATATTTGCTGGTCTCGGGCATTTTTTTTCTTCTTTGCAACCAAACACTCGTATGAGAGAGCAAAAGCTCCTAGCATCTTCAACGGGAAACAAAGGAAGAAACAAAATATCTCACCAGGATTCTGATTATGATTACCCCCCCCCCCCCCCCCCCCCTCTTCCTTTCGGTGTTAATTCTGACGGCCATGCATGTGTAGGACCTGGTTGTTCATCTGTGGGAGTGGGGGCGTTCTCAGAGAATGGGCCATTCAGGCCTAGTGGCAATGTGCTAGTGAGGAATGAGTACAGCTGGAACAAAGGTGAGCCCTCCCTTGTTGTAAGTCGTAACCACACCACACCAAACTTTTGTGGGTACACTTTATTGTTGGTCCTTTTCGTAGTGCAAGAGATTTCAGGGAAGCAAAAGGTCAGAAAATTAAGGCACCTTAATCTCTTCTTTGGCATCTGCTGGTTGTTTCAGAGGCCAACATGTTGTATTTGGAGAGCCCTGCAGGAGTGGGCTTCTCCTACTCCACTGATCCTTCCTTCTATGGGGGTGTTGGTGACAGCAGGACAGGTGAGCTTTATGTTTGCAAGATTTTATCTCAGTTTTTTGTACGATTAACTTGCAAGATAATTATTTTTGAGGGGTTTTGAATTTCTAAAGCCAGGGACAATTTGAGGTTCTTGCAAGGCTGGTTTGCCAAGTTCCCACAGTACAAGGGCAGGGACTTGTATATCACAGGAGAGAGCTATGCTGGTAAATCCAATTACTTGATTACCTTGTTGTTCTTCAATTCTGAATTCACCCCCTTCATCTTCTAACTACCATGATATTTTTCAGGCCACTATGTTCCGCAGTTAGCGCATCGCATGGTTGAATTCAACAAGAAGGAGAAGCTGTTCAATCTGAAAGGCATTGCTGTAAGCAACTAGCAAGCTTACCAAAATATAGTTATTCAAGCCTCATCCATTTATAGTTTTGGGTACTAGCCAAAGTGTACTTATTGCCTTTTTCCCCCTCAATGATTGAATAGTTGGGCAATCCAGTTCTCGAATTCTCTACTGATTTCAACTCAAGGGCTGAATTCTTCTGGTCGCATGGGCTGATATCGGATTCAACTTACAATATCTTCACAACGGTTTGCAACTATTCACGGTATGTCAGCGAGTATTACCATGGCTCGCTTAGCCCGGTTTGCGAAAGGGTGGTGAGCCAAGTGTCCAGAGAGACCAGCAGATTCGTCGACAAGTACGATGTCACTCTAGACGTCTGCATTTCTTCAGTCTTTATGCAGTCCACAATCCTCACCCCACAGGTGAGATTGTAGCATTCACTCTCTTAATAAGATGTACCATGTTCTTGAAAGATTTTCTTGTGTCTATGCAGCAAGTCAACAGGGAGCTTGACGTGTGTGTCCAGGACGAAACAATGAACTATCTCAACCGGAAAGATGTGCAAGACGCAATGCACGCCCGCCTCAACGGCGTGACGAAGTGGACGGTTTGTAGCAGGTTTGGCACTCTCTTATCTGCATTTGCTCGATAATTATTCCATTTCAACCCTGCATTACTTCAGCAAGCTTACAATTGTACACTTGGTCTTGCTCAGTGTTCTTGAGTACAAGCAACTAGACCTCCAGATCCCAACCATCAACATTGTCGGCGCGCTCGTGAAGTCTGGCATCCCAGTGCTAGTTTACAGGTAAACCGAAAACAGCTTGCTCAAACCTGTCATTTACCTGAAAACATCATGGATTTCAGGCGCTGTAAAGAGAGCTAGCAAATGACGCTGAAAATATTGCCCGTGTTATCTGCAGTGGTGATCAGGATTCAGTGATCCCCCTGATTGGCAGCAGGACGCTCGTGCACCGCCTCGCGAACAGGCTCCGGCTCAATACGACGGTGCCGTACCGGGTCTGGTTCGAAGGGAAGCAGGTGAGCTCCGTTCCATCCACGTTCTTCGTCCCCCATGGTCGGCCATTGTCGTCAGGTTCCACTTTCCATCGCGGTGGTGAAACCTCTTCTCCTGTGCTGTATTGTGCAGGTTGGTGGATGGACGCAGGTGTTCGGCAACGCGCTCTCCTTCGCCACCGTCCGGGGCGCGTCGCACGAGGCGCCGTTCTCGCAGCCGGAGAGGTCCCTCGTGCTCTTCAGGGCGTTCCTCGCCGGCCGGCCGCTGCCGGAATCGTTCGAGTGACGAGTGCGATGAGGAGTTGGTGTTCCGGTAGTGTAGCTGAAGCGAAGTAAATTGTCCATCGTTAGTGTCTGTTCTTGCACGGTGTAACGCAGCTGGTTGGAAATCCAATCATCGCATTTTTCGCCAAGTGTAATCAGATGTGTTTGGAAAGAAAGATGTTATATGCGATTTCTGCAAAGGTATTCGATGTTCTATAGGAGAAAATTGTGTAGTCCTTGTATGTTGCACTTAAGTTCTTTGTTCAGTCCTTTGGGAATTTCTACTCACCATGAACATGATTTTTTTTTTTTGGCATTCAATTAGTTTGCTACAATCTCGCAATTCCTAATCCATCCAAACGAAGCCCAAATGTTATACCCATACACATTCTAGGGGCCAGGACATTTCCTTTCACGCTCGCTCGGTCGGTAAAAATTTGCTGTAGTAGCTATAGCAAAAAAAACCAACTGTATCCCGGGCAAGAGTAAATCAAAACGAATGAATGTGACAAGTATAACATCGCTGCATCTGTTGAAATTCACTACGGCGACAATAAGCGACGGCAACGCTGGAATAACCAGAAAACGGGGGCACCCCACTTCGATCTAAAGGATTTGCATTCTGATGCCCAGAACACCACCACCGGCATGCCAATCATTTAAAAAAAAACCATGCCAATCACCATCACTTTTTCTTCCATTTTGGCCTGGAATCAACATCACCACCGGTGTAGCAACTTACGAAAGAAACAAACTTTTCATTTATTTCAGATCACCACATCAATGCTGATGGATGACTAGGATGCTGTAATACATGAGACAACACTGTAATCTGGGGCTTATGGCCATACACATATTGTTGGAAGCGGTCTGGTGTGAGGTTACGTAGGTACAACAGTGCAGCGATATCCCACATCTTGCTGCTACCTAAAAGAAAGTGCTTGCAGGAAAATGAAGCTTCCTGCTTTCTTTCGAAAACAAAGCAACTCAAGATCTAGCATACAGATTGTTCGCAAAATGCATCTCTGTCGATTCATTTCCATAACGCCTCGCTTAAAAAAAGTCAAGAGAAAGCACCTAACTGAAGGGGGCATGATGTCAATCTAGTTTTAACATCATGAGGACCCCAGCTGAGAGGAAAAGAAGGCTAGATTCCAGACCAAAGACGCTATCCTCAATTAGGCACTGAGAGCAGGTGCCAATGGCTCAGCAACGCCACTCCCACCGTTCAGAACTATCACCTTACCTTCTGAATCCACATCAACAATAGCTGAGTCACCTTCCTTGACCTCACCAGCCAGCAGCTTCTCCGCAAGACTGTCTTCCAAAAGCCTCATAATAGCACGTCGCAGAGGCCTGGCACCGTAGCTCGGGTTGTAACCTTCTTCGACAACCCTATCTCTGAACCTCTCTGTAACCTGGAGGTCAATATCCTTTGCCTTGAGCCTGTCAAACACTTCTTTCAGCATAATATCAGCAATCTCTTTGACCTCCAATTTCGTCAGCTGCCGGAAGACAATCATCTCATCCAATCTGTTCAAGAACTCAGGCCGGAAGTACTGCTTCAACTCCTCGGTCACCAGGCTCTTGATCCTGTTATAGCTGGTATCTTTCTCATCGTAGTCAAGGTCAAATCCAATCTTCCGGCCTCCCTTCTCGATGACACTGCTTCCGACATTCGAGGTCATGATCAACAGGGTGTTCTTGAAATCAACTGTCCGTCCCTTGCTGTCAGTTAGTCTCCCATCTTCTAAGATCTGAAGCATCATGTTGAAGACATCTGGATGTGCCTTTTCAATCTCATCAAAGAGAATAACCGTGTATGGACGGCGGCGAACTGCTTCGGTCAGTTGACCTCCCTCAGTGTAGCCAACATAACCTGGAGGTGATCCGATCAGTTTGGAGACCGTATGTCTCTCCATGAACTCGCTCATGTCAAGTCTGATCATGGCTTCCTCTGAGCCAAAGTAGTAGGCTGCCAGAGCCTTTGCTAATTCTGATTTACCAACACCAGTCGGCCCAGAGAATATGAAGCTAGCAATGGGTCGGTTTGGATTCTTGAGGCCAACACGAGCACGGCGGATAGCACGGCTAATAGCTTTGACGGCCTCATCCTGACCAATGATACGCGTATGGAGTGTCTCCTCCATCTTAAGGAGACGGTCAGACTCATCAGATGAGACTTTCTCCACAGGTATTCCAGTCCAAGAGGAGACAATATGTTGGATATCTGCCTCTGTGACAAGAGGACCAACTTCGCCGGATTCAGTCTCTGCTTTAACCATTTCCTTGCTCTTGTCAATAATGGCTGTAATTTGAGCCTTCAGCTCCATTTCCCTGTCTCTTAATTCCCCAGCCTGTCAAGGAACAATAATGATAAGATAACATGAAAGAAATTTTGGAAGCGTTAAGAGTAGGTTCAGGATCCATGCAAATTCCAATTTCATAAGCAGTAAAAGGAAGAAAAGGCTGGCCTCTAGTTATCATTTAGGAGTCACTTTTCAACACAAGTAAAAATGGTCAAATCAACTTGTAGGTTTGCAGGTAAAACAACATTAGGAACCTTTGTACAGAACTCAGAGCACTTCTCAAAAATCTATATATACCTTCTCAAAATCTTGGCCGCGTACAGCCTCATTCTTGTCCTTGGTTATCTGGCGAAGCTCTTTGTCCAGCTCTTTCGCTTCATCAGGGAGCTGTAACGCAAAGGGATCATGCTTAGGAACAATGCCGTGAATTAGATTGTTGGGGATCTGAAATTCAGTGTTAGTACCTGTGCATGCCTGAGCCTAACACGGGATCCGGCTTCATCGATCAAGTCAATAGCCTTGTCAGGCAGGAAGCGGTCACTGAAGAAATAAATAAAAACAAAAGTTCGTTAAGAGTGACAATCAAATGATTGGTTTGATTGCCAAAAGATTAAATAAGAATAGAGCTTATTTTCAATGCAGACTAAACTATCTATCCTTTTTGCATTCAGCTGCCTATAATCATATATCCTTTGACCATCCAGGAATCAGAAGTGGGACCGAGAAGGTGGCAAACAGAATTTTGCCCATTTCTCAAAATTGATAATTGGAATTAACATTTCGCTTCTAGGACAGATCCTAATCACCATGCATGCCATATGACAGAATCAGCAACGACCAAGATATAGATTTTACTTTCTAGCCTTTTTGTAATTTAATGTTTACCAGCCATTATGACAACCCTAGCCAAGATTAAGGGTGAAACAGCGAGTATTATACAACTTAGGTTATTTATAGGCCCTGTTCTTTACCTCACAAGCCGGCAGCTTTTGGCTTTTGCTATAGTACCTAATTTTCAAATGGAGTATTTTTTCAAGACGGGGTCTACAAGTTAAACGATCTACATGTTAAAAGCCCAACATTTGTACCAGCCAAAATCGCAAGTGAGTATCTGTCTCTCCGTAATCTGTACCGTAAACAGCCAAAATTCAAAAATTTCAGCCATAAGCCGCAGCCGAAAAGAACAGGCCCATAAACATTTTTTCAGCAAAAATCTATATCAAAGGACAACAGGGAATCATAGAGCACATTCTGAACTTAAACAAAAATCAGGGCAATCAACCATCACCTCATTCACCCATGTTATCCAAGGAAAAGTAACCAAACTACGACTTTACAAATAAGAGAACAATACAGACAAAAAAACCACCAAAGATATCAAAATAACTATCTGTCACCATGTCCAAGTGATATTGAATTCTTACAAAGGTAATAAAAATAAAAATACAGCTAATATATATAATCTAAGGAATAACTGCTGCTCTGGAATTTATTATAGTGGTATAGAATATAGAAACAATACAAGAAAAGAAAATCTTAAAGATCAAACATGTTAATTAATAGTATGATGCACTGCAAACCTGATATACTGATACGACAACTGTGCTGCAGCAATTAAAGCATCATCTGTGTATCGCAGCTTATGATGAAGTTCATATCTCTCACGAAGTCCTCTTAAGATCTGTATTGTTTCATCAACAGTTGGCTCCGGAACCTTAACTGGTTGAAATCTTCTCTCCAATGCAGGATCTTTCTCGATATGCTTCCTGTACTCATCCAGTGTTGTGGCACCAATGCACTAGAGAGAGAACAGCATCAGAAATGTGGTAAATTAGGGGCAAATATGCGGTGCTCATATATCCTTCGTGGACATGGCCTGTGAAGTGGACGGGAATACTTTTTGGAGTCTGCCGAGACAAGGCCTTTGAGACTTTCTCCAGACCAAACCAGACATATGAGCTAATAAGAGAAACAAGATAATGATGGCAGCAGTGGAATTCAAAATCAAGTATCCTATACCTGCAGTTCACCTCTTGCAAGAGCTGGTTTCAAGATGTTAGCAGCATCAATTGCACCTTCAGCTGCACCTGCTCCGATCAACGTGTGCACTTCATCAATAAAGAGAATAATGTCATCGCTTTGCTTAATTTCTTCCATAAGTTTCTTCAGTCTTTCTTCGAACTCTCCACGGTACTTGGTACCAGCAACAAGGAGCCCCATGTCAAGAGTAATAACCTAACCCCAAAGAAATACAGATCAGTTTTCTGAAACAACATGAGGATAATTACGACAAGATGCTTTACCCCACTTGAAATTTTATACAATCTTGGTAAGATTTGTTCCCTTTTCATCTAAATCTGGCAATAGCCTCAAGTCCTCCACATTTAGATGTCGAGGACTCAATATTGATACCACTAATCACATAATGGCATTGGTACAGTGAAAAAGTAAAGGCACAAAATAAGCCTGAACATATTACATGACAAAAGTTACCCAGCAAAGTCAGCATTTTTGTAATTACAAACTACATGGTTTGTGAACAAAATTAGTGAGTTTACCCAGACGCGGTGAAGCTTGGAAAAAGTGGCACAGTGACGCTACTCATTTGCAACCATATAACAAAAACAACGGTAATGCATAGGTGACATAACGGTCTGAGCTAACCTTCTTTCCTTCAATTGTTTCTGGAACATCCCCATTAGAAATACGCTGTGCAAGCCCCTCTGCAATAGCAGTCTTGCCAACACCAGGCTCTCCAATTAGGCAAGGGTTGTTCTTTGTCCGCCTGCCCAAAATTTGAGTTACACGCTCAATTTGATCCTGTCTACCAACAACTGGGTCTAGTTTACCCTGCAGAAAAAAAAATGATAAGATGTTTTTACTGGTTTATTTACGCAATAGAGAAAACACAAACGGTAGAGAGGAAATACCTCCTCTGCCAGCTTTGTCAAATTAGTACCATATTCTTCAAGTGTAGGCATCTTCTGGCCACTGCTTCCACCACCAACTCCAGCACCAACAGCTTCTGTGCTTTCACCAACCATTCTTATGACCTGCACACCATGTCAAATATCATCCCCTGGACAACTTTAACTCAGAATAAATTGGCTAAGAATGATAATAGTGAAGAGAATTGCCTGTGTACGGATGTTGTTTGGATCAGCACCAAGACTTTCAAGCACCCGGGCTGCCACACCTTCACCCTCACGAAGTAGCCCTAGGAGTAAATGCTCAGATCCTATATAGTTGTGCCCTGAACAATGAACATTGACAAACATTAGTGAAACATTTTTGCACATATTTGTTGAACAAACAATTAGTATCACAAAGCAGCACAAATTCCAAACTCGAAAGTGAATGAAAGTAAAGAGCTAGATAACTAGCAACCCTTGTTTTGAGTACAAAGGACCTGACAATTTGATGTCATATCGCAAGGTATACCTGAGCTCAAGAAATACTGAAATTACAGCATCACCTTCAAGAACAATGCAGTGGTTATCATTTCAATTTTTTTGGCACTCCTATAGTGAAGTTTTATATATCGAGTATTACAATAATTTAGCGTGGTAGTGCCTGCTTTCTACTCAAACCCCAATCTATGACTAATTACTGATTCAGAATGATAATTAGGAATTATCATTCTAAATCAGTAATTAGTCATAGATTCAGACATAGTTGTACAGTTATGTTTAGTGATCGATCGACTATATGCAATCATGCACCACTTTACACTAGTATTTACACTGGTATTTTGCATACTTCATGTGAACTGAGAGTCAGAACAGGATACCAGAGGTATAAAACTAGAGTACAGGCTGATTTGATTAAAAAAATTCTAAAATAGAGGTATGTCAACAAAAGTTATAGATGATGTCCACAAAGTAGAGAGTTTGAGATTAACTAATCAAACTGAATGACACTGGAACACATCATGAAACTAGATGAGTTTGTGGATAAATGAAGGTAATACCTAACTGGCGGGCTTCTTCAAGTGACAGTTCCAATACACGCTTTGCACGAGGTGTGAATGGGATTTCAACAGCCACAAACCCACTACCTCGCCCAATGATCTTTTCAACTTCGACACGGGCATCCTTAAGATTGATGCCCATGGACTTCAGAACCTTTGCTGCAATTCCAGTGCCCTCACCAATAAGACCCAGCAAAATCTGCTCTGTCCCAACAAAGTTGTGGCCCAGACGTCTCGCTTCCTCCTGCGCAAGCATAATCACCTTGATTGCTTTTTCTGTGAAGCGCTCGAACATGGCCCGGACCACCCCTCTCGACGCCGACCCTCGCGGCCGTGAAATCTGGCTTGCTACGATAGAGCCAAAGTCACGCCTGATGACAGACCTCGTATCCAGAAAATTTGTCTTCCGCAGCCCTTGGAAGCCCCCAAGAGTAAGGGTCCTTGTTGGCAAACTGCGTACCATTGTGGCCCTCGCGCTCACACGGAACCGAGTAGAGCTGCTCCTGTATATGGTCGGAACAATTGCAGACTGAACTAGAGCCCCCTCCATATTGAACAAACCAAAGAAAATCCTGAGCTACCTATCTACCAATCCCTGCAAAAGAAAAATCATCACCGAATATCACAAAACGGTAACAGGTGCAGATAAGCCAACTACTGCTACGTGCTATTGCAGAACACGAGTTTGAGACTAAAATGCGAGGTGAAAATAATCGGCGAATCATCACATATCATAGCAACCACATATAATGATCCAGAAGCACCCTACTTTAACATCGCACGCAGATTTTACTAAGCCTCGTCAGTTTGAGATACCCATCTGAACAGCAAAAAAAAATTATCCATGTGCGACCGCCTCAACCAAGAATACAACACGAGTATCATCCAAATCCTCTCGACAACACCACCTCAAAAGGAGAGCACTCAGCCTGAGCCATCGTATCACATCACAGCCCACACGAAGGCATCCCCCCCCCCCCCCCCCCCCAAAAAAACGAACAGAGCGCGACAAGGCTCCCAAAAGAACCTGAAAAATTCGGAGAAAAACGCGCGGCGATCCCCCCGGCGAGCAACGGACGCGGAGAAGGAATAATCAAGGAGCAGGGCGGGACGGCGGGGCCTCACCTCGGCGCTGACGAGGCGGTCAAACCCGAGGAGGAGGAGGAGGAGGAGGGAGGTGGAGATGGGAGGGGAGGGTGGCTCGCGGAAGGTAGGCAGGAGGAAGAGGATAAGAGGGGCGGCTACGGGTGAGTGACCTGACCTCTTTTCCTTTCCCTTTTATTTTATTTACTTTTTGTCTGCTTTGCTTGCGGCCCAGAACATTTGATGGGCCCGCCCATCTCATTACCGACTCCGAAATCCCAAGCCCAAACCTCATTACCGACCATTACGGGCCGGCCCATCTCACTACTGACTCCGAAATCCCAAGGCCAAACCACATACCGACCACGACGGCCACGCTCACAGTCCCATTGCAGTCTTCGAACTCACGCAGAGGCGCACTACATTCCCAGACCCGAACCGCACCGCAGCACGAGCCGAGCCCAATCGAAACTTCGAGAAGGTTCCGGAAAGGTTGCCGCGGCGCTGCGTCGAGTAGGCCATGGCGGCGGAGGGGGCCGGAGGGGGCGGGGGAGGGGAGGGGTTCGAGGCGCGGGTGAAGCGGCTCTTCGGGTCGCGCCTCTTCGACGACGTCCCGGGCTCCTCCTTCCCGGCCGCGTCCTGGTCCGTCGCCGCAGGGGACGTCGAGCGCCGCCGCTGGGCGCGCCCCTCCGAGGCCCGCGACGAGGAGGAGGAGCGCGCCGCGGCGGACCTCCGCGCGGACACGCCCTGCGCCTCCGCGTTCTACGACGCCAACGGGTGCCTGCGCGGCAGGAGGCGCCGGCCCAAGCAGGACTTCGAGGGTGAGCTCGACGACGACGACGAGGAGGAGGGGGATGAGGAGGAGGATAAGGGGAAGTCGGCGGAGGACGACGACGAGGAGGGGGTTAGGGTTTCCATCGGTCTTGACCCGACTCTGGATCGGGAGGTGAGAAATAAAATTACTTCCGACTTTTTTATTTGATTTAGCTGATTAGTACTAGTTAAGCAGTTCTTGCATATCATAATTGCCAGAAGCCCGCTTGTTGAGATTAGGGCGTGAATTAAGACAGGATCAACCGCTGCCTCTTTGGTTCATTTAGTCCACAGCTCGCTTAAGGGAACATTTCAACTTTAGGATGTATTGTTCTTCAGTTCTCCTAACTAACTGGGCTTGTCATGATCTGGATGAATAACTAGGTAGAGAGGATCGCAATACTGTAGTCATGGTCTGCTCAGTTGTTCATGCCATTTGCTTGCTGTGATGTTCGCTTCTGTAGTTGCATTGGGGGTGTCTCCAGGGAAATGCCACAAATCCTGATAACCATTCGGATTTCAGAGTTTATACGGACCCTTAAGGACGGTTAGTTTATCTGGAAGGCCTTTTGCTTTTAGTGATCATAAGCACTAGTACAGCATAAACCATGAAGCAAATCGTTAAATGTTGAAGGCTCAACATGCCATTAACTTGATGGAACACTGAAATCACTTAAACCCGATTCGTCGTGAAGGCGTTTTCATGTTTGTATTTTCTGTGCCCCCATCTATGTGCTTTGGAAAAGATTAGTATGGTCTATTGTTGTGGCTTGTTATCTAACAAGGTGTGGGTATGTTTCAGGAAGAGGAAGACAAGTATGATAGAGCCGCATTTGGTAGAGAGGATGCTGCAGACCGTGTGTACATGAGTGAAATCATGGATGATGGCATTAACATGAGCATCAATTCTGTAGTGCCTGACCTCCTTGATGATTCCATTGAGGAGGTCTACCGCTTCTCCAGGGATCCTCGGGCAGATCTGAGTGCAGCATCTGCAAGACTCAGAGAAGACGATGGTTCAGCTAAAGGTGGCCCACATTCTCCAACTCAAACCAAGGAGTGCCCTACTGTTGGAATGCAAGCAGTGAAAACTGAGGATGTCAATGTGAAACCTATACTGAAGAGGAAGGAGGAGCAAGGCGATTCAAAACCAAGGAAACGTGTAAGGTTTGATGCTGATGTTAAAGATCAACCGGCGGAGCTTTCTGAACATGATGAAGATTCTCCTTTGGTTCCTCGATCCATGGATGTGGTCACAGCAAAGGAGAATTCGTCCACTCCATCTGAGTCTCTTGCGGTTCCTGACTATGTTAGGAACCCTTCAAAGTACACATGTTACACTCTGGACACACCAGAATGTAATGATGAATCTAACAGGAGAGCTCTTGCAGACCTGCACAATCTGTTAGGGAAATCAGAGCCCAACAAGATGTGGCCTGAGACACCTGTTGAAATTCCTAGTTCAGTCACGTTCATCCCTCAGAAAAAGTCAGTTGATGCCATGGTGGTGGATGAGGGCCCCAAATCTAGTGCTGCAAACTCATCTCTCGTTGGTCTGGTGGCAGGAGCCTCTGATGAAATTGATCAATGTGAGATGGATGAAGATGACCCTAAAACATCATCACCACCGATCCAGACCAACCCAAAGATGAACTCCCGTCGTTACAGGTCAAGTAGAACCAATGAGTAAAACTGATGATTCTGGAGCCCTCTGTCGATGTATGTTTAAGAAATTTTACAAGTTTTGAGGTTCCCTATGATGATGTCTACCCGAGTTTAAAGAATACATCGATGTACCTGTGCTTTGGTCATATGATCCGAGCTGACCAGCTGTTGTTAATTACGGTGTTATCTATCGTTGTTAATTCATGTTTGAATTTCTTATACTGGGAGCCGAAGTTGATGTTGATGTTAGAAATTTCACTGACAAGCTGAGTATGCTGAACCATCCTTTTGTTCTCTTTTGTAGTTTTGTGTCAAAAATAGTGTCCTCAGCCAGTATGAATCCTTTTGTCAGTTCTTCGTGCATTCAGGAATCAACTTAGAGCGAAACATAACGATCCTTGGGTCCAACAGATATGCACTAAGATTCTTCCCCAGAATCCAGATTCACCGGAATGCACCATGTTAGGGTCATGGGATGTACAGATACATATTGTTTAAATGCTATTAAGCTCCTATATCTCCCATGAGAAAAATAAGACATCCCCAATTCAGGTTTCTGACCAAATTTCAGAACCAGTCCACAAGAAAAACTGAATGAATGCCAAGAACCCTATATTAATCTGTACATTCTTATAAATGTCATGCTTTTTTCCATTCTTCTTTGTGGTAATTATTTACTTTGCTCAAGACATTTACAGTGGCAACTACAGCTTATCAGCAATTCTGTAGAGGGCGTCAGCCACCTTGCCAAGCACACCAAGCAAGCTGCTCACTTGGTCCTTCCTCTGCTCCCTGTCCAGTTGGCAGTTCATGTTCTGTGCCTCCAGCTGCGCTGCCACCGTCCGGCTGCTCCGGTCTAGGATCTCAATCAGCTGGCCCTGGAGGTCAGTGGCTTCTCCTGAGGTGTCATCGCTGCGCTGCCTCTTCTGCCCGCCCAGCGCTGGTGAGTCCTCAGCAATTTGCTCTGCTTGCTTGCCTTTGGATGTGCCTGCTGTTAAGAAATTTAGATGGTTAGGTATCATTGTTGTTTTTGTTGGGGCGCTTGTACTGCAAGTTCATTTTATGCGGTGTATGTATATGTTTCATTTTGGGCAAAAAGGGTTTTCAATTCAATCAAAACTCAAACTCCTCTTTTTCTGAAAAAAAGAAACTTTTAACTTTTGTTTCTTCTCATGAAGTGAGTCGAAAGCTTTAGCCTGTGTATTCTAATGCTGATGATATAAGTATCTGTATCTCTGAAACATCCAGAAGTAAAAAACTAATGAGGAACTGATTAGTTGATTTTTTTTTCCTCGGTAAGGAAGAAAGTAAGGTAATGACAATGAAGTGAAGAGTGAATACAATGGAACATTATTTACTGCTTTCATCATTTCAGAATCTGTCAAACACTTGAAAAGAAAAGGAGAGGGATGTTTTCTCGGACTTCCACGTGGTTTGTCAATAATCTAATTTAGTGACTGAAAATTCCTTATCTTAGTAAGCAAGCAATTCCCGAAATAGATCACTATTAGTGGCGATTAATATCATCAGTTCTTTGGTCTTAGCTAGAAAAGTGCCCAAGTCAACATATTTACATTCTGGGCATTGATTCTGAATCAGCATTGCCTGAAACTGAAACTTTTTTTTTGCACATCTCAAACGAGGAAAATTTTGATGCCATGCAGAACTGAATGGTTTCAGAATTTTTTTTAAAAAAAATAAACTCACCCTCAAAACCATCAATGATTAGGTAAGTTTGCTGAAGTTGTTGACTGCCAATTTATCCATTTTGTTGTCAACTGAACATAAGTCGTTATTGCTGCCTGTGATCAGTTACTTGAAATATGTTTCTACTTTCTTCCAAGATCCTTGTGTCATGGATCTCTTCATACATTAGACAATGTAAATACAGTTGGACGCTGGTACTACTCTCATGGAACAAAAGAACAATGGTACTATATGAAGTGTATAAGTATAAGCTAGCATTCATCATCTAGGGATGATCAACTTTCTTACTTAGCACATTTTCATGATAAGTTAATTACAGTTTCTGATTTAAAACAGTAAGAGTGATACAATTTTTTAAATATTTTATGTTCCTCAAGAATTTTGGCTGGTCAAACCAATGGAACAGTAAAAAAATGTATGCATAAGTGGGACGAAAATCCAGAACGAAGCCCATAGAAAACGTAAACAAAAAAACAATAAGAAGGTAACTGCAGAATATTTAAATAAAAAACCAACAAGTAAAATATTATCTGCAACCAAAACCACAAGACGCAAAAACTACATCAGCAAAGCAATCAACCAAACAAAATATGCCAAAGTGTAAAGAGTCTAAGCAATCACATTTGTGAATCCAGAAATCAGAAAGAATATATCATTTGTATATGTTGCTCAATACCAGTGAAAAAAAAACAGCAAGAATGTTTCAAAAACGAATGAACTATTTTCTGTTTCAAAGAACGATATCGAACCCATCGACACAACAGAACTGGCAAATCAACACAACATCAGAAGCAACAGAGCAGCCACTACGTTCGCAATAGAAAGCTGACATATTTGACACCAAAAATACAAAAAAAATTCACTCTACCATCAAGTGAAATTTTTTTGACAGTGTATCTGAATCCTGAGAAAGAAGATGGCAGCAAGTGCTGCATCAGCCACTCTACCATCAATTCACAAAGATGCACTTTTTTCACATTCAAGAAGCAGCTAGCTGCTCAGCTCAAATTCATTCATCATACACCAAACTTAACTCTTCCATGCAGAAAAGGTAA
Source organism: Dendrocalamus latiflorus (assembly GCA_017311315.1). Lineage (NCBI taxonomy): Eukaryota > Viridiplantae > Streptophyta > Magnoliopsida > Poales > Poaceae > Dendrocalamus > Dendrocalamus latiflorus. The sequence continues at coordinate 21,715,554 of CM029627.1, read as the reverse complement.
CACTTCTATCACCAAAGAGCATAAGAAAACATGAATTCTACCAATAAATTAAGCTCACACTTTTACCGCCAAGAAACCAACAGCCCAACTGCACCATGCATAAAAAATAAAGCACACATCTTCGCATGCAAGAAGGGAACAGCACGCTCACCGGATATCGGCACGGCCACCACCGCCGGAGCCTGCGCTGGCGCCGGAGCCGGCGCGACCGCTTGCTCGTCCTCCTCTTCCTCCTCCGACGAGAACAGCCCGTCCTCGCCGGCCGTGGCCGTGCGGCCACTGTCGAACACCGCCTCCGACGCCGTCTTCTCCTTGCCCTCCTCCTCCACTACTTCCACGCTCACCGCCGCCGCCGCCGCCTTACCGCCACCTCCAAGGCCGCGCCCCTCGAGTATGTCGTACACCTCGCGGTCGAAGAACCCCGGGAGCAGCCTCTCCCGGCGCGCGTCGTTGCGCATGGCCCAGAACGACACCTCCTTCCCGGACGCGGACGGCAGCGAGCGCTCCCACTCCCTGATCTTCTTGTAGTCGCCGGCAAGGTTGCTCCACCGCTTCCGGCACTGCACGGGCCCGCGCTCCACGCCGTGCCGCCGGCAGTACTCCGCCACCGCAGCCCACTTTGTCGGCTCCGCCACCGCGCCTCCCCCACCACCTCCCCTTCCCCGCCCGCGCCCGCGCCCGCGCCCCTCCACCACCCGCTTCCCCTCGATGAGCACCAGTATCTCCTGCCGCGTCCACCGCGGCAGCCGCGCCGCGCGCCCGGACCCGGTCCCGCCGGCGTTAGACATGCCGTGCACGCGCGGCGGGCTTCTTCTTGACGGCGTTAGGCGGCGGCGTAACGGCGCGCTGACCGTAGGAGAAGCGAGGTGTTGTAAGCCCAAGCCACAGAGGGAGGAGGGAGAAGAAGGGTGTGCGTCTTAACTCCTTTAGCTGGAGATTTGGAGGCAGTGGTCACAGTTACGAGTAAACTAATGGAGGTTAAGGACTTAATTAAGGGTTAGATGGTAGGGGATTAGTGGTGGCTCCACCCAAAGATGGAGGGAATGGCAGAGTGGTTGTGATCATTAAGAGTTAGATTAAGGAGTACTAGTGACAACTCTACTAGTAGAGTAAGCTACTACCTAGTAGGGTAAGGGCACACTGTTGTGATATCCTTGCCTTTTGTGATGTGGTAATTTGAATTGGGTAAAATTTGTGTGGATTTCAAACTTGGGGAGGGGGGTTTTCGTATTTTCTCGCTGCATATATTGGAGTATTGGACGGTGAGCAAAGTTAGGATTTATAGGCTCTGTTTGAAACGCAGGAAAATTTCACAGGAATTAGTGCAAGTCGTACGATAATCCTTCAAATTTTCAGTATTTCAAAGGGACCTTACTTAGGGTATGTCGTTGAAGGTATTAGGGGGTTAACTGACCATGATTATTATGAAAGAAATTCGTGCAAAAGAAGGAAGTAGGAAAATAGTACAACAATAACTTTCTCTATTTCTCTTTTCAAAATTAGCCTGACAAGGACCTATGTGGGTACTGTACCACAGGTCCGCAACTAAGGGATCTATCGGCATGGGCAAGGTGTTTGAGACGCGGAATGCACTGTAGCAAAGTTTGTATAAGCTGATTACATATGTAGTACGTGGTGTGTAGCAATAATTCAGGTGAGGAAGAAAACAACGTGAAAAAGAAATGGAGAAATTTAGTCTTTCTAGACTAGACGTCTTCAGGTCTTTTATATACATGAAAATTACTCTCTAGTAACTAATGTCATTAACTCAATTAAATTGAATTAATCTAAACGTTTGAATTCGTATTCAAATAGAATCAAGAAAGAGATGATGGCATGATTCAGCAAAAAAAAAGTTGAATTTAAATTGCCAGTCATAAGTTACACGATTTTTCGCACAACAATACGCGAATACGCGTGCGCGTATGTTTATCGAAAGTTCTTCTCATGCCACTCTATATCATGTGTCACATGTTTTATATGGTGGAAATTACTCCATCTTTCGTATTGCTCTCCTCCACTTATCTAAACAATATGCGATTAAATGATATCATGCTTTAGAATTTAGAAATGAATGAACATTTGTCTCATGGGTCTAATTCTAACAGAATATAGGAATGTCTATGCTTCTTCCTTCCCAAGGCGGAGCATAATTCAGGTATTTCATGTCCCTTCCCACCCTGAACGAAGGATATACGAGAAAAGAGGGATCATCTACACTAATATTCTTTTTGGATGTACGATTTTTGGGTTTTTTCTTTTTGACTCGAACGCTGATCGGATCGAATAATATATACTTTCAAGATCATTTTCTAGACTTCCCAGTTCCTAGTCAGCTGGAGCTTAAAGAAAAGGGCAGGGCTAGTATTTCCAGCAAATGATGGAGCAGATCTTATTTTGCTGATGTAACACGTTGGAAAAGGCCAGGAGTGGAGGGGTTTTAATTGGGGGTCGCTGGCTTTCCACAAGGTTTGTGGGTTTGCATGTAGAGCTTAAAGAAGAAGCATGTACTAGTACTAATTAATTTAATTATGGGGTGATTAAGAAAGGCGATTGCAAATAGCTTAATGCCATGCGTCCTACTGCCTGCCACCTAAATCTTGAGAGGGCTAATGGGCAGTTTCTTCTCTGGCTGCATGATTGACTTCGTGTAGCTAGAGAAAGGCAGCATTGTTAATTTGCATGCTAGGACCTTAATTTAGGAGGAGGAGGTGGTGCCCATTTGGGTTTTTTTTTAGTGGCTTATGGCTGAAAAGCATTATAGCTGGCTGAAAAAATACTGTAGCTGACAGAGGCTTATTTAGCATAATTAAATTTAAAAAATTAAAAATATGTTAACCCATTACGTATAATACAAACAAATACGGGAAAAAAAGAACCAGCAAAAAATCTCAACAAAAAGCTAAAAGTTTAGAAAAAGACAAAATTTATGAATAGTGAAAAATAAGCTGGAAGCCAGAAGCTGAAACCGAAACGAGCACCACCAAAACTAAATCTCAACCAAATCCTCCTCATCCAAACAGGCAAGGCTTCTACAAGTTGGGCTTAGTGAATTCAGGAAGGAAATCGAGGGGGTTTAAACTTCTCAGTATAAATGGACTTGAATTTATCTAAGTGGCCTTCTGGCTTAAGCTTGTTGCAACCTGTTTGGGTCTAAGCAGCTAGCTGAGAGGTGGTTTCATTTCCTCGTGAGTAATCTCAACACTGCTTTAATCGGACAGATCGTACGACGATGCAGTTGACCCATAAACACAAAACCACACTTGGATACATAATTATCGGTCCGTGATGAGATCGCATCATTGGATTTGGACGATCGAGAGGGGTTTCTTCTTGTTGCGTGTTCCTTTCAAGCAATTGGTTTCCTGACGTCTTATTTTGATTTTGTCCCATCAAATCGCCAGCCAGGTCCCGGTTTTGTAGGTAGGTTTGTGTGAAGGACGCTCTGTCACTCAAAGCAAGGATTTAACAAGGATAGGTCGTAGGTGGGGCGAGGGACGTCCATTTCCACCTTTTGTAAGGGCTGGGAAATAACAGGCTCTACAGTCTTTCAAGAAATGTATCCTTGCGTTGCCAAGGATTCTTGTGCGATTTTTTCGGTGATTGGCCTTATATAGGGCCGGTTCTTTTTTGCTGCGGCTTTTGGCTAAAATTTTTGAATTTTGGCTGTTTACGATACAGATTACGGAGAGACAGATACTCACTTGTGATTTTGGCTGGTACAGATGTTGGGCTTTTAACGTGTAGATCGTTTAACTTGTAGACCCTGTATTGAGAAAATACTCCGTTTGAAAGTTAGGTACTGTAGCAAAAGCCAAAAGCCGGCCGACTTTTGACTTGCCGAACAGGCCCATAGTTTGTGACTGTTTCTAGCGGTTAGTTTTAGGTCAAGGTGTGCTATAGGCCCAGTTTAAAATGGTTTTCTAATGTATTTTAGCTACAGTTGTTAGCTTTTAGCTGAAATGATACTAGAGGCGGAGTGGGCCTGGGACCGCCGGGGCATTGGCCCGAGGCTCATATCAAAATTGCTTACTATAACAATGTAGCTGTATTATGACTTCTCAAGGCCCATTGTTATTTTCAGTGTATTGTGCCTGAGGCCTAGCCATTGGCTAGTTACACCATGTAACATCCTGGGAAATATAAATAATAAATTATGGAGTTTTTGGATTATTTTATTTGTTTTTTATTTGAATTGGAGTTTATTGGCTTTTTGAATTTGTAAAGGAATTTTTAAAAAAATAAAAAAAAAGAAGGAAGAAATCACACGTAAAATGATACAGCATGAACATCAAATGAAGAATCTGGAAAGATGATCCATAAAGTGCTAAAAGAGAATTGTGAGTAAGCGTAGGATGTCATTCCTAAAAATTAGGGCAAACAAATTAAAGGAAGTTAATATTCATGTATATATGCAAAGAACCATATGGATATAAGGACATATATACATATATACACATGAATAACATAAATAAATAAATATATACATTATGCACAAAAATCAGGGAAGGAAAGGAATATATATATATATATATATATATATAGGTATATACCAAGATGTATGTGCAAATGTATATACATGTAAAATTCAATTGCAAAAACAAAAGAAAAAGAAAAATGAAAAAGAAAACACCCGGCCGGGCCGGCCATTTTCCCCGGCCCAGCCCTCTCTCCACGCGCGGCCTGCGAGCGCGCAGTCGCTCAGCGCAGCCAGCACGCCCGCGCGGCCCAGCTCTCCCGCGCTCGCGCCCGCTGCCGAGTGGCCCCGCTCCCTCGCGCCCTCTCCCGCTGGCCGATGGGCCCGAGCCGTCAGGCTCTCCTCCCTCCTCCCTCTCTTCTCCACGCGCACGCAGCTCCTTCCCCTCGCGTTCGCTCCTCTGCGCAGCAAATCCTCTCCGCTCATTCTCTCACCTCGCGGGCAAGTTTAAAAGGACAGCTACAGGAGGGGAGGCGAACCTCTCCCGCCACCTCTCCCCTGCGAAATCCCGAAGAGGATCGCGTTCCTCCCCCTGCCTCGCCTGAACAGCGGCGGCCAAATATCTCCCTCGCTGTACAAGCCCTCTCCGACTATAAAAGCCTCACTCGGGAGTCTCAATCGCGCCGTAATGTTCCCTTCTTCATCCCCCTGCAAGCAACTGACCTGTAGTGCACCAATTCCCCACCGGCGACCTCTTCTTCCCCACGGCCGGCGACCGAGCTGCCGCTGATTCCGACCACCACCAGCCAATTCCTCCCTCCTACACCCTCTTCAGGACCTGGCGAAGTAGAAACAACCCTCCACCGAGCTCCCCGATCACTCTACATCGCCGGCGTCGATCGACCTCTTCGGACCGCCGCCACCTCTCGCCGCCAGCCCTCTCCGGTGAACCCCACCTCCGGCCGTCTGCACCAGAAGACTCCCCGTCGCTCGGGGATTATATTCCACGCAGCCCCTAGCCCTTTCCGGCCACCACTCGCCGCCGGTGTCGTCGCCCCCGACTCCTCTGCCCGACCGCCTCCCGGAGCTACCTCAAAAGGTATACTTACCCTATATGGGTAAGCATCGCTCGGCTCGGCTGAGTGGCTTCCAGCGCCAACTCCTTCTCCCCCCTCGCTCCCGCGGCGCGCGTTCGAGCCCCGGCTCCGCGCGTAGCGGTCGAGTTTCTTTTAATTTCTGCGCTGACAGGTGGGCCCCGTTCGTCAGCCGCCGCGGTACCGCAGGCTCACTGACAGCCTGACCCCACCCGTCAGTGTCTAAGCACGCCGACAAGTGGACCCCACTAGCCATCGAGACAGAAGAAATAATAAAAAGATAAAGATAAAAATTAAAATATGACAGGTGGGACCCACTGTCAGAAATTTCACATTTTATGGAATTAATTGAACTGAGAACTTCAAATAATCATAACTTTTTCATCTTAACTCCAAATTAAGTGAGACAAATTTCTAAATTCATCTAAAATCAAAATCTGTCCAATGGAACTGAAATTGTAATTTTTAAAGTTCATTTGGATTTTTGGTGTTATTTGGTTTGATTCGCCGCTTTTCTTTTTGTACGAATTTTGGGCGCACGCTAAAATAGCTTACGAGGCTCAAGAGGAAGAGATCGAGGCCGCAGCTCTAGAAGCCCCGGACAATCAAGCACCCGACCACTGTGACCAAGGCGAGTCAATACTTTGATCATGTTGAACCTACATTTCTGCAAATTACTTTATTTTAAATTAACAAATTGCATTGCTGTTATTTTTATGCAAATACATGCTAAATTTGATATTCTAGTTATATGCCATTGTTTACCTTGAATAGTATTACCCCCTCCTTTGAGTATTTGAATGTGTGAACCTTGTCGCCCTAGCAAAAATATATTAGTAGCATTTCGAAAATAAGTCCGTAACCGTATGCCATGCTTAGCATTGATTAGGAACTCGGGGCAAGAAATTGTCTCGAGCATCACTTTTATTCATGAGAAATTGGTTTGGGCAGTCATTGTGATAATGACTGGTATATGTTGGATATGATTATTTTACACTCCCAAGATCCCCAACTTGCTTAATTATCTGGGCGGATTGGTTCGATGGTGTGTATGTGTGTGGTGCAGTGATTGCACAAGTGGGTTAGTGGTAGACCGCCCAGATACCACTAAGGACTGAATCTTGTCATGTCACCCGTGTAAAACAGTACAACCACATGCTGGCAAAGTGTAGGCAGGGTTTACTAATTTGTGTGGCTCTAGGTGGTTACGTGAAGGTATGACCACGAGCAAAGGGATGGATGGTCGCATCCCCGCCTTTGCCCGTGATGGCTCACGAGGGACCCTTCCCGAGGGATGGTCGGATCCTACGGAAGATAGACCTTAGCGGGCGTAACCACAGTAGGACTATGCATTGCAACAATCCTGTGATAGTCTACTCAACCGCATGGCTAAGGAATCATGTGGGGCAACGGGTGGATTTATCTCTTGTGGGTAAAGTGTGCAAAACTCTGCAGAGTCAAAACTATTCGAATAGCCGTGCCCACGGTCATGGGCAGACATGGGAACTTAACTAGATATAGTTCTGTTTACAAAAATATTGGAAAATGGGGATGGAAAAGTGGAAGGGCAGAGGAAAGCCCTGATTTGAGTTGTCCTGGGTGTCGTCCCAGTGTGTCCTGGAGGTCGTTCCAGTGGTTCCTGGGTGTCGTCCCAGTGGTAAGTTAAGCGGCTATAACGCTGAAAAAGGTCATACGGTGTGATGCCGTATGCAGGGAGAAGTTATGGTGATATTAGGCATATGGTGTGATGCCATATGTATAGAAATTCATATTAATACTCCTTGAACATTAGGCTTTTGTTCAAATGCTAGGTCTTAGGAATTTTTATATAATTGTATTCAAAAGCACTCTTCGCAAAAATAAAATAAACCAAAGCCATCATTTGAATAGCCATACATGTTATATACTGCATTCTGTGTGTTGATTCGCTAAGCACGGGGTCGGAGTGCTCACGCTCGCTTTGCGGCAAAAATCCAGAAACAGGAGCGCAAGACCACTACGCCTACGAGAAAGCTCCCGCTACGGAGGAGAAGAATGACGAAGGAAACTAAGGCGTAGGCTTCGTTGATTAGACACGGACAAGTGGACATCCGGCGTTGTGTGCATGTATGTTACTAGTTAACTGGTAACATATAATGCACACAGTACCTTCCAGTCGCTTGCCTGTGGATTTGGGTTTGCTTTTGCTGTATTTCCGCTGTGCGTATTTGTAATAATGACATTTGGCCTAGTCGGCCCCTTTTGTAAACTATCACCCGACGTGGTGTATTTCAATTCATGTAATATAATGGATGATTATGCGATGTATGAAATGATTCAGCAATGTACCTGTGTGCACTAACTACTGATCCAGGGATTAGTGCAGTGAAACACAGTAAAATTCAGATTGAAAAATCTGGGTCTGACAGCGCTGGTATCAGAGCATACGATTGCAGGGTAAAAGCCGTAGAATGGTCGTTAGAAGAACCGTAGGGTGGAAATGTTAGTGTATAAAAAGTATTTCTGAAAATATAGCGTATTATTGCTACTCGTACCCTTCCTAGTTCTACGCCCCTTCACTTTTTCAATTGATTATTTTAAAGCATTACTAATGCAAAGTAATTGCTTTTACAGATGGCAGGAGAAGAAGGCAATTGGGATTACGTCGCTCATGGAGTTTATGAGGGCGTATTCGCAAGAATCCTGCGCAAGCTCCTCCACTACCTGGAATACCCGGAGCAGCCCATTTATCGTGGGCGCCAGACATCTGCAGGAGGGGTGTACTGCTGGATGTTTGAAGTGTTCATCTACCCGAAGAGCGAACATGACCCACCCCACGTCTTCCAGACAGAACACCCAAGAAGTACCAGGTCTGCCGCACTTCAGGATGCTGCTCGCCTCGCCGCCGCCCGACTCTGCGACATCTACCAAATCTCCCTGCTCCGCACACCCTTCTGCTTCTACCCTTCACGCAGGGAGGGAGTACGCCACAACGAGACCTACCTGCCGGTTAATGAGGATGACCCAAGGCTCACCCATCAAGTTGATCTTACCAGGGCCATGGGAGCAGCTCATACTGCTGCACTGGAAGAGATGACCGCCCTCCGGATGCACCTAGTTGCCCGTCACACCGAGGTGGCGACCCTTCGTGACCAGCTCGCCCAGTGCCAGCAGGCACTGGCAGCCGCCAAGGCAGAAGCCGCAGCAGCTCAGGCATAGCTCCAGCAACCTCTCGCTCCATTAGCAGCACCGGCACCTCCTCCAGTGGGATCAGGCCCCCGCACCCGGCTAACTGTGCGCAAGAGCGTGCGGCCTCCGAGTCTCCAGTCTGCACTTCGACGGAGAAGGCCTCCACCAAGCCGCAGCCCTCCACGTGCTCCCACGGACTCTGATGGTTCCGACCCATCGGAGTTTAGTGGCAGTCGATCCCGCTCCAGATCGCCAAACTACGACCCCTCCGTCAGTGGTGATCGCTACGCGGTGTAGTGGAAGTATCGCCGTACTCAGGCCCTGCTTGTAAATTAGATGTTGCATCAGCCTTGTTATATTGTAGATGCAGTAATGTAAACTCTAACTATTATATTGTTGTAAAGCCCAGCCTGGAAGACTGGCTATGTGAATGCTTGTATGATAATGAATGGCCAGGCATAAGGCCTTATGTTGAATGTTCTTTTGTCGTTTATCTTATGGTTCTTTTTGCAAAGAGGGTTGATACCCTTCCTTTTTCTCAAGGGTAGTGTTAGTACTAAGTTATGAAGCTATAACTGCAGATGGCCAGCCAAAGGGTTACACGATCTCGAGCCCATACTGACCCTCATCATGCTGAGGTAGACTCAAACCAAGGCGCACCACCCGAAGAAAATCCGAACCCAGATGCTGACCTCCCAAACCCCCCAGTAAACCCCACAATGGCCCAAGTAATGGCACAACAAACCCAGATTCTGCAAGCCATTTATGCTGGACAGCAAGGAAGCTCTGGCGGACACAGAGCTGACTTAGGGGATTTCCAGAGGACCAGACCAACTACATTCACATCAGCAGAAGAACCACTGGAAGCAGAAGATTGGCTTCGGGATACCGAAAGGAAGTTGCGCTTAATCAAATGCGCAGAAGAAGATAAAGTCATATTTGCCACCCACCTATTTCAGGGAGCCACCGCAGCATGGTGGGAGAATTATGTAGCTGCTAAAGGCCCAGAAGATGCTACCACCAGTGGTGACACTGAAGCTATCCCATGGGCAGAGTTCAAGAAAGCTTTCAAGGACAACTTCATTCCAGCTGGGATAATGCGGATAAAGAAAAATGAGTTCCGCAACCTCAAGCAAGGGAACCTATCTGTCAATGAATATCTTACAAAATTCACACAGCTGGCCCGGTATGCTCAGAAGGATATAGAAGAAGAAGAAGAAAAGGTTGACAGATTCTTTGAAGGGTTGAAAGATGAACTGAGAGTGCAGCTGATCACCCAGGACTTCACCAGCTTTCATCAGTTGGTAAACAAGGCATTGGCCTTGGAAAATGAGAAGAAGATTCTTGAGGCCAGCCGTAAACGCAAGATGACAACTCAACAGCCACAAGGAAGATTTATCCAGAAATTCTTCAAACCCTCCTTCTCAAGGTCCAATAAATCCAGTGGGTCAGCTCCAGCCTTTAGACCTGGTGGGAGTATGTCTCAAACATCACGCCCAGGAGGACAGGTTGGCGGTATAAACCCCGCAGCAAATTTTAATTGCTATAACTGTGGGGAGAAGGGACACTTTGCCTACAGATGTCCACATAAGCAGAATGTCCCTGTCCGCAGTCAAGCTTCAGCTCCTGGCAAGGGACAGCAAAGCTCTCAAGCTAGCAAGAACACTTCAGCACCAAACCGAGGCAGAGTCAACCATATTACCGTTGAAGAAGCTCAAGAAGCCGCTGGAGTTCTCATGGGTACGTTTTCTGTCAAGACTATACCCGCACAAGTATTATTTGATTCAGGAGCTTCACATTCATTTATATCTAAGGGGTATGCTGATAAGTTGGGATTACCCATTTATACCCTTAAGAAGCCATTGGTGCTTAACTCACCAGCTGGACCAATTACTGCTACCCTAGTATGCCCAGGGGTGACCATTACCATGGAAAGGTGTGGTTTCCTAGTAGACCTTATAGTATTAAACTCTCAGACCCTAGACATCATACTAGGAATGGATTGGTTAGCTAAGAATCAAGGTGTCCTAGAGTGTGCCACCAGAACAGTGAAAGTGGTCAAGTGTCCTGGAATGACCATAAATATAAAAGTGGACAGACCATACCAGTGGGGACGTGCAATCTATCATTGTGAGGACGTACCCCTAGAAGGAATGATAGTAGTGCAAGACTATCCCGAAGTATTTCCCGAAGAACTGCCAGGCATGCCCCCAGATAGAGACTTGGAATTTGTTATCAATTTGAAGCCAGGTGCCGCTCCAATCTCCAAAAGGCCCTATAAGATGACTGTAGAAGAATTGGAGGAATTGAAGAAACAACTCCAAGAGTTACAAGAGAAGGGATTCATCAGACCCAGCTCATCGCCATGGGGATCTCCAGTGCTGTTTGTGAAGAAAAAGGATGGCACCGCCAGGATGTGTGTGGACTACCGTGATTTGAATGAGATGACTATCAAGAACAAGTATCCTCTCCCCAGGATTGATGACTTGTTCGATCAACTTGGAGGAGCTACCGTATTCTCCAAAATAGATCTGAGGTCAGGATACCACCAGTTGAAGATAAGAGCTGAAGATATACCCAAAACAGCTTTTACCACGAGATATGGACTATATGAATTTCTGGTCATGTCTTTTGGATTAACCAATGCCCCAGCTTATTTTATGAATCTGATGAATAAGGTATTCATGGAGTATTTGGACAAGTTTGTCGTGGTCTTCATCGACGACATCCTTATATACTCCAAGAATTCAGAAGAGCATGCAGAACATCTGCGCCTAGTGTTGGAGAAGCTAAAATAACATCAGCTGTATGCCAAATTCAGCAAGTGTGAATTTTGGCTGAAGGATATCAGTTTCTTAGGACACATAGTGTCAGCAGGAGGAATATCTGTTGACCCCGCCAAGATTGCAGTTGTCACAGAATGGAAGCAGCCTACGTCTGTCACTGAAGTGAGGAGTTTTCTCGGTTTGGCTGGGTACTACAGGAGGTTCATAGAAGGATTTTCCCGGATTGCCAGGCCGATGACCCAATTACTCAAGAAAGAGAAGAAGTTTGAATGGACCAAGACATGTGAAGAAAGTTTCCAAGAATTGAAGAAGAGATTGACCACCACCCCTGTATTAGTTCTACCAGATGTACGCAAAGATTTCGAGGTATATTGTGATGCCTCACATCAAGGACTTGGATGCGTACTAATGCAAGAAGGCAGGGTTGTGTCATATGCATCCAGACAACTTCGTCTCCATGAAGCTAACTACCCCACTCATGATCTAGAGTTAGCCTCAGTGATTCATGCATTGAAGATTTGGCGGCATTACTTGATTGGTAACCATTGTGATGTGTATACAGATCACCAGAGCCTCAAGTATTTCTTCACACAAGCTCACCTTAATTTAAGGCAGAGAAGATGGCTAGAATTAATCAAGGATTATGATTTGAGTGTACACTACCACCCTGGAAAGGCCAATGTGGTAGCAGATGCATTGAGCCGTAAGGCTTATTGTAATAATCTCATGGTACGGGAACATCAACCCGAGCTCTACAAGGAATTGAAAGCTTTGAATTTGGAAATAGTGGAGCCAGGCACTCTAGCCGCCCTGGAAATTCAATCAAGTATAGAAGAAATGATTATGGCAGCACAACAAGATGATCCAGCCATTTTGAAATGGAAGAAATTAATGGAAGAAGGGAAGGCACCCAACATGAAAATTGACCATGAGGGTACTCTACGATATGGAACACGTATCATAGTCCCACATCACAAGGATCTCAAGAATCTGATATTGAGGGAAGCACATAGCTCTCCGTATTCCCTCCACCCCGGAAGCACCAAGATGTATCAAGGTATGAAACACTTTTGTTGGTGGCCCCGTATGAAAAGAGACATTGCAGAACATGTAGCATGCTGTGATGTGTGTCAGAGAGTGAAGGCAGAGCATCAGAGACCTGCAGGACTATTACAGCCGTTGCAGATACCCCAATGGAAGTGGGAAGAAGTCGGAATGGATTTCATCACTGGATTTCCACGGACCAAGTCAGGATATGACTCTGTATGGGTTATAATTGATAGGTTGACCAAGGTTGCCCACTTCATTCCGGTCAAGGTAACCTACAAGGGAGACGAGTTAGCAGAACTGTATATGTCTCGCATTGTGTGCTTGCACGGTGTGCCAAAAAGGATAGTCTCAGATCGAGGTTCTCAATTTACCTCGTATTTCTGGGATAGTCTACATGAAGCTCTTGGCACCTACCTGGATTTCAGCACCGCCTATCACCCTCAGACGGATGGACAAACAGAAAGAGTGAACCAGATACTAGAAGATATGCTTAGAGCTTGTGCATTGGATTTCTCCAAAGACTGGGATAAATGTTTGCCATATGCTGAATTTGCCTACAACAATAGCTATCAGACCAGCCTTCAGATGGCACCCTTTGAAGCCTTATATGGAAGGAAGTGCCGAACCCCACTATATTGGTCGGAAGTGGGGGAGAACATTATATTTGGACCTGACATCCTCAAACAAGCTGAAGAGAAGGTTCGTCTAATCAGAGATCGATTACAGGCAGCCCAATCTAGGCAGAAGAGTTATGCAGACAAAAGACGAAGACCACTGACATTTGAAGTTGGAGATTATGTCTACTTAAAGGTGTCACCTCTACGAGGAGTCAAGAGGTTTAAAGTCAAAGGCAAGCTTACCCCTCGCTATGTGGGACCATTTCCAATTGTGGCCAAGAAAGGAGAAGTTGCCTATCAGTTGGAATTACCTCAAAATCTATCTGATATACACAATGTCTTCCATGTATCTCAACTCAAGAAATGTCTACGAGTACCAGAAGATCAAACTCCACTTGAAGCCATTGAGCTTGAGGAAGACCTAACTTACAAAGAGCGTCCGATCAAAATATTGGATACTGTGGAGAAAAAGACAAGAACCCAAACCATCCGTATGTGTAGAGTGCAATGGAGTCACCATTCCAGGAAGGAAGCTACATGGGAAAGAGAAGATAAACTGCGTCAAGACTACCCCGACCTGTTCACTAGCTAGGCTGAATCTCGGGGTCGAGATTCTTTTTAAGGGGGGTAGATTTGTAACATCCTGGGAAATATAAATAATAAATTATAGAGTTTTTTGATTATTTTATTTGTTTTTTTATTTGAATTGGAGTTTATTGGCTTTTTGAATTTGTAAAGGAATTTAAAAAAAATAAAAAAAGAAGGAAGAAAACACACGTAAAATGATACAGCATGAACATCAAATGAAGAATCTGGAAAGATGATCCATAAAGTGCTAAAAGAGAATTGTGAGTAAGCGTAGGATGTCATTCCTAAAAATTAGGGCAAACAAATTAAAGGAAGTTAATATTCATGTATATATGCAAAGAACCATATGGATATTAAGGACATATATACATATATACACATGAATAACATAAATAAATAAATATATACATTATGCACAAAAATCAGGGAAGGAAAGGAATATATATATAGGTATATACCAAGATGTATGTGCAAATGTATATACATGTAAAATTCAATTGCAAAAACAAAAGAAAAAGAAAAATGAAAAAGAAAACACCCGGCCGGGCCGGCCATTTTCCCCGGCCCAGCCCTCTCTCCACGCGCGGCCTGCGAGCGCGCAGTCGCTCAGCGCAGCCAGCACGCCCGCGCGGCCCAGCGCGCCAGCGCCCCGCGGCCCAGCTCTCCCGCGCTCGCGCCCGCTGCCGAGTGGCCCCGCTCCCTCGCGCCCTCTCCCGCTGGCCAATGGGCCCGAGCCGTCAGGCTCTCCTCCCTCCTCCCTCTCTTCTCCACGCGCACGCAGCTCCTTCCCCTCGCGTTCGCTCCTCTGCGCAGCAAATCCTCTCCGCTCATTCTCTCACCTCGCGGGCAAGTTTAAAAGGACAGCTACAGGAGGGGAGGCGAACCTCTCCCGCCACCTCTCCCCTGCGAAATCCCGAAGAGGATCGCGTTCCTCCCCCCTGCCTCGCCTGAACAGCGGCGGCCAAATATCTCCCTCGCTGTACAAGCCCTCTCCGACTATAAAAGCCTCACCCGGGAGTCTCAATCGCGCCGTAATGTTCCCTTCTTCATCCCCCTGCAAGCAATTGACCTGTAGTGCACCAATTCCCCACCGGCGACCTTTTCTTCCCCACGGCCGGCGACCGAGCTGCCGCTGATTCCGACCACCACCAGCTAATTCCTCCCTCCTACACCCTCTTCAGGACCTGGCGAAGTAGAAACAACCCTCCACCGAGCTCCCCGATCACTCTACATCGCCGGCGTCGATCGACCTCTTCGGACCGCCGCCACCTCTCGCCGCCAGCCCTCTCCGGTGAACCCCACCTCCGGCCGTCTGCACCAGAAGACTCCCCGTCGCTCGGGGATTATATTCCACGCAGCCCCTAGCCCTTTCCGGCCACCACTCGCCGCCGGTGTCGTCGCCCCCGACTCCTCTGCCCGACCGCCTCCCGGAGCTACCTCAAAAGGTATACTTACCCTATATGGGTAAGCATCGCTCGGCTCGGCCGAGTGGCTTCCAGCGCCAACTCCTTCTCCCCCCTCGCTCCCGCGGCGCGCGTTCGAGCCCCGGCTCCGCGCGTAGCGGTCGAGTTTCTTTTAATTTCTGCGCTGACAGGTGGGCCCCGTTCGTCAGCCGCCGCGGTACCGCAGGCCCACTGACAGCCTGACCCCACCCGTCAGTGTCTAAGCACGCCGACAAGTGGACCCCACTGGCCATCGAGACAAAAGAAATAATAAAAAGAAAAAGATAAAAATTAAAATATGACAGGTGGGACCCAATGTCAGAAATTTCACATTTTATGGAATTAACTGAACTGAGAACTTCAAATAATCATAACTTTTTCATCTTAACTCCAAATTAAGTGAGACAAATTTCTAAATTCATCTAAAATCAAAATCTGTCCAATGGAACTGAAATTGTAATTTTTAGAGTTCATTTGGATTTTTGGTGTTATTTGGTTTGATTCGCCGCTTTTCTTTTTGTACGAATTTTGGGCGCACGCTAAAATAGCTTACGAGGCTCAAGAGGAAGAGATCGAGGCCGCAGCTCTAGAAGCCCCGGACAATCAAGCACCCGACCACTGTGACCAAGGCGAGTCAATACTTTGATCATATTGAACCTACATTTCTGCAAATTACTTTATTTTAAATTAACAAATTGCATTGCTGTTATTTTTATGCAAATACATGCTAAATTTGATATTCTAGTTATATGCCATTGTTTACCTTGAATAGTATTACCCCCTCCTTTGAGTATTTGAATGTGTGAACCTTGTCGCCCTAGCAAAAATATATTAGTAGCATTTCGAAAATAAGTCCGTAACCGTATGCCATGCTTAGCATTGATTAGGAACTCGGGGCAAGAAATTGTCCCGAGCATCACTTTTATTCATGAGAAATTGGTTTGGGCAGTCATTGTGATAATGACTGGTATATGTTGGATATGATTATTTTACACTCCCAAGATCCCCAACTTGCTTAATTATCTGGGCGGATTGGTTCGATGGTGTGTATGTGTGTGGTGCAGTGATTGCACAAGTGGGTTAGTGGTAGACCGCCCAGATACCACTAAGGACTGAATCTTGTCATGTCACCCGTGTAAAACAGTACAACCACATGCTGGCAAAGTGTAGGCAGGGTTTACTAATTTGTGTGGCTCTAGGTGGTTACGTGAAGGTATGACCACGAGCAAAGGGATGGATGGTCGCATCCCCGCCTTTGCCCGTGATGGCTCACGAGGGACCCTTCCCGAGGGATGGTCGGATCCTACGGAAGATAGACCTTAGCGGGCGTAACCACAGTAGGACTATGCATTGCAACAATCCTGTGATAGTCTACTCAACCGCATGGCTAAGGAATCATGTGGGGCAACGGGTGGATTTATCTCTTGTGGGTAAAGTGTGCAAAACTCTGCAGAGTCAAAACTATTCGAATAGCCGTGCCCACGGTCATGGGCAGACATGGGAACTTAACTAGATATAGTTCTGTTTACAAAAATATTGGAAAATGGGGATGGAAAAGTGGAAGGGCAGAGGAAAGCCCTGATTTGAGTTGTCCTGGGTGTCGTCCCAGTGTGTCCTGGAGGTCGTTCCAGTGGTTCCTGGGTGTCGTCCCAGTGGTAAGTTAAGCGGCTATAACGCTGAAAAAGGTCATACGGTGTGATGCCGTATGTAGGGAGAAGTTATGGTGATATTAGGCATATGGTGTGATGCCATATGTATAGAAATTCATATTAATACTCCTTGAACATTAGGCTTTTGTTCAAATGCTAGGTCTTAGGAATTTTTATATAATTGTATTCAAAAGCACTCTTCGCAAAAATAAAATAAACCAAAGCCATCATTTGAATAGCCATACATGTTATATACTGCATTCTGTGTGTTGATTCGCTAAGCACGGGGTCGGAGTGCTCACGCTCGCTTTGCGGCAAAAATCCAGAAACAGGAGCGCAAGACCACTACGCCTACGAGAAAGCTCCCGCTACGGAGGAGAAGAATGACGAAGGAAACTAAGGCGTAGGCTTCGTTGATTAGACACGGACAAGTGGACATCCGGCGTTGTGTGCACGTATGTTACTAGTTAACTGGTAACATATAATGCACACAGTACCTTCCAGTCGCTTGCCTGTGGATTTGGGTTTGCTTTTGTTGTATTTCCGCTGTGCGTATTTGTAATAATGACATTTGGCCTAGTCGGCCCCTTTTGTAAACTATCACCCGACGTGGTGTATTTCAATTCATGTAATATAATGGATGATTATGCGATGTATGAAATGATTCAGCAATGTACCTGTGTGCACTAACTACTGATCCAGGGATTAGTGCAGTGAAACACAGTAAGATTCAGATTGAAAAATCTGGGTCTGACACACCACTAAATGGTATTGTAGCGACTGCTATCTTTTAGCTGGGTTCAATCAAAAGAAAATGAAGAAAAAAGAGAGACAATGAAAAACCCGTTATATATCTACGGACAATACAAAAGAAAAAAGTAGAGTTAAGAAGCCAACGCGCTTAAAAAGGTTTTCGACTTTTGAAAGCTAGAAGTCAATAGTCAAAAGACGTCGGAGTGCCTTGAACACAAATCTCATTCGATTGAGCTACTTGATTTGGAGGTCACTCCGATCACTACCTCACACGCTCAACTTTGCAATTTTTTTTGAAGAGGACCATGGATTTTGTTTAAACTTTGATCTAGGAGAAAATGCACACATCGCAAATAAATGGAGAAAACACATAAGAATTTCTGAATTTCTCCCCCTCCCCCCTTCTTTGCTTTTCTTCTTTATTACAAAACTGGCTACAAGCCTTCTCAATATATAGGCTAATAATCTCCTATGAGCATACGTATTCGGATTTCAAGTTGGACACAACTTCAACTTGAGTTACACATGGAGACGGACTCTACTACGTCTTGGACTCGAAGTCAAGATTATTTCTAACAATCTCCCCCTTAATCTTGACTTGATATACTCTAGTTTTAGTCTCAATGCATTATAAACTACCAGTCACGCCTCCACATGAAGCGTTTTACATGCAAGCTAAATGTAGGAACTCAACTCAACTGGTATAGGTTCATCCAGATACAAAGATTCTAAAATATTGAGACAGTCGGTCTCAACTACAACTTACTAAACTTATACTTGATACAGAACGGTGGCACATCTCCTCAACATTCCGATTTCTTTTCACCTTACTTGAGTTTGGACGGCGACACATCTTCTCAATGTCCCTGACTCCAACCTTCATCAGAGCAATGTTGGTTCATCATCACTGAGCGCTTTAGCAAGAAACGCTTTCTTCATCTTGATTGCCCAGGCTGCATAATTGCTCGTCGTGAGCATCAGATAATGCAGCGAGATAGCTGAACTCTCCTTCGCCATCATACTGGATGATGCCTCGTCACCGGTGACACCACTTGCTGGAGAACACGACATGATCTTGAGCACGGATCAAGATTTCGAGCTACTTTGAAGTGGCTCTTGGACCGAGAGAACAGAAAGATGTGCGCGCGCGTCTTTTTCCCGGGAAAGCTGCGCGAAGATGAGCGACGTGCGTCTCAAGAGCGCCACGTGAGGCGCTGAAAACGGAATCGCCGAGATGATTTTTCCAGCGACTCGATTTTCGCCTAGACTCTGATACAACTTATTAAAACTTTGATCCGGGAGAAAACACACACATTGCAAATAAACTGAGAGAACACATGAGAATTTCTGAATTTCTCTATTCTCTTATTTGCCCCCCCCCCCCTTTTCTTTACTTTTTTCTGTCTTACAAAACTGGCTATAAGCCTCCTCAATATATAGGCTAATAATCTCCTACTAGTATACGTATTCAGACTTTAAGTTGGACATAACTTTAACTTGAGTTACACATAGAGACTGACTCTACTACGTCTTAGACTCGAAATCAAGATTATTTCTAACAGATTTGATACAACATAACATCTAGACAGGGAGAACTAAAAATCGAAACATTCGTTGGGAAAGAACTACTAGAAATCGCAAAGGGGCAGTCCTGGTGATATGATATGCCCCTATGGGAGGTGTGACACTTGAGGCGTCCCTCCCATTTGTTATTTCTTGTGGTGTAACTTTCATGTCAACCTCCCTGTTGGGACCCTGCAGGCTCCTTTGTGTGACCTAAGGAGCCACTGCTCTTTCAACCACTAGAAGAGATTGCAACAACTATGGTATGGATGGATGGATGCTTACATTTCCCATAGGAGGACCATGACTGCTGGATGGATCGATGGATGTTGAGACCCCTCGTGAAACGCCCTAGAGGATGCTGATGGGAGCTCAGTTTTTTTTTTTTTTGAGAGGACAGGTTTTTGATAGGTGATACAGGGCAGGGCATGTTCTTTTTCTCCGAAGCTGCCAGCTTTTGGCTTTTACGACAGTATCTAACTTTCAAACGGAGTATTTTCTCAAGACGGGGTCTACAAGTTAAACGATCTACACGTTCAAAATCCAACATCTGTACCAACCAAAATCGCAAGTGAGTATCTGTCTCTCCGTAATCTGTACCGTAAACAGCCAAAATTCAAAAATTTCAGCCAAAAGCCATAAGTCACAGCTGTTGCCAAACAGGCCCACAACCTCCTTGGTGGTTTAATGCCATTGATTTATAATTTGACGTTCCGACGGTAAGTAAGATTTACTGGTGCCAATCTCATCTTTGTACATCTCTAGAAATTTATAGCGGGTGTGGTCAAACACATAGAAAACATAACTAAGATTGTGCTCTCCATGTCGAAATGGACTAAGGATGTTCGCATTTTAAAGGACAAGATAATTCGACATTGGATCACTCTAGCAGGTTTCAATCTCTCCATCTTGTTTACCTTTTTTTAAGGGTCGCACAGCACTGTGTTTTCTAAGCATACAATGAGTGAGACCGTATCATGCATTATGTTACATTACAATAAACAATTGTTCACCCACAATCCTTAAAGTAGTTGATCCTCCATCAATGTGGGACGCAAATACGGAAAATGGCACATGGAAGCATGTCAGTGTCCACTGTGGTGCCTGTTTCTTATATCCTTTTTATGCGTAGTAGTCCTCGAATTGATAAGAGTTTACGAAATACGACACGAATGTACATGATACTAAAAACGAAAAAGGTGAATCTCATAGAGAGAACTAAAATAACAATATTGAGTCAACCACAACGAGTGAAAAAATTTGATGAAGCGGATCGTAAATTTCTTAAGTACAACCTCAAAAGAATACAAGAGATTGTCGCTCTCTCATAACCCTCTCAAATATTTTAGAACCCTCAAATCCTTACACTATACAAGAATCTAGTGCTAAAGAATAATCTAACCTCTAATCTTCTCGTGCTTTGGATGAGTGGCTTGTTTGCTTTATAACTTAATTGTTTGGGTTCTCCATGACACCCCTTATGGTTTTATATAGTCCTCCTAGCCCTCCTCTAAAGTGGAGTAGGAATCATACTACAAAAAAAATAGGAATCATAATCATATTAAGATTTATCTAAGACCCCTTATAGCATATATTTTCAAATTTTAAATGACTAATATATGAGTTACCATACTCAACAATCTTCACCTTGACTCTTATCTGTTGAAATCTCCTCCAAGAACTCGCTTCAAGTAGGCTCTGTATTTTTTTCTCCCACCTTTAAGAGTGCCCTCACCACAGGGAGCTCATACACATCACTCGCTTCAAGTAGGCTCTGTATTTTTTCTTCTTCTTGTGACTTTTTTGCCTGCAACACCTACTGTAGTCAATACTTAATCACCTAAGAATGAAGATTTCAATGGCCTTTTCAAGGACATACTCCACCTCTAATAGATATACAGATGACTTATTGAAATTGAGAGTGGTTTTTCCAACGAGAATATTCATCACCAATGGCTTTCATGATGGTGCTAGAGATGATGATAGTATGGCTATCTTGTCATTCTCCTCAATTTTCTCATCCATACTAGTCAGATGTGTCATAAGCTTGTTGAAGACATTAAGATGGTCAACGAACGTGTACCTTCCTCCATGCGCAACATGTATAGTTGTCAATTCAGCACCCACTGATGTATTAGCGACTTTGCCGTATACAATTCTTCTAAGTCTTCCTATAATTTCTTCCATGAATTCTTCTTGATCACTGAGTATTTTACCTCATCGAAGAGATATAGACGTATTGCACTGATAGCCTTCCGCTCCATTACCTTCCCATCTTCAGCAGATGTGTTTTCGATTTGTCCCCTTCAAGAGCATCAATTAGCTTGTACTAGACAAGGACATCCTTCACCATGTAGTGCTCCACACTGAAATTTTCTCCGCTGCCAAATTTCTCTACTTAATTCCACATCGTCGACATTGATCTCAATTTTATGCTACCTGACATTTTACTGACCTTCTCACAAATTAGATAAATCTAGTCTTAACTCTGATACCACTCGTTACACTTTGATACACTTTCTTATGCACAACAGCCCCCCCAGATTGGATCAAAATTTATGAAACACGACAAGAGCATTCATGGTATTAAGACGAAGAAGATGAATATCATAGAGAGAGAGTCAAAATAATGACATTGAAGCAAACACAACAAGAGAAAAAAGATTCAATGAAGCCGACTGCAAATTACTTAAGCACAACCTCAAAAGCGTATAAGGGCTTGTCACTCTATCACAACTCTCTCGAAACTTTTAAGAACCTCATATCCTTGCCCTATACAAGAATCTAGTACTAAAGAATAATTTAACATCTAATTCTCTCGTGAACATCTACCTTTGGATGAGTGGCTTTTTTACTTTGTTGCTTGGGTTCTCCATAACACCTCGTATGATTTTATATAGTCCTCTAGCCCTTCTGCAAGTGGAGTAGTTATCCACTTATCCTAGTGCAAAAGAAAATAGGAATCCTAATTCTATTATAATTTATTTAGGACTCCTTATATCACACCTTTTCAAATCCTAAAACATGACTGTACCCACAGCGTCAACTGTGGAGGGATTTGATTCCTTGATCTCCATAATTAGGACACAATCATGCAAATGCTTTAGGGATCATGTCTCTCTCATGCACACCCACATAGAGTGGGTGGATTAGCATAGTCATCCATAACATCAGAGGATCTGGTATATCAGTTGTAGGGTCAACTGGCCGACAATATTTTTTTTCTAGAAATTTATTTGAACAGTGTAAAAAACTAAAAATGAATATCTTTTGTGACTCAAATTAAACAAATCAACCTTATTGTATTGTGCGAATTATATATTATAATCTTGTTGGATAGTAGTTTACATTCTACAATAAACAGATCCCAGATAGACCATTATATAAGTCCCCTTCTTTTCAACTTACGACTTATGGCTTTCTCCGAATAAATAAATGAAACACTTCTCCATCGTGTTTTCGAAGCGGCTTATCAGAACAATATTTTTGAAATGGCTTATTAGTATTCGATTTATTCATATAAACGATCATGCTAGAATCAAAATCCATAGGCTGCAGCCGAAAATAATTCACCCATAGCACAATGAGAATGAGAACATACTGACATCAGATCTTCCGTAGAAAAGTACCTCACAAAAAAAATATGGTAGAAACTGTTTACGAAATTTTGTTGGAGGGTACAGATTGGAAGACGGTGCTGGTTTGGATTAAGGGTAGAGTTGTTCGTGTGGTTATCTTTTTATAGTGCCCTGTTTAAGGAAGTTTTCTAAATTCTTACAAAATTGCACTATTTTCCATAAAACTGGTGCTTCCCAATGGTAAGCTCTCCGGGCTCATGGACAACTTAGACCAATTAAACAATACAATTATTCCTTAATCTTTTCCTCCTTTCATCAATAGTTGCCTCCATTTCAGTGCAGGAAGCATTTGTACTATCCATTTGCACTCATGTGCTTAAAATAAAAGGACACTATTGCGGTGGTCTCGCATCGCACACGGGAAGCCCTATCGGCTCTGACGATGACATGGCACTTCCCCTTAAGGTTATGCAAGGATGATGTCATGATGACTTGCTGATGGTAATTAGTGTACTGGCTAATGGCAAGGATCGATTGTTGCTAAAAAAACAACTATATACGTATGTATCATGCTTAGCTGGTCCTCACATGTTTAGCTGGGCCTCACAAGTGTGTGTATATAAAAGTAGGGCAAAAATGAGCATGTTTAGCTGGTCCTACTTATATATATTGGCTGGGTTTTGCTCCATCCAAAAGCTAAAAGTCATAAATCGAAAAGAATGCAACCGATATATATAAGTAAATATAAGTAAGGGCAAAAAAAGATTAGAGAACGTTTTGTTCTTTGAGGACAGGCCAATTCAACCCAAACCAATGATCTGTTGTTGTTGATGAGTACACCTGAGGCCTGCAGTTAAAGAAGTGCTCAATAGTGGCCTTCTTTCTTTTCTTGCATGATGCTTTGAACTGGTTCTTCCTTGCATGCTCACTTTGGATCGATTGAGATCTACAAAGATGATACCGTATTGTTAAAATATGGAAGTTATTCCCTAACCAAAAAGGGTAATTTGCATGGGAACTATATATTGGCTGATCTTAGACATTTTTTTTTTTGCGAGGGACATTTTTTATCTTGTATGGATGCTGTATACACTTGTAAAAATCCATGGTTGGGAACAGCAATCATGGATATCAAATCAACAGTTTTGGGAACAACAAATATTTTAAATCGATGAATTTTCACTTTTGATAAAGTTAATAAATCAAAGGCTGAAATGTTATATTCATTTCTATGAAATACAAACCTCACCTCCCCCATTTGCGCGCCAAATCTTCGACAGATAGAATTATAGTAGAAGCGCCTCTCAAACGCCTGAAATCAAATACAAACAAATTCAAGGACCAAATCGCACAGAAAATTGAAAAGGCCCAACTCCCCCATGGAAGATACGGATATGGAAACCCTCGCCGCCGAGAGGTTCGAGGCGGAGGCGGAGGCCGACCTCCTCCGGGACCGCCTCCGGCTCGCCGTCATTAACATCGCCACCTCTGAATTCTCACCATTCCTCCCGTGGATTCCAGTTTCCGCGGTCACTTCTTGTTCTTGGAATTGGGATTGGAATCCGGAAAAGTTTGAATCATGGTGTGCGTTTTTTTTGCAGGAAAGAAGGCGGGCATGGAGGTCCCGGACCCCGTCGTCGCCTGCGTCGCCGATTTGCCCTTCAAGGCCGCACGCTCCCCCCAAAACCGTACCTTTTTTTTTTGTATCTGTTTCCATGACTGTTTTTGCCCATTATTTTGTCTTAGGTTCGATTCCTTGGTGCGATTGATTTTTATTCTGAATCGCTTTGGTGGTGTTCGCTTGTGGCTTGTGTGATCATTTCCATGCTGCTGAGGTTGGTCGGCTGACTGCTCGAATAAGACTCTGTAGCAAATGCAGCGCGTGGTGTAGAGCAGGGCTAGTTTCAACATATTTCGAATTGTTTTTGAAAACACAAATGTGCGGATTGAGATGTATGGTTCCTTATCATTCCTCGAGTGAGATCACAGCCAAGAAGTTGCTAACAAATATAACTTGCATGATGCAAAGCTTGTCCACTTACTTTGAAGCTCACAAACTGAGACTGTTACCTACTTCTGCACATATCCTAGAAACTCCTACTTAAGATAAACCTAGAATATATTATACTGTTTATGTCTCTGAAGATGAGAAAGTGGGGTATTACTTCAGTATTTCCATTGTCTAATGTGACGTATGGATCATTCAAGTATTTGAGATACCCTGGATATGCAAGATATGCAAGTTGATAAGGACCTTGTCCTTAAAGCTGCTTGGAGGTTTGTTTCTTTCCTGCTGCCCTGTGGCCTGTGGGCCTAGATTTTCAAGGCAAAATACTTCCCAGCATAAAGTTTCACACAAGGGACCCAAAAACTCCAGAACTCATGAAAATACATCGAACTCTTAGATAAACTTTGGTGTAGCTATTTTCTTTTCACCATATTTTCAAGCTCCTCTAACAACATTCTGGATACCTGGTTGAATCCGATACATGTCCTTGAAGCAAAAGGAAAAACACTTCTTATCCATGTAGGGGGCTTTTAATCAGAGTTACTTCCAAACATTGGCAATACACGCAACAATAAACTCGGTTGCATCAAATTGCATTGAAGATCACCCCCACCCTGTCCCCAAACTTCAGAATCACATCCTCTGAGTGACACTGTGTCAAGATAGAAAGCTAGTTGAGCACATAATATTCCAGCTCAGGCCTCCTGCAGAAAACTATATTTCTCGCCAGTTGCCACAAAAGAATGATTGTGTAATGAGAGTAAAGCAGATGCATCAGATCAATGAGGCAGGGATTTAGAAGTAACATCTCTGAAACTACAGCACATCATAGCTACGCTGAACTGCATTTTTTGACTCCGTTTAGATAATAAGAATGGTCCTGAATCTTGTTAGATTTGCATCCGTGGAAACTGTATAGGCATTATAATTAACGTCTTCTGTGCAACGGGCAGAGCAGCTGGCTAAGGACGTAGAGTTGTTTGCACAGCATTATGGTCGTAAATCCATCAAGATGGAAGACGTTATACTCACAGGTACTCATCTTGTTATGCTAATCCCCATATGAATGAAGGAAAAATGTTGGATATCTAAATACTTGTTTTTTAGACAAGGGTTGTTTATTCGAAATTTCTTACACATGCCAAATAGTTAGTTGTCACAATGTGTAGAAAATTGCCCATGATACTCTCTTTGTGGTTGTCCCAATACATCTTTTCACACTGTGATCATTGCAATGTAATTTCAGCGCATAGAAATGAGCATCCTATATGCCTGTTGCGGATATTTTTCTCAGTAACTGGAGGGAAAAGAGCCTTCCACCGAGGAGGAAGAGAAAGAAATCATCAAAGAAGAACGACAAGGTGATAGAAATCGGTCGGACAGAGGAAGGTTGAATGAAGCGCACAAGCGCCCAAGCTAATGCCGCACTTGGCGCATTCGGAGGTTTCCAGAGATCCTTCACACTTGTAGCTTGGTTGCGAGAATGTTGTGTCAGAGTAGCACCGGCATATTCAGAATTCCGTTCTTGCACGAAGTCATGTGTTGCCGTCCCTGTGATCATCATCTTTTGACACGTGGATATTATCTCAACTGAAATGTGCACATTGGGGGCATTAGTGAGAGTTCAGAAAAAAGTAGAGCAGCTCGGAAACTCTTCCATGTAAACTCGAACTACTCGGTTTTTCTTTCTTTCTTTCTTACGTATCCGTGCGTTACAATGAAACTCATTAAATATATAGAGAATCATGTTATAGAAGAGAGTTACTCTGATCAGTTAGAAAGTGAAGAATGGTAAGAAGTTGAAGAAATAGGACAGTTGGAGGAGAATAAACGTACAACCATCAACTCGTTCTTTTATAATAGTAATGAAAAAAAAAGAACTCGGTTTTTGTGACCAGTTGTGCATTTGGATTAACCAGGGGAAACTAATGGCTAATATTAGAGCCCGTCGTTTCAGATCAAACTTTACTACTTCACTTTGCATAGGAAAGACTCGCGTGCTAGAAGTAGCGGAAATATTCATGGAAATTTATAAGAGAGCTCGAAGCTTTCCGTCTGAACCTGAACGTAGGCCCAAGGCCCAACCTACATCACTGGTGAAATAGTTATCATCAGAATAGCAGCTAGTGAGGTTTTTCTGTTCGTCAGATTAGACTGAGAAACTTCTTATGGGACATCAAGACTTGGAAAAAAAATTCCTGTGCTTTGTTATATGATTCACGAACATGAGATGAGAGAGACAAAGCATTCCATTCACCTTTTCCAGCACCCACTATCAAACAAACTAGTAATGACTGACTTGTAAACGCACTTTGCGTGGCTGACGATCGCGGTCCAAGAAAAGAAAAGGGGGGAAAGAATTGGGGAAAAGGTTTCGGATAGAGCGCACAGAGAGCCGCAGATTGGGCGATGGACGGTGCGGATTTCCTGTGGGCGCACGAAAGCGACCAGTAAATACATAATAAATGGAATGGTTATGAGTTCGAGAAAGAAAGCGTCTGATTTGAGAGAAGCCTTTCAGTTTATAGCTTTCACTAACAAATTATTTTTTAAAGCGATTTATCAAATAGTCTTTTGAAATGGTTTATCGATTTATCAGTATTTAGCTTGTTCACTAAATACTCACGCTAAAATAAAAAAATATTAGTTACAACAATAAATCATTAGTCAAACTACAGGAGGACGGATGCCTTTTTTTCTCAGTACTCTCGCTACCGACCCGATAACTTACGAGTAGAAGCGAACCCTGTCACGCTTGAACCCGCCAACTAATCGCCCCGTAACCACTTGCTGCCAAAAAATATCCAGCCTAAGCACAGGCACCCGGAGTGATTGATCAGGGCTTGGATCTTCTACGGCGATCGCTCCGGTGATGTCGCGCGAGTTGGCGGCTTAGGGGATGTTTAGTTCGTGATACCAAGTTAGATCGGATGATCTCGTTCAAGACGGTGTGGTTCGTTTGATTTAGCCGAACGACACGGTACAATATCTAGGCGGAATATTCCCCACCAAACCAACTAGATGGAACAATCTCGTATGAGATGGAATGATTCTATCCAGTATCCACCAAATCAAACAAACGAACAAGGCATCGTCCGAGATGAAATGGTTCTATTCACCGAACCAAACGCTCCATGATAGTTTTGGTTTTAGTTTACTACATATTCATGTGCTCATGCCAACCACTTTCAGCTGTGGAAGACTGAGCCATGACTGCTGCCAACTGCTGGCCTTGGGTATTGTTCTTTTGGGCTGTACTTATGGCTTTTAACTACGGCTGATAATTTTTATCTGTATTTTTTGATATGACTGTGGAAAGTGAAGACGCGACATAGACGACACATATTATTTTTTTATTTGGGAAGCTGTTTGAAGAATGCATTTTAAGAAACCACTATATTCATTTCGACTTTTAAAGAAGCTAAAAGACATAAACCAAAAAACATAGCCTTTATGGAGCGTTACATCATTGCAATGGACAGAGGATTTGCATCACATGATTTCCAAAGACATAGCCTTTATAGAGCGTTACATCATTGCAATGGACAGAGGATTTGCATCACACGATTTCCAAAGAGATGGAGTACGTTGCAAATTCGTTTTCTCCGTGGCAAGGTTAGATCGCATGGAAAATATGCCCTTGAGAAGGGAGCATCGGATGTGTTTGGTTCTATTTCTATCGTGGTGTCTTTGTCGAGGGTAGCAGGGCGAATGACGGAGAACTCAGCTACGAACAGCTTACGATTCCGCTCCAAATAGTTTTACCTTTTGTCTTTTGTAAATTTTAGCTTATTTAAGTCAAAAACTACTTGGAACATTCGATTTCTAATTTTAACTTATTTTGATTTTTGGCTTTTTCGGTTTTTATGACTTCTTTTTTCCCTTATTTCTTTATATTATCTGTGATAATATAATGGTTTTTTATTTTTATTTATTTTTAACTGAATGATTTACAAAATCTAATAGTTATTACAGTAAAATTTCAATCAATAGCCAAAATTATATGACAGAAATTTAAGTTCTTTGGAGTGAACCCTAAGATGCACATTTGCAGCCATTATCTTGTTATTTTCATATATAATAGCAACGCTCTGCTGTGAAGATTGCTGAGCAAGAAGAGTGAAAGAACCGGGAGAAAAATGGCCACGTCACATGCTTGCTCAGTTGCTCGTCACCCGAATAGTTCAAGCTTATTTATGTGTTAGGACATTCACAATGTTTAAAGGTTATATAGCCTCTAAGTTAGGATCTACAGATAGTATATAAGCTTAATATAATTTTAGACAATATGTGAAAACCACTACTATCTTTAAGATCAGATCCACAACTATAATAAAAAATTTATATTCTCTCTCGCCACCATTCATGATAGGTGGGCATTGCAAAAAATTTTATTGCTTTGAGATGATCTCCAGAGCTAGAGGCAGCGTCAAACAAAATTACTTAGGAGTTATTGTCTGGAGTATTTAGAGAAAGACTCTAGGTACTCTTTCATCTTGGAAGCTAAAATTTGAGTACGCTGTAGGTGCTCTTAGATAATATTGGAGTTTAACGGCGTGTTCGGCGTGTTCCCTAGAGTTTCCATCAAGATATACGGAACCTGCAAGGTCACATCGGTGTTAGCGCCTTAACGATTTTTAAAATCCAGGTTTAAGTTTCTGATTTTGACCCGACAATGATTGGCTGCCTAATAATCAAGGGAAAAGAGCAGCGCGTGGTGGCATCTTCCATCAGTCAGTCACTGCCACCGATGCATCATGCGCTCTGAAAAGATGAGCTAAACAATCTCTCTTTCTAATTTCTGACTTCATTTCTTAATTTTATCATTTTTATTATTTGGTTTTCTTAGGCTTTTTTTGCTATTATTTCTTTGCATTATCTGTGATGATATGATTTTTTTTAAAATTTTAATTATTCAGAAAAAAAAAGATAACAGTCGTTACAATGCATTTTCAACTACTACGATGTATTTTTAAACCATAATCTCATAGCTAGAAGTCATTTTAAAAACTACCTAACTCTTGTGTCTTTGCAGCATTTTTTTGCTTAGAATCTCCTGCCTCACTCACTCTCTCTCAACTCGGAGCCGAATGATGTGCAGAGCTTCATATTCTAAATTCTGTTTTTTCACATCTACTCTTGATTCTCTAATAATTTATTTTGTTGAGAATCTGAAGCTGAGTGAGGAAAATGTTTGATAGAAGCTTGGCTTCCAAAACCCTAAAAGAGAATATTGATGAAAAAAAAGTCCATACTCCCCCTAGTTTTAGCACTTAGTTCATAAAACTTGACTAGGCCAGAGGACTCCTATCCGTAAGGCTAGGAAAGCAGGAGCAAAATAGTTGAACTAGCCCACACATCTGCTCCCGGCTCAATCCACCTATAACTCGCATCTCCTGGCATCTCATTCCCACCCCATGGTCGAGGGCAACCAACCTATTATTTTTATGTGAGTTCCCCACGAAGATATTTTCAATCTCGAATCTCCGTAGTTCATGTGCACCTAGTTCATAAAACTTGTAAGATGAATCTTTAAAAATTTACACATTATACATAACATTATACAACAGAAACTTTTTTCTCATAAGAGACATCATACATGGGCCCTGTTCTTTTTTATTGTGGCTTGTGGCTTTTGGCTTTTGGGCTGTTTGTGTGAGAGATTATAAAGTAACAGAAACTCACGTACGGTTTTGCCGATATAAATAAAATCGGTAAAGCATGTACTACAATTAACTAGTAGACCCTATCTTAAAAAGATACTTCGTTTAAAAGCTAGTTACTGTAGAAAAGCCGAAAAGCAGCTTTTAGAAGCCGAAAAGAACAGGGCACATAACGCATTTAGATATAACAAATTATCTGGTACACTCAATTTAGCAAGAACTTTCACCTTAAGCTCACTACTACAAGACTGACACAAAGAGACATTCTAGTTAGATCAGACCATTCAACCTGATATAATGCAAATGTGATACAAAAGTTTACACCCACTCTTTTAGGTCCACAAAATTCAACCTGATACTATTTCATTGCACAAAAAAAATGAGGCACACATTTTACTTGACAATTTTGGCACAACTAGAGTCTGCAGCTTATCTAGCACAATTCCTCTTTTGCGCTGCCTTTAGTCAACCCAGCAGTCCTCTTATTTATGTGATCCATTGCTTCATTCATATCACCAATGATTCATTCATGTCGCACAAAATTCCTTCAACCCATACACACCTCTTCACTCAATGGAAAGCATTATAAATTGTCACCCATGGCTTAACAATCGAAAATAGCTCAAAATCAGGTAAATAACAATGGCTCCAACCTGGGAAGTCTGCCACAGATACAAAGCAATGCTTCACAAGGACTAGATTGAAATTTGTAGGATAGAAGGCGGCGACTAGAGAAGGAGTGAATAAGAGCATCCTCCTTTTTGATATCAAATAGAACACTTAGATTGTCCATGGCTTCAAAACATGTAGCGAAAGATCAAATACATGAAGCCTACAAGCTAACCCTACAAAAACAGAACAAAAACACCCCTCTGGCAGCCTGACTGCAAGGAGGTAGCGCCGTAGCGGTATGACCGCTTGGCTGATATGACCACAAGTCACAATCAGCTGGACCGTAGGCTGGTTTGACTAGTGCCTTGGACCGGTCTGAACGGAGCTCGAGCAAATGCAAGAATAGCTTAGGTTCAAGCCTCCAAACGAGTTAATTCAAAAACTACTACTCTAAATCTTATGAAATTTGGTACAAACCTTCATAGGGATGTCAGAAACCTATTTCAAGCAAAGATAAAAAAAGATCAATGCCAAAATTTCAACCTTTATACAAAACAAGGAATGTGCATCAAAACCAGGTCAAAATCAAACTTGGAGCTAAAGATTTGTTCGTGGGTTAAGAATGGCCAAGATGACCTTAGATGAGTTCACATATGTCATAGCAAGTAAGAATACCCAAAGATTCGAAGCCACCCCTGGAACAAAAAAAATTCACAAGGACTCTAAAACGAACCAAAACCAAATAAACTCATGAACTTTCTATAGAAAATAGCTAGATAGATAGAATTTGGTCTCTAAGAGATACCTCCACCACTTACATGTCCATAACACCAAGAAAGATTAAGAGGGGAGAAGAAAACATAAAAAATCAAGCAAAATTAAGAAATCAAAAACTTCAATTTGAGTATAAAGACTTGGACAAATTTAATGAATCTATTGATATTTAGAAATAAATGATTACAACCACTTCATCACGGAGGACGGATCTCTAACCCTTGAGCACTCACATAAATCTTCCAACACAAGGAAACCCTAACCCTAAAGTGCCTCTAAACATATAAGAAATATTTTCTCTCAACGCATAATGGCTTATACAGTGGAGGCTCCTCACCTCATATCTAAACCTAACAACCAGCCCACACTTATTAGATACAACCACCTACAAAATGGAAAAACCCGGTAACCCACACATAAACAGTTTTTACACTTACATACATCCACGCCTCTCAAAGCTTGACTTTCACATGGCTTCAATAGCCTAATAAGATGCTATATGTACCAAGATATGACCTAATTCACCTTAGACCACTATCGTGATTTTGCAACATGCCTCTCCATCCAGTATTGTACAATATATGTAATTGCTACCTATTGGCCTTCACGATATTTCTCCTCGAAGAAAAGTCCAATACGAAGTCTATGATGCATAACTGATGACATAGAAATGAAATCAGAGCTCTCAGAAAAATTTGCAGGGAGAAGTCAATGAAGAACAATATGACATCTACTAGCATCATTACTTGCTCATATTTGTAAATTATAGATAAAACTACACAATCCAAACCTCCAAAGTACTAGTAAAATAGGGGCTTGAGGCAAAGGGGGAGGAGGTGAGATGTCGGAACCCGGAGCAGCAACTCCAGGATCCTCTGTGTAAATCGCACTAGTCCAGGATCAGCTAGTGCACACAGTGGACAACAAAGACAAATACCAAGCATAATGACATTTATTTAATTTAAAGAGTACGGCCTCATGGCCAGCGCTTACATCATCGCACATTGGCAAAAATTATTAACTGCAAAAGAAACTGCGGAAGCGAAGCTGAAAAGGCGAAACCCAATCCTGCCCACAGGCAAACAACTGCAAGACGTGGCCTACTCGTTCTGGTCTTCACTGGAGTCGAAGTCGTCTTCCTCTGTGTGGAGATAGCAATGTGAGTACAAACTTGTACTCCGCAAGTCACACGGAGAAATACAATATAATGATAAAGGCTTCAATGGAAGGCTCATAGGATTAGTTTGCATAAAACAGCATTTAATAAAATATAATAAATAGATTAAAAATGCTGAATTTAATACAATACATAAAGACAGTACTTGTAATTGACAATATTACCGTCAGTGCAGGCTCCGACCAAACACCAACATATCCACGGGCATCCCACCCGGACCATCTTTTCCAAAAGATCACGTATGGATTCCATCCATCCACACGCTTTCACTGCGCAACTCTGATGAATTCCATCCATTCACCAGATTTCAATCTCTCACGGATTCCATCCATCCGCAAGGTTTTCGAAAATATTTTTGAAAAACAAAGTCTAATCCATGAAAAACTTTTACTCGGCATGCCCATGACCGTGGGCACGGCTATCCGGGATAGATTATACACTCTGCAGAGGTTGTACAGCTTTACCCACAAGACACGATCATCCCATATTGCCACTGGTTTACACACTTCCTTTGGTGTGCGGCGAGGAGTCGTGACAAGGCCTTTACAATGCAAAGCCTTCAACCTGGCCAAGCCAACCATAAGGTTTCACCCCAGTAAGGAATCCACCAGACCGGGACCCCCTCTTCAGCCGAGTGAGACTTCTCATGGCCTATGCCACGCTCACTTTCAACCTACGAAATGGCTCAGATTGGGACCCGCAAATTATTCAGCCAGGGCTGTCCCATACCAGCCTTGTGGTAGTACGATAGGGCTTTGCAACAGTAGCTCACAGACTGGTCCTTAATTGACTTAGGCTCGACCACATACCCCCGTGCACGACAATCAACCCTGTGTCTCCGAACAACAGAGCATGCCTGCACCACCACGCAACCAATTGCCTAAGTCTAAACCAGTTTTTATATTTTATTTTCAAAATATTTCATAATCCTTCTTGACTCACCGAAGTCAAGAATACAGTTCAAAAGCTTATCATTTTATGTGAAAAGGTATCCCAAAACCAAGTTTATATCTAGGCATGTCTAAGCATTTGATTTAAAATTCTCTAGCCAATACTAGTGTACTAACTAGAGTTTGATTCTAAGGTGACAAGGTATAAGGGTTTGAAATGTCAAAGGAGGTAATAACAAACAGGTATTAACTAAAGTTAAAACTGAATTGAAATACATTGAATAAAATTATGCATGCAATATAATTTGAATCAACATAATTTTATTTGCAATCTGGGATCAACATGGTCAAGGAGTGTGACTTGCCTTGCTCTTCAACTTGGCTTGAATCTTCGTCGAAGAAATCTCCCGAATCGTCGAAGTCTACACGTGAAAATAACCCACCAAATTCAAATAAATTCAAATTGACTTCAAATATTTGAATTGAGGCTAGAAATGGATAGAGGGGAATTTTTGATGAATTTAGAAATTTGAATGGGCTCAATCGGAGTTAAAACGAAGGAGAACGGGCTCCGGGAAGATTGAAAAGAGAGAAAATGGAAAAAGAGGATTTTTGGAATTATTTTCCTAAAGGAAAATCTGAATTATTGCGTCAGCAAGGAATTTCTTTTTTCGGCCGGATTATTTTTCTACGGGAAATTCGGGTTAATGACGCTAGCATGACGTCAGCCCGAGGGGAACCTACTGACTGGTGGGGCCTTGGTCCATGGACCAAGCCCACGGGGCAAAGGAGGGCGCTGAGGTGGCACGGCCGCCCGTGTGGCGCTGACGGGGACGGGGTGGCCCGAGGTGGCGCTGGCGTGGCGCCACGTGCCTGCCACGTGTGCACCCGAAGCGGCGCCGGCCGGAGGCGCACGGGGGGCGGCAGCGTCGGCGGCGCACCGGTGGTCGGCGGCAGACGGCGACGGCCGGAGGAGGGAGAGGGAGGAATGGGGAGCTCAGGGAGGGGCGCGGCTTACCGGAGGCGACCGGCGGCGAGCTAGCGGCGAGCAGAGGCGGCGTCAGCTCGGAGGCTTCGGCGCGGCGGCGGTAGAGCGGCCAGGAGGGGAAGGGAGGTGGGGCGAGTTGAGATGGAGGTCGGGGGAGGCTTTTATAGGGGTCGGAGAGGGGGAGGCGCGGCGGATTTCTCACCGGAGATGCGCGGGACGGCGGCGGAGATGGCGGGATTAGGGGGACAGCGACGCGGGGACGGTGGGATTCGGGCGCGGAGATGGCGAGGTGGGTCGGCGCGTGGGACACGGTGCGCGGGGGGAAAAGGAAAGAGATCCCGCGGCGAGGGGCGGCGGAGATGGCGGCGGAGAACGTGCGGCCGGGCGGAAGGAGGAAGAAGGCGCGGGGAGGGGATGGCCCTGACAGGTGGGCCCGGGCGACAGCGGGAGAGGGAGAAGGGGGCGGCTGCCGGGTGGGGCCGGGGAGGAGGAGAGAGGAGGGAGCGGGAGCGCGCCGACAGGTGGGGTCGGGCGTTCGGAGAGAGAAGGGGAGAGCGGGGTGCGGACGGCGGGGATGGTGACGCGCTGCATGGAGCGGATCGGGCGGCCGAGGGAGGAGCGCGGGGCGGACGGCTCGGATGGGGCGGGGAGCGACGTGGCGGGCAGGGGAGCGGGGAAGGTGGGATGGAGCGGGTGGCCAGGATGGCAGCGACGTGGAGGAGATCTGGCCGTCCACGTGGCGGCCGAAGGAGGGAGGGTTTTATTTTTTTTGATTTTTGATTTAGGATTTTCAGAAAAACCCAGAAAATTTATTTGGCCTCAGAAAAATAACAAATAACTTTCAAAAATTCCAGAAAGATTCACAGAAGCTCCTGGTGATATTTTGGACTTAAGAAAAATACTTCCAACTAATTTTGGTTTTTAATTTTCATACTTAAAATACTTTTTAATTTCAAAAATACATTTTTGAACTCCAGAAAATCCTGGAAACCAAATAAAAGTCAAATAACTCCAAATAATTAATTTCACATAAGATTTTTATGGAAAATCAAAATATCATTTTAATAATAATTTTAGGATTTTCTGAATATACTTTTCAAATCCAGCTTTTTTTCAAAAACAGAAATTCAAGGCAAATCCAAATTTAAACTTTAGGCACAAAACACTTATTTTATTCAAGATTTTATTTTGATTAATTTAATTTTTTATTTATTTTATTTTATTAGCAAAAATTTGGGATGTTACATGAGAGGACAAGGGGAAGGGTGCCCGGCAAGCTCTTACCTTAATAGGCGCCGTGGACAAGGTCATCGGTGGGCAAGGAGTCAAGGTCATTGAGGAGGCGAACAAGGTGTTGCGGGATCTGGGGCTGACGATGGGGGACTAGATTTGGGGCCAGAGACGAGGGGCTCCAGGTTGGCGGCAAGGAGCTCTGGAAAAGAGGAGGGGCGTGATGGGATCTTGAGCCAGTGGACATCATTGGTTGTTTCGGTGCAGCCTAGGCCAGCGATGAGGGGCTCCGATGTAGGCAATGGGGGGAGCCTGGGGTGGACGGCAACGATGAAGCCTGGGTTCGATAGCGACGAGGGAGCCCTGGGCTGATGACGATGATGGAGCCCAGGGCTAACGACGATGAGGGAGGTAGGGCTAGCATAAATAAGGGGGTAGAGGCTGGCGGCTACGATTCCTAGGGCTCCATTCGCGAGAAAGAGAGGGGGGAATAGGGTGGGTGGAATGGCAGATGCAATCGGGAGGAGGTGGTGAGGGGGTTTTGTTCGATGGTATTTCGTGGATAATTCCACCCCCAACTCTAGGGGTATTTCCGCAACAGGTGACTACTCTAGGCAGGGAGCGAACCCAAGGTTGCTCCATGCATTACTCCTGCGGGCTCTCCTGATCCAAATTCCCAAAAACGAGGAGTCGGGGTGTTGGGCTAGGCTCCAATTGCTCAGGTTGAGAATCTAGGAGACGTAGCCTTACCAAACTGGTCCTTAATAGCCCACTTTGGTTTGATAAGAACAAAAGTTTTTAGGCCAGTCATTATGTGCCTCTTGTGCTCTATCATTAGAAAGAGAATATTATTATGCAGTACTCACCCTGTTACATATACATACATGTAGTTTTAGACATTAATAATGTTTTCAATGCATAAACATTGACGTTACTTTTTTTCCTAGTTTTGCTAGTAAAATTATGAAAATATAATGGTGCATACAATTCAATGGTAAATCCACTTGCATCACTTCCATGTAACATATATAGTCTTTGATGTGTATTATTAGTGATCAAAGTTTTAAAAGCTTAATTGTACTACATGTATTTAGAAACGGAGGAAGTGACCTAGAATTAATGACCCCAACCCTCCCAATCGAAGTGCTAATCATATTCTTTTCCTCCAATTATTGTGTTGTATTTGTTGGGAGGGTGAACTTGTCACACCGGCACACAAAGTGCAAGGGCGAACCTAGGGCCCAAGCTAGGGGGCTGTAGCCCGGGTCCTGGCCCAGCTAAGTCCAAGGGATCAGTTCATCCCATCTGCCTAGAAATCTTGGTTGCACGTTGAAGCTGATTTCTTGTTTATGACACCTATTTGCTTTCGCTTGTTCTATATTCTGAACATATGTCTGATATTGTTTTGGTTTCAATATATGGATTCGCCCCGCAGAGCAGTGGCGAAGCCAGAAAAAAATCGAGGTGGGGCTAAGGCGCCAAGCTAGATTGTCACAAATACAATATTTTACTTTTGCTCAATTAAAATTCATGTATGAATAGAAGAGAAATAAAGTAAAAAAGAGAGAAATACAATGAAATTATGAAATTATCTCAGTAATAGAAAGCACATCCTAAAAATATATAAATATACATGCGGAGTTTAATCCTACCTTATTATTAGTTTTTTTTCATTTGTAGAATTTGCCCAATGTCTGCTTCAATGAGTATTCTACTTTTTTGGCTTTAAGAAATGAAGTGTTGATTCCACCAGAAGTTCTTTCTGGCAAGACTGTTTGGACACCGAACGGAGAGCTTGATACCTTTCTAGTATTTTTTATTTCTTTGCCCCTTTTTTGCTGTTAACCATTTGTAATTTGCCATCATAATGATATCTCTTAAGCTTAACCTATATAATATATTCTTGCCAAGGAGGAGGAGAGGCTGAAGCCTAACCAAGCCTCCCCCTTGGCTACGCCCCTGCCACAGAGCCTTATAGGAATCAAGGGCTTATCTAAAGCAAATGTTGATAAGATCTGCAAGGCTGCTGAAAAACTTCTGTTATGATTCTCTTTGCATTTATTTTGGTTTGAAATTTTCATGGCATCAGTTCTGTGTGATACAATCTTCTGAAATAGCTATGATATTTGTTTTGTCACAGAGTCCGAGCAGTCTTCATGATGGCATGTGATCTCATTATCAAGGTAAGAAAGTAGGAGCTAAGCAACCTATTAGCATACAGTTTAGTGCCGTTTGATTACCAGTTATGGTACGTAGTAACTAACTGGCGTTGATCGATTGCTTCATGAATATGTTATAGAGCTTTGGATTACTCCACTCGTGTACTGTCTTTTAGGCTGTTTGATTTGTTTTGTCTTATTTTGAAGCGAAATCATGTCGCATGGATTAACAATGGGAGCCAGGCACTTGATGAGTTTTTTAGCGGTAACATAGCTCTTGTCCTCGAATGTATTTTGATCATCTCTGCCATTATGTTGTACTAATATATTGACACTTTTCAAAATCTGAAGGAAGAATTCAAAGATATTATGTCATAGACGCATTTGGAGAGTTCTCATGCATAGATGTTTTTATCCCATCCATGTTTCTATTTTTATTCTAAGCTAGCCCCCTCTTGCGTCATTTCTAGGCCCGTCACTAACAAAGTTTGCACATGCCAACCTCATATGCAAATGATACGTACGCATATGTAATTATTCGAGGGCCCACCTGTCAATGACGGACAGCATGTGCAACGTCCCGTCAATAACGATGGCATACTAGCTTGGCATAGTCGTGCACACTGTTCTGATCAGACGACGGCGGTGTCGTCGTGTGTACGTATCTCTGTCCGTATGCGAATGCGTGCATCTGCAAATAATCATGACGAGAAAAATTAAATTGCTGTACGCCTGTACCTCTGCAATTATGTGTGTTTTATTGTTGCTACAATAATATTGCAAAAAGAGGGTCGTACCAGTACGTGAGCGACCCTGTATCTTGCGATCATTTCACGCCCCATAGATAGATGACAATGACATATGATCATCTTGTTCTTCACAAAATTGGCAGGGTCATCTTATATATCAATAAAGAACAGACGATATTGGAGTATCTCCCAATCTAAAAAAATTCCATAATAATTATTAAATAGAAAAACTTGTAATCGAGAGAAAAAGAGATGATCTACGGCACTTACTTGGACGGAGTTAGATTATAACTGTACGAATTAATTATATATAGATATTACAAATATTACAATTGTATAGCAAATAAAATTATATTTTTCAAATAAAATAGAGTTACATAATAAATATAATATGTTGCAATATCAAACCACACAATTGCACGGGAAGTACTACTAGTTGCTCCAACAGTAACGGTGCTCTACAAAAAGAAAATTGCACGGCGCCCATGGCTCTGAAAGAGAGGGCACGAATCTTACAGCATATGTCCTCTTGAACAGATCGGCCTCCCTGGCTCGGCCGAATTTTTTCTATTTTAGCCCTTTTTTGAAAAATATTCACATTTAGACCCCTGGTAGTTTTAATTCCGTTTTTGGACCCAAAGCTCGGCGCCGTGACCCACGGCGCCGAGGTGCCAGCCCCGCGCCAGCGGTGCGGTCTGCGTGGCGCCGACGTGGCAGGCACCTCGGCGCCGTGGATCTTGGCGCCGAGCTGTGAAAATTCAGCAATGCCGCCGTGACCGGTGACGCTCCTGCTCGACGCCTTCAAAATAATCCGTAGCTTTTGCAAACATTCAGAAAATTGATGAACTGTGTGAAACACAATTTTTGTTTCCTGCTACATTTTTTGATGATGTCGTGTTCAATCTGAAAATTTCGGGTGCTAGTAAGGTAATAATGTTTGTAACTTCTTTCCTAAGCAGGGAACTCCGATGGTCAAACACTAATTGTTAGAGAAGGGGATAATGGTGTTGCTTATTCATGAAATTCAAAAGAGCTAAAATGGGGCAAGGTAAGAACCTATGTGCCTTAGACTTTTCCATTATATTGCCCATAAGTAATTATGTTGCTACCTCAAATCACATGGTATAATCTGCGAAGTTGAGGATATAGTTTAATGTCTTGTTGTTCTTTTGCAGACATTTATGTGCTTGAAAATGTGAATTTTTCATGTAATGATTTACAATTTTGAACTGAGTAGGCATGATTTCCCTGTTCTTTTCTATATGCAAACTAATCCATTATGCAGACATTCTTTGGAGCAAGCATGGGTGGGCAACATTATGCACTCTATTAAATTGTAGTTTTGTGAAGCCGATACGCAATACCGTCATACCGGTAGTCTCAAGTGCAGTCGATACAGCTAGGCAAACACAATACAGTGCATAATAATAGGATTACATAGACCGTAGATAGCGTGGGTCTATTCTACTGGGTGTAGCGTGGTTGTTTCCTCTTTTTATTGGGCCCTGAGGATGGCTCCGCTGCATCATTCTTCCTGTCACTCTTGGTCTTGAGAGCTGCCTCACGAGCTTGAAGCTCTTCCTCCTGACGCTTGATGGCTGCTTCACGTAGACTTAACTGCTCCCGCCTCCTTTGCAGCTCATCCTCCTTGCCCTTCAGACGGTTTTGGTCCACCCTCACGCGGCGCTCTCGCTCAAGCCGCATCTGTCGTTCCACCTCGCGAGCCTGAGTCATCTTGACAAAGTATTGTCCTTTGTTTTCCACCTCCACTGCCTGGTTATTTGGCCATGCCGGCGACACCCGATCCACCCATTCGATGAACGTGCAAGCCTATGTGTGGCGTGGTAGATGTCATGGATCAAGTTGAAAAACCGCTTTGATTGCATTGAAGAGTGCTGGCAACTGCAAGTACCCATCTTCCCAGTCCCCATATATCATCTTCCAGATGCGTTGCTTTGCCCTCCATGCTTTTCCATACCTTATCTCGTATCCAAATTTCTCCTTAACAATCCCAACAAGTGTCTTCACCTTCATATTGGGTTCTCCCTTTACTATGTGACACAGTGACTTGGCAATAATGGTAGAGGTCAACTGCCGATGTTTCTGTTTGAGCTCTGCTTCGGCACAAGTGTGTGGGCCAACGATTCTTGTGATCTTGAACTTTCCCGTGTCCTTCTGTTTCCTAGCACAAACCCTCCATTCACATGTTTCCTTCTCGCACACAACTGTGTACCTCCACTCCACATAAGAATGTCTCACCTTGAATGGCCTTTTACGAATAACTGAATACTCCTGTAGCCACCTTCTCAATGCAGACAAGTCCTCAAACATCATGCCCTTCTCAATTGTCATGCTTGACCCGGCCTCAGGAGCATCTAGCAGCTCGTCATCCCTTCCTTCTGCATAAGCCTCATGAGAATGCCTAAGATCGCTGAATTCATGAACTGATGGATCCTGGTCAGGGCAATAACGCCTTATCAGCTCAATACCACTTTCGGTCAGCTCTCCAAAAGGGCGGTCATCATCAGAATCAACGGCCCTTGCGATCTCGTAAGGCTCCAGATCATCCACAATTTGAACATCCACATTGTTGGAGTCCCTGCAGACTTCTTCAACGTTGCCAGATGGAGCAACGGGAGGAACACCCACATTATCAGGAATGTCTCCTGCATCATAAGCACGAAAACGATGGGATTGAGACAAAAAAAAAGCAATGACGGGAAAAGGCTAAAGTGTTGCTCGACACTTACTGGGATGATTCTGGGTCAATCCCATCTCCTGAGGGGCCGCCACGATATCATCAGTCCGACATTCAACTCGAACTGGTTGAGAAATCTGAACCTCGTTCGGGGCAGATAGAGCATCGGGCACCTCGGGCACTTCTTCCACATCCACCGCAAGATCCGGTAACGGAGGGTCAAAGGGTGCCTGATCACCTAGTTCTGGTGAATAACCGTGAGGGGTGGGATCAATGGACACCTTCCGCACAACAAGGTCCAAACATTTTAACTCATTCCTCATAACCAATTTGACATATTTGTCCCACTCATCCTCACAACCAATTAAGATCAACCGCCTGAGAATTGTGTCTTTCGAACCGAAGTGAAGTAACCCCTCAACTATGATGCTCTCCTCGTTTGCATGACAATGTAGCTCCTTCCGAGCCCTAGCAACCAACTCACTAAATGACGGCCGATCACTGAATATCATAGGCACCCTTTGCATTTTTAACAAATCGAACATTTCCATAATCATCACTTGTCACACTGCCTCCATGATATAGGGTGACTAGGTTGTCCATCTAGTTCATACAGATAACGGAACTTAATACCTTGCAAATATGCATCACGAAGCTTAAAAATAAAGCTAAAGCAGAAACGATTTAAGTCCCACAGCCACATATCATCTACCTAAAGCAGAAAGTTAAACCATGCTCTATCCCAATTAAGTCCCACAACCACATATGATCAACGATAGCATTGACTATTGACTTTTTGAGTCGGCATGCAGTCAATTAAGCTGACTAATAATTGTTAGTATTAACTAAGAGCGTGGCACATAGAAATCAGTAAACAGTGCCTGTGGGAAATGTCCTCAGTTCATAATTAGCACACGGCCACGCTCCTCATGTCGTGATTATATGAGTATTCCATGTTATCACACGGCCAACCACTAACCCAATTAAGTCCCACAGCCACATATTATCTAGGTTTCAAATTCTTCGATTCGGCCAATATAATCTAAGTGATTAACACGAAACAAGAGGCGTGGCAAGGTGACTTACATTGGGGAATGCTTCAGCAATCAGGAACGCCGGAGAAGAAGAGGGAGGCGACAGCGGTGGATCCGGGCGGCTGGGCAGCGTAACCGAAGGCTCCCGAGCGCGGAAGCCAGGGTCGGCCGCCTCCACATGGCCCTCGACGACGAGCCACAAACGGTACCTCGCCGCAGAGCCGGCGGCCGGGGAGGCGGTGAGGGCTCTGCCGCCGGCGGGAAGGGGAGGCGGCGGCACCACGGGACCGCGGCGGGGAGGCGGGCGGGCGGGGACGCGGGCGGCCGTGGCGGGGAGGCGCGCGGGCGGGGAGGGGAGGCGGGCGGCCGGGGCAGGGAGGA
The DNA here is from genome assembly GCA_017311315.1 of Dendrocalamus latiflorus. Classification (NCBI taxonomy): domain Eukaryota; kingdom Viridiplantae; phylum Streptophyta; class Magnoliopsida; order Poales; family Poaceae; genus Dendrocalamus; species Dendrocalamus latiflorus. Next base: position 21,672,486 of record CM029627.1, on the reverse strand, counting down.
CAACGGGGCGGCGGCTGGGAGACGGGCGGGCGGGGACGCGGGCGGCCGGGGAGGCGAGCGGCCGCGGCGGGGAGGACAACGGGGCGGCGGCTGGGAGGCGGGCGGGCGGGGACGCAGGCGGCCGGGGAGGCGCGCGGGCGGGGAGGCGAGGCGGGCGGCCGGGGCGGGGAGGACCACGAGGCGGCCGCTGGGAGGCTGGCTTTAGGGTAAGCGAACGAACTCTTTCGAACGAAAAAGGCCAGGTGCTCGGCGCCGAGCTCGGCGCCACGAGCCACGGCGCCGAGCTTCCTGCCACGTCGGCCGCACGCTGGCGCGGGGCTGGCACCTCGGCGTTGTGACCCACGGCGCCGAGCTCTGGGTCCAAAATCGGAATTAAAACTACCAGGGGTCTAAATGTGAATATTTTTCAAAAAAAAGGGCTAAAATAGAAAAAATTCGGCTGGCTCGGCTCGGTATTTCTTGCAGAATCTGCGTAATTTCCCTTAGGGCATCTCCAATGGTCTGAGTCAGCTTTATGCATGTACACATCAACATATATCCTATGTGGAGGAAAGAGAGTATGCAAAAAAAATCGAGCCAGCTCTTCCTTAAGCACTAGTCTATAACGTCAAACGAGGCAGCCTTTATAAATTCTGTGTGTGCATGTAAGCATCAAATAGCTATCCTTATAGATAGTTCTTTAGAATGCTAGTTTTAGTGTGTACTATATAGATGATGTGGAATCCTTATAGTTAGTTGCTAGCTATAACCATTGGAGATGCCCTTAGTTTGGTAGAGAAAGGCATTTATGAAATTGTAACTATATTTTTATTGAAATAAAAAATGTGCTAGCTACTCTTTTACTACTCCCTCCTTTTTTTTGTTTGATGTCTTAGAATCAGTGCCATCAAAATTTCTACTATCAATATACTTTAAACTATCTAGATTGGCTACATGAAAATTATATTACTAGATTTGTCGTTCGAAACACTTTTATAGTATTATCATTTTAACAGCATACATCAATATAAAAGTTTTAAAAAATAACGGTTAGAATCGCATCACCGGAAATCGTAAAAAATAAAAAAACATTAAATAAAAAAGAACAGACGGAGTAAGAGAATTAATTAGCTTTGGTGCGTGACAGGTGTGCCATATGCTTGGGCAATGGCGAGCAAGACCAGACCATATGGTTACCAGGGAGGGGAAAAAGTGAGCAAGGCACGATCCAAAATAGCTCCATAGATATAACGTTTGCTACACCCAAGACTCGAGCGAAGAGGAGAAAATCGGGGAGTTGAACAGAATTACTTTTGCACTCTTCACTTTTAAAAGCAGCTTCTCATGGTCTATTCTCAAAATGCCACAAGATCCAAATATGCCTGGTTAGTTGACGGGATTCTATCCGTAGTGTCTCTTTCAGCCCGATCAAGAACCAACGTCCACCGTAAATAGTTCCTCACAATCTAAATTAAGGGAGCATTGTTGCATCTTTGGATGGGTTTTTTAAACTGTGTTTTTGGTTTTTTTGCTTATAATTTTTGAACTATAGTTGTCCATAAGAGATAGTACATAGAAATAAACAGTCATATGCGATTTTAATCGGTATAACTAAACTTGGTACAGTATCTACTACAATCTACTTGTAGACACTGTTTCAAAAAATATACCTGTTAAAAGCTAGTTACTATAATAAAAAATGTTAAGTCAAAGTCAAAATAAAAAAGAACCTAGCTTTTATATCCTTCCCATTAAAAGCTTTTCCATCGGAGCGGATGAGAGGTTATCTTGGCAGGAGTTAGCCTATCTTATTGGTGGCCTACATATCATTTGCTCTGCGGAAACATATTGAGCTTTAGGGCCATTTTGAATTTTCAGGTGTGCTAGCCACAAAATGGAGGCAGAATTTTGTTGAGTGTGTTAGGACCACTCGGTTTGGCTAAAGTTGCACTGTAACTGGTTGAAATTGTGCTGTAACTGATGATGATAGCTTATTTGGTATAATTAATTTAAAAAAATTAAAAATAAAAAAGATTAACCCATCATGAACAATGCACATGAATACGGGAAAAAAGGCAAAAAATCCAAAAAAACAAAATTAAGAAATAGTGCACTAAAACTCAGAAGTCATAAGCTTAAGCCGAAATGTGCGGCCGGTTAACATCTATTGACAAGACCTGTTGGTTAGTGAGAGTCTATTGAGTAGTTCATGAAGGTCTCATCCAAAATTTTCCCGTGAACGTAGCAATCTAGCACTGCTTACTTTTGAGTTATTGGAGTCATAAAGTCATAATTCTTGTTTATAATTTAGCTGGGAGGAAAAATGTGAGGTGACATGACGCATGAACAATGTTCGGTGACTCCTCCTACACAACAGAAAGCTAGCATATAGTTTTGACCTAATTAAACCAAAACAAAATGCTTCTCATGCATGATATGTCTAACGATAGGGATAAATCATCAAGAAACAAAACGTCTACAAAAACAAACAAACAAAGAAAGAAAGAAATAAAACAGTTGGGAGTCTTGGAGATAAGGATTGGACCGTTGTGTGTACTGTCCCCCCACCGAATGCCAATAATTCACCCAATCATTCTTTTTTTTTTGTTCAAGACAAATTAAGCATGGACATTTTGAGGGGGCCCACCCTTCCCTGGCTAGTACTGTACTATATGCTCCAAATATCTATAAACTATTTGTGCACTGTTAGAATACAAAGCTGCATTGGTTAGTTTGGTCATGGCAAATTCAGGTCTTCAGGGTTAACCAGATACATTCAGGTGAACATTGCAGCATTGCGCTTTATTCCGAAATCAGATTCTTGCATGAATTAGATTGCTTCTTGTATAATTCCTGCGAAATTCAGAATACCTAACTCAGGTACTTACTCTCTCTTTTTTACTATGAAATGTTGTGCACCTTATTTTCAAGTTTCAACCCAACCCAAAACGTTTTCGGTAGGACTATTGTCGATCTAGCCTTTTGGGCACAAAGCTCCACTTCACTAAAAGATGAGAGAGCACTTGCCAGACTTGCATAGTAGCGTCTACCAGTAGAAAGTACTTTAAGCAAGATTAGTAGTAGGTGAGGGCAAACGGCGTAGTTGCTCACCTCAGTCTCGGCTTCAGGGTTCGCAAGAGGTCAATCAGGGTTGTTGGCTAGTCTGTGCCAGGGCCTCTCGCTGTCTCTGCTTTCTCCCCGAAATCCGGATAGAGAGCCTCGGATCCAAAGCAAATGGGATAATTCGTTGGGATCATGAAACACGTTGGGTTTCTCTTCTGTTTGGCATTACATCTGCATTGTGCAAACAAAGATGTGTTGTTATAGGATGCATTAGGCAAGCAAGCCCTACCTAATGCATCCCTAAGCATGCGCATCTTGGAGGAAGTAAGGGAACCCATTGGTTTAATGAGAAAATTGATCATTTGCCACTTTAAAGAGTGGGTTTCGCAAAATTGCCACTTTCAAAATTGACTTCGCAATAATGCCATGCAGTACATTTACCTCTTGATTACCATGTCATTTGTGCTATTTAACTCATTTAATATTTTTTTCTAATTTTAAGAACTGAAAAAGACCTTTCTACCCTTACTAAGTACAAACAGCTCATCAGTAGCAACCACGACCAGTAGTAGCAGCAGCAGCAATGCTGCAGGGTCTGCTGCAGTAGCTAGGGTACACATTGCAAATGTACATCATCTGAATCTGAGCTTGTTGAGGCTCGTAGAAGCTACCACCAAACTCCCCTTGCAGCTGCAGCTGCTGCATGATCGCCAGCACCATGGTGCAGATGGCCTGGCACCGAGACTGCGCCGCCATCTGCCGGAGCTGCTGGCAGCACTGCTGCCGCATCATCTGGCAGCTGCTCAGCTGCCACATGCGCGAACGGACGAACGGCAGCCTCGCCGTGCTGCACTGCCGCTTCAGGAACAACACATAGAAGCAAGCCCGAGATTGAACCAAATCCCAAAAATTCCCAAAGAAATAGATACATTTTTTCCCTTGGGAGATTGCTGTGAATAATCGAGAGCATTTACGCATGCAACCTGTGCAGCAGAATTGGTTTACCGATCTGGGGAAAAAAAAGATTTTTGGTTTACCATGGAGTAACTTCAGCGTAAGAATGAATGGACAGACACCCAGGCATTTCAGCGTAAGGGTAGAAAGGTCTTTTCTAGCCTTTAAAATTAGAAAAAAAATATTAAATGAGTTAAATGGCTCAAATGGCATGGTAATCAAGAGGTAAATGTACTGCATGTCATTTTTTGCGAAACCAATTTTAAAAGTAGCAATTTTGCGAAGCCCACTCTTCAAAGTAGCAAATGATCAATTTTCTCTTGGTTTAATAAGCACTTCATGCTCGGTCCAAATGATTATTAGGTCACGTTTCCATTCCATATCTTTCAGTTTTGCAACAGAAAGAATATGTATGCCTTATCAAAGCTCTTCTCAATGGTGATACCACCAGACCTCTGCACGACTAGGTACGGATCTGTTTACCCCGTCGGCTTGAACGGGTCATGCCGTGCTGGCCCGTGGGACAAGGCGGCGGCCCAGGCATAGCGCAATGGGGGTTCGTGCCGTGCCAGGCCGGCATACGTCCATTTAGCCCGACGGGCCAGTAGGCACGGCAAGTCCGTTCGGCTCGACTAGCCCGTATCAGTCTAAATTTTTTGAAAAAAAATATAATAATTCAAAAAATATGTAGAATTAAAAAAAGATAATTAATTATAGAAATTAATAATGAGCTTTATTAATGTTTAAATGACTGGTTCGTTAAAAACTTTGCCAAATAAAAACTCAACTTGAGAAAATATTGGCAAAGAAAAAAGAGTACAGCATATAGCTCAACATTACAATAAAAATCAGAAATATTACAATGTATACATATATGCTCTAAGAAACATCGGTGTCTTGAGTGTTGGCGGAGCTTGTTGCAAATGAACTCTCCTAAATTTATGCTTGTATTTTTGATAAACTTCAAACAATTTAGAATGAACGACCGACGTACTGGGTTTAGACCTCTTTGCTCCGGTGCTTGCTAACGCGGAGATACTTGTAGAGCCTAACGATGGTATGGTCAGGGTCTGCTCTGCCATTTGAGGTGGAAGCGGAGACATTCATTCCCCAAGGATGAAAATATCTTTTAAATCAATTCTGTATTCACTAGCAGGAAAATTGTCAAAAATTTCCACGGAGAATTGTGAAAAACTGTAAAATGCAAATAGAAAATACACTATTACCTATTTTACATCACAACAAACAAAAGTAAGAATAACATAAGTATACAAAAAATTAGTATTTTTACCCCTTTTCTTGACGTAGGCCGGATTTCGAATTTTGGATTGTTGGCTAAATTATTTTGAATTTTACCAAATTATCACAAAAGTATATCAAAATTTTCACAAGAGATTTTGGAGAAGATAATGCTGGTTTGAGTGTTGCTAAATGGGGGTTATGTTGCCTATTTATAGAAAGATTTAAGATTTTTTTGAATTTATGTTGTTTTTAACTCTCAACTGGCTACAAAAACGGTTAGAAATTTCTAAAATCCAACCATAAATCATGCTAAATGAGCAAAACGGGTCGTGCCTATTGTGCTGTGCCCGAGCAAGCCATACCTAACGATCACATTTTCATGCCTAATGGGCCATGCCCACTGGGCTACACATGCCTACGGACCAGCCGTGCCATGCTGGACTGTGCCAGCGCGCTAGGCCGGAGTGGCGACCAAGGCATAGCCCAGCTTCCTATGTTGCGCCAGCCTGGCACAATCCATCACGAGCCGTGCCTACATTACCGGGCTATGGGCTGGTCCAGTTGACACGGCTCATTTGACCACCTCTAGATACCACTATGCTGGTCGTCTTCAATCCTATTTGGTATATAATTAACAAAAAAATCTAGACGGTATAGTAACCAAAAATATCTCTGTGGAAAAGCTACATTCTGTCCCCAACCTTAGCTATTCGGTTCCAAGGCCTACAACAATTTTTATTATCTCTGTATTTTTTTTTTGGTTAAAGATTGCTTTCTGAGTGCTACTTTGCTGACCATTGACCGCAAGTGCAGTTAGGCATCACCAAAATGTGTGCGATGTACACAAGGACAAGCTCACTAACATATTACTCTCTAGGACCGTGTTGTCACTAAATTTGCATTTCGATCCTTCCAAAGATACATATAAGACACCTTTGGTATGTCCTTTTCTCCTTGTTTCTTCCACTATCGGAGGGAATCACTCTGAAGCCATCAACCAAAACAAGAGCTACTCTCTTTCTACCTAGTCTATCTCCGTCTCCAAATAAAGCACTAGAAAAATAGGTTGCTTTTGCCAATCACGACCTGACTGGCAAACAAACGTTCGAGTTCTCCCTTTTACCCATCAGAAAAATAATACATAAGGACAACAATATACATAAGGACAACAAAATGTTCAAGTTCTTGTCAAGAAGATTAAAAAAGTAATTTTGAACACCTTTTGCAGCAATCACTGAAAATCGTCAATTTTAAGGGGAACTAGCTAGGTTCGTGTGAATACTAGCTAGTATTTGCAAGATTAGTCAAGTAGCATTGTCTTGTCTGCGTTGGCAAATATTTTGCTCTAAGGATAAGAGGGAACTGAAAATAGAGAGAGATGCCTTCATTTTCTATTGCATTAGAGGCCATTCGTATTGGCTTTTATTAATAGTTTGTTGGTCGAAAATAAATAGTAATGGTTAAAAGAAGTGACTTTAAGAAGGAGGTTGAGAGCGGTGAGGAAGTGAAAGAGAGATACATGCGTGTGAGAGGAGTGGAATGCATGATGCACCTGTGACCCCCTGCTTTATCCCTAGAACGAGACCGCAACGAGAGAAGTGAAGAAATCAGATGTTCATATTGATTTTTAACTTTTCTAAATAAAAATCAGAAACAGAAATTAATAAGAACAAAGCCTTAATTTTCTTTCTGCTGCCATCAGTTGGGCTGAAAAGCTATGGCTTATGATTGAAATTGCACTATAACAGCTGAAATTTCACTGTAGCTGAAGGTGGCTTATTTGGCGTAATTAAATTTAAAAAATCTAAAAATAGGAGAAAAAATATGCTAGCTCATCACGGATAACGCAAACGAATATGAGAAAAAAAACCGGCAAAAGCTCAAAAAAAATCAAAAGTTTAGAAAATGATGAAATTTATGAATAGTGAAAAATAAATCAGAAGCTAGAAACTGAAACAAGCGGGGCCAAACTTTGTTAAGTAGAGTCAGAAGGATCTTGTCAAAGATATCCCCAAATAATTTAGTATCACGTGCAGCGTGCAGGGGGTATTGCATCGAAGGGAAGGGATATCCGTATGTGACAATGACATCAATCCGCACCTTTTTTTTCAGAAAAAATAGCGTGTGCCGAATGAACAATGGTGAGAAGTTCATTTTTTGTTTTTACGATTTTGATTTGTTTCGAACGTATATATTCTGATGTTCGTGACTTTTTTTTCAGAGAAAGAGTACAATGACCAGGAAATCCCCCAAAGGAGCTAGGCAATTTTCGCACCTTCTCGTATATTACTGAGCTCTAAACCGGTCCGGACGAAAGAGTAATAGAGGATAGGCGACGAGCACACAGTGCAACAGACAGCAATTCCAGATTGTAGCGATTTGGATTTATCACAGACGGGACTACCTAGGTCCACAATATCCATCCAGTAAGAGACATTAATGGCTGAAAAGCTCGTGGCTTATGGCTGAAAACACTGTAGTTGGCTGAAAAAAGTACTGTAGCTGACAGAGCCTTGTTTAGCATAATTAAATTTAAAAATAAAAAAAATATGTTAGCCCATTACGAATAATACAAACAAATACGGGAAAAAAAGAACTGACAAAAAAGCTCAACAAAAAGCCAAAAGTTCAGAAAAAGACGAAACTTATAAATAGTGAAAAATAAGCCAGAAGCTAGAAACCGAAGCCGAGCTGATCAGGGCTTAATCATGAACAACGACGAGGCAAAAACGCATTTCAGTCTGCAGCGAAACTAGAGCCGCCTTTGATTATTTTTTTAGCTATAGCTTATGGCCTGCTCAATTGAGTTTTTTTAAGTGACTTATAACTGAAAGGTATTGTAGCTGTCTGAAAAACAATGTAGTTGATAGAGGCTTATTTAGCATAATTAAATTTAAAAAATTTAAAAATGGAAAAACGGTTAGCCCATCACGTATAATGCAAACAAATACAAGAAAAAAAAGAACCAGCAAAAAAGCTCAAAAAAGTCAAAAGTATAGAAAAAGATGAAATTTATGAATAATGCAAAATAAACCAGAAGTCAGAAGTTCAAGCTGAAACGAGCGGGACATATGTCTTTTAGGTTTAATGAAGTTATTTCAAAGATGCTTTCTAATAAGTCATTAAAATAGTGATAAAGAAATTATTTCATTTATTTATTAAAGATAAGTCATAAACTATAATACATCATAACTGAAAAGAGAAATAGGGAAGCATTAGATAGAAAGAAGCGGATTTTTTTGTACGGATAATCCATTTTTTATTCGAAATTACAGAAATATACCCGCGGAAATTTTTTTAACAAAAATAGGCTCCAGTCGCCCAATGGTTGGGCGACTGGAGCCTTTCGCCCAACCCAGCAACGACAACTGGAAAATCGCCAAACCGTTGGGCGATTAATTGCAGTCGCCCCACCGTTGGGCGACTTTCATCCAGTCGCCCTCCCATTGGGCGACTGTATGAAAGTCGCCCAATGGTTGGGCGACTGCACCCAGGCCCCCGAGAGAAAAAAGAGAGGAAAGAGTCCATCTTTGCCGAAATTTGGAAAGTGCATCAAATCTTCGCCAAAAATAGTGAAAATTGGTGGAACTGTTCTTCATACATCCAACAGCCTCTAGAAAAAATTTGAGCAATTTCGGCCACGAGATCAAAAGTTATAGCAGTTTCAGTCTGTTTCCGACACACCTTCAGTAAAACGGGCATAACTTTTGCATACGGTGTCCGTTTTCGACGTTCTTGTACTCGTTGGAAAGCTAACGACGAGTCCAATCCAATAAAAACGACCAACTTATGCCAGTCGCCAGTCGCCCTCCAAGACCTCGAAAATCGGCCATCTTTGGATCTAAACCTGCGTCGCAAGTTTTGGGTTTCTATTTTTGCCCTTTTTCTTGGTCTTTCTTTCGGAATTTGGATTTTACTTCAACTGAAAAGTTGTAGATCTCATCGAAACCTTTCAAATAAGTATATATAAGTCATATAGAACTTTGCTATTTTATCTTTTCAGACTAGTTGTTTATATTGCATCGGTATATAAAACGATCGGTACATACGGTTTTTGTCGGCCCCTGAGTGCAGTCGCCCAACTATTGGGCGACTGCATGAAAGTCGCCCAATGGGAGGGCGACTGGATGCAGTCGCCCAATGGGAGAGCGACAGGAACTCTGTCGTCCCCTGGTTGGGCGATAGGCTCCATTCGCCCTCCCATTGAGCGACTTGAGCCTATTTTTGTAAAAAAAAATTTTGTGGGTATATTTCTGTAATTTTGAATAAAAAATAGATTATTTGTACCAAAAATTCGAAAGAAGCGAGTACATGAATCAAATGTTCGGGCATGCATTTGTCCTCCGGTTCCCGTGCCAGGCTGAATAATTTCGCCTAGTTGTCTTTACAGACCCAGGAAAGGCATCTGGCACCACGGCCCCATCTGGTCACTGATGAAAACTGAAACTACTAGCCGTATAAGCGCGGCGCACCCCGCGCTAGCTACCGTGTGGATCAAAGTAAAAGAGACGATAATTCGCAGGGGCTTCATAAAAAAATTGAGGACACATGCGTAATTTTGGAAAAATCAAAGGTCTTTTTTGTAAAAAACCGAGGACCTGTAAGGACCCGCATGTAAGTAAATAAGGACCTATACGTAATTCTGGAAACCCGCAGGGCGCCATCCAAAATTTTTTTTTGTAAAAAAAACTTGCAGGGACTTTTTTGCGAGGAAAAAGGACCTTTACGTAATTTCCAAAAAAGTCAAGGAAAATGCCTCCCCCGGCCGTACGCAAAATGCGCCGACACGCGCCGGCCGGGGGAGGATTCGGGGCGACGTGGCCTCACGCGGGGGCCGGAAAGCCGCGGGGTATATGGCTGGTATGATTACTACCAGTACTGGTACATATCTGTTTCTCACGCTCTCTCTCTCTCTCTCTCTCTGCATCTTTATATTCGCCGGTGCTTTCTCTCTCTCACTGTGCAGCACGGCATGTCCGCATAGCAGTATGGGCTCTCACATAGCCTATCAGAACAGAGGTGGATATCTCAAAATTTCTGCTTCGCCAACGGGATGGAGCTCTTGCTTCTTCAGGATGTGGTCATGTGGAGCGTCTCTGTGTCCAACAGGGTGACATCCTGCCCTTTTTTTTAAAAAAAAATCAAATATTTTTTAGCCCTGAAAAAAACAATTACAAGAGAAGAGACTTCTCTTGTAACTTTGGCTTTGGCTTTTTTTTATAGTAGTTAGCTTCAAACGGTGTGTTTTTTAGCATAGAGTTTACTGGTCGTTGTTTACATTGTACTGACTTCAGTTATACTGGCCAATATTCAAAAAACTTAAGACAAAAATTATAAAACACAGCTCAAAAAAACCCACTTGGTCCCAAGCTGGAGGGAGCACCGGACACATCCTGCCCCTTGAAGCAAGGTTAGCTACTTGGAAAGAAAAATAAAAGGAACAGACAAATTGGCATGCGAGTTAATTCCCTGATTTTTTTTTCACATGGATATCATATGGCTGCTCGATACACGTTTGTTGGTATTGATTAGGAGAATATAAATTATAAAAGACTTTTTCTTTGAGACCATAAGTTGAAGAAAACTTTTGGAGTGTATAACATCTGCATTTTATCCTGCTAATATTGGGTCTGTTCTTTTCGGCTGCGGCTTATGGCTTTTAGCTGAAATTTTTGAATTTTGGCTGTTTACGGTACAGATTACGGAGAGACAAATATCCACTTGTGATTTTGGTTGGTACAGATGTTGGGCTTTTAACGTGTAGATCGTTTAACTTGTAGACCCCATCTTGAGAAAATACTCCGTTTAAAAGTTATGTACTGTAGCAAAAATCAAAAGCCGCCAGCTTATGAGGTAAAGAATAGGCCCATTAACATGCCCACTTATCTCCCTCGCAATAAAAAAACATGTCCAATTGCGTGTGTTGGTGGTAGGGCAAGAATTGCAAGCTTTTATAGTGCCTAGGATTTGTGTGAAATGCGTTTTTGTACAACGTGTAAAATGCTTTCGGCAGTAACTTGTAATCCGCATGTACCACCCGCGTTTCTCTGCCTCGACAATTGAGTTACCTCACTTTGATTCACCGTTCACGAAATACTTCCACTGAATGAAAGGGACACAAGAAAGAGACAAATGCTAGGTGGCCCGATCTTGCACAGTGACGTAAGGCAACATTTTGGTGCAGCTCAAAGAGTTTGTTTCTAACTTTTAATTTTGTCTTTTTATTTTTTTTCTTATTTCTATGTATTATATGTGATGATATAACTTTATTTTATTTTAAAATTTTAATTGCACTAAAAAGCCAACAGCAATTACAGTATATTTTCAACTACTACAGTACAAAATAAGCACCACCTTTTACTTATCGTCAGATCACGATCAAATAGTTGCTGCGGAAGCCGTAATTAGATTCTTTTTAGGAAACTCATAATTGGAATTTGGATAGGTTAGGCCCATACGGGCCTGTTCTTTTCGACTGCGGCTTATGTCTTTTGGCTGAAATTTTTGAATTTTGGTTGTTTACGGTATAGATTAAGGAGAGACAGATATCCACTTGCGATTTTGGTTGGTACAGATGTTGAATTTTTAATGTGTAGATCGTTTAACTTGTAGACTCCGTCTTGAGAAAATACTCCGTTTGAAAATTAGCTACTGTAGCAAAAGCTAAAAGCCACCAACTTATGAGGTAAAGAACATGCCCTACACACGGTGTCCGAGCGGGCGTGCCGCCTACGCGACATGCGGCTGGCTGTATGTACGCGGCTTGAGGGGGTCTCATGTCATCCTTGCCGTTCGTTTGGACGGACATACGGCGGATCGACGTCCCAACCGTGAAGGGGCATGAGCTGCAAGTATTATTATCTATCCTGCGCGCTTCAGGCGTTACCGTGGCCGACGCGAGTGCACGTCGCTGCTTTGCATGCCTGCTTGCCACGCACCATGTGCTGCACGCACGCACATGCAAAACACAGTGGGCTAGGGTCCTGATAGCGATAGGATTCTTAGGGTTCTTTTGAGCCGTGTGGTTTTTAATTTATAAAATTTAAATTCTAGCTATTCGTAAGAGATAGTATGAGGAGAGAAACGGCCGTATGCTATTTTGTCTGGTATACCTAATTTCGGTACAATATCTATTATAATCAACTTGTAGACTCCGCATTAAAAAGGCACCATTTGAAAGCTAGTTACTATATCAGGAAATAAAAAGCAAAAGCCATAGGAAGAGCCAATCCCACCCCAAATCTCCCATGCTAGTTGCCTTCTTATTCTTACTCATTCTTTTCGGTTTATGAGTTTTTCTAAATAAACAAACATGACGATTTTTTGGTTGTTTTTTCGAAGTGACTTATCGGTTTATTGACATTGAGTTCGTTCGCACAAGCTCTCGTGTTAGTAAAAAAACTATCAGTCATAATCATAAGTCATCAGCCACAGCCGAAAAAACCCACTTTTTTTCCTTTTTTTTGCAAGTACTCTCAAGCTAGCTGCTGCGTTGAGCAGGCAAAGGTTGTAGTTAAGACGGTAACACATGTTTTATTCGCGATGAGTAATATAGGTTTAATACCAACAACTGAGTACATGTAGCACCGAAAAGAATGCACGTAGGTACATCACCATATTCAACAGCTATATCCATTTTTCAGCGATTTGTGGTTGTTCTACGACACATAAGCTTGGAATTAGTAAAATAAACCGAAAACATTGAATTTTACGGTCAAACTACGACTTGGGTTAATCTGCTTATGCACTTTCATCGTCATATTGAGGACTTCCAAGCCCTAGTGTTAAACAGTTCCGTAATTGCTATAGGGTCTTTTTTTTACTGAGATTTATGGTTTTTGGTTGTGATTTGTGACTTTTAGGTTGTTCATATGAGATATTACAAAATAACAGAAACTCACGTGCGATTTTTGCTAATATAAATAAAGTCGGTACAGTATATATTATAATTAACTAATAGATCCTATTTTAAAAATATTTTTTAAAAAACTAGTTACTATACTAAAAACTAAGGCCAAAAATCGAAAAAGAAAGCCGTCACCTCCTCGTCCAATCCTGGTCGTCTACGTTTTTTTTTACGCCCATTCCTCCTCTCAGACTCAGCATACGACGTACTTCAGTCAGTGCAGCCTTGGTGGTGAAAGGAGCCGAGGCGAGTGGATAATCCGGTGAGAAACACTAATCTCTGCGGCACCTGCCCCTTCGATTCCTTCGAATCTTCGAAATAAAAACCCGTGACCTAGCCCAACGCTATACGCGCACACCCTTTCCGTACGTACGGCTACATACCCGCCTCTCTACCCTCTTTGCTCCATTCACCGCCAGATGGGGCCGGCTAGAGACGGTGGCCACTGCGGCGGCGACACGCCCCCGACGCGATCACGGGCCCACTGAACGCGACCACGCGAGCGTGGAAGCGACTTTTAGCCTCGGACAAGCGTGGGCCCCACCGCGGGCACTCCTCTCTCCGATTTTTTTCCCCTCTTCTCGCGAGTGGTCGAGTGAACGGACGGGATTGCCCCTCGGTTATTCGAACGGTCTGGGCGCGGGAGGAGACGGCAATTAAGAGCGGCGGGGTTCGGGATCCTCTGCGGCTGCGCGTGCGTGGCCTACGCCATAGGAGTTGGGTTCTTTTGTTCCGTGTCTTAGGCCAGTCTCAGTGGGGGTTTTATGAAGTTTTATGGGTATTAAATACGCTGACATGACACTGTATTGATGAAGAGAGAGATGATAAAAGTTTCATGGGAGTAGAGAGAGTTTCATGGGGATGAAACTCTTCTGCACTGTTTCCAAAATATGGATGTGTTGGAAACTGAGACATGAAATCTCCACTGAGGGCATGTTTGGATCCACCCAGATTTTAAGAATCTGGCTTTTGGAAACTGGGTGGGATCCAAACAGACCAGTTTTTGGGGCAGTTTTTAAAATTTACCTAACTAGATTCTTAAAAACCAAAAAGTTGTTGATACCCAGCTTTTGCCAGTTTTTTTTGCACAAATACTCATTTACCCTCATTAAAGACCACGCGCAGGGCTGTTTAATGTGTTGTTCAAGAGCAATAAATGTAAGGGTATAATAGTCTATTAGCACCAATCATAAATGAAACCAGCTTTTAAAAACTAGGGGATCCAAACACCCCATCAGTTTTTGCTTAGAAACCAGCTTTTAAAAACTAGAAGTAATAGCTGGTTTTTAAGAATCTGAAACTGATCCAAACAGGACCTGAGACTGGCCTTATGGTTTTTAAATTCTACTTATTTGCTATAGAGAGTAGGGATAGTAATTATGTCCGTTTACCCATATATCCATAGATAAATACTTTAATGGAGCTGGGAATGAGATATTTTCTTTAACCATGGGTATGAAAACAGGGGAACACTCTAACCGTTGGGTAAACGGGCACGGGTATAGGTAATCTCCATCCCTACCCACCTAGCCCATTTACCCACGATATAGATTAACAGGTGGCACAACCATAGCAATATCTCTAATTGCTATTGATTGTTATAAACTTTTTGCATATCTCTAATTGCTATTGATTGTTATAAATTTTTTTGATAGCTATTATATTTCCTAGCAACAGTTATTGTTTATATGTATCTGTCATTAGTTTAACTCTCAGATAGTGACTCTCAGTTCGCGAGTAAACGGGTATGCCCACATGTGACAGGTATGGGCGAGGTTATTCACCCGTCATCCTTCGCGGGTATGCCCGTGGGGATAAATCGGGATTGCAGGTACGTGTATGGGCGAGCAATGCCCGTACCCGTCACGTCTGATTGTCATCCCTAATAGAGAGTACAAAAAGAGAGGTAGTCACATATAATTTTAGTTGGTATAACTAAAATTAGTATAATATCTACTATAATCGATTATAGATCTGTCTTAAAAAGATATATCTTTAAAAACTAGTTAGTTTAGTAAAAAAAATAAAAGGTCACAAATAGCAAAACCCATAGGCTCGTGTAGCTTTTCTTTCGTCACAGCTGCGTCTGCTTTGCCTGGTGTTTCATCACTTCATGTTTAAAACCACCGGTCCATGGAAATGCGTTCCTAGTGGTAAATTGGGCACAATGTACATGTACTCCGTTGGACGGTTGGAGTCTTTTTTCACCCCCCAGATTCTGGCCCTGATGATTTGTGTTTCAGCTTCTGACTTCCGATTTATTATTACTATTCATAAATTTCGTCTTTTTTCTGAACTTTTGGCTTTTTATTGAGCTTTTCTGCCGGTTCTTTTTTCCGTATGTATTTGTATTATACGTAATGGGCTAACATATTTTGTTATTTTTTTAAATTTAATTATGCTAAATAAACCTCTGTCAGCTACAGTGTTTTCAGCCATAAACCACAAAAAAAAAGCCCAACTGAGCACCACAGTTTCCTTGATAAGTTGTATTCTCAAGTTTTGATGAGAAATTTTGCTTAACCATGGAAAAGTTGTCGCAACAACCGTACTCACACACGTCAATTTATAGTTGTTTGCTATTGCTATAGTTTACCGTGTAGCCCGGCCAGTAACCATCAACAACACGTATCCGCGAAACGTGAGAGCTTATTTCAGTCCAATAGCACAAGTATTACCATGGCTGCTAGTCTTTATCACGGTTTTTGTTGAATTGCTGTACATGGCATAGCATCATCTCTTTAAGAAAAAAAACAAATAATAGCTAGGCAAATTCCATTCCCATCCTACCTCTCTAATAAAGGTGCAATCGGAGCGGATATGAACGGATATTGTTTATTCTATATTCTATATATTTTTCTCGAAGTTGGAGTCATGCACCGATAGTACCGGATACCTATTTCTCTATTCCGTATTTGTTCCACAAGTATTTAGATGGTTGGTCGTATAAAAATCATCCATTTCTTTTGTACCTCTATTCAGGACATTGAACAGTAAGGGTATAATCAGAGTGAACACGGATATACTAATTGTCAAGATGTTAAAGTAAGAGCACTCAATATTTCCCCTATTTAGATGCAACAATTCGTCTATCTGTTATATTGTTCCTAATTGAAGTCACAATAGACTTAGGGCTCGCTCATATTGACTTTAGCTTATAAATAGTAATAGCTTGTAGACAATCGCACAGATAGAGGAATTCGTGTGCAAATTTGGTCGATATAAGTGAAGTCACTACAGTATGTACTATAATTGACTAGTAGACATTGTCCTAAAAACCACTATGTTTGAAAGCTAGTTACCATAGAAAAATAGTCTTTAGAAGTCAATATGAATAGGGCATTACTCATATCACTTGATATACGGATATATACGGATGAATATAACTCATTTTGTATCTAATTCTATATTTTTTCTCAAAGTCAGAACCAGACATAAAATAGTACTAGATAACTATTTACCCATTTTGTATTCGTGCTATGAACACTGTTAATCGGTTAATTATATGCTCTATCTGCGCCCCTCCTCCCCAACCCCGCAGGAAAGTAAGGCCTCGCTCGGTTGGGCTGAAAAACGATGGCTTTGTGGCTGAAACTGCACTGTAGCTAGGTGAAATTTTATTATAGTTGAAGGTGGCTTATTTGGCATAATTAAATTTAAAAATAGAAAAATATGTTAGATCATCACGAACAATAACGAATACGGAAAAAAGAACCGGTAAAAAAATCTTAAAAAAAGCCAAAAGTTTAGAAAAGATGAAATTTATGAACAGTAAAAAATAAGTTAGAAACTCAGGTCGAAATGAGCGGGGCGTAATTCCTACCCCACCGCCACGTGCTGCCACGTGGGCCCCACTGACACCCGGTCACCACTCACTGACGCGTGGGATCCCCTAACCCGGGCACACATGTCAGTAACGCGGGCTCGGACGCTATCGGGGGTGAGCGCGCCGGGGCGTGGGCCCCCACCCCGGGTGGCGTATATATAAGCCGGCCCCTCCTGTTTCGTGTTTCCATTTAGTTTAATTAAGTGATATAGTATAATATTTCGCCGCTTTTTTTTTAAATAGTAGAATTTTTTGGCCTTCGTCTCCGCCTCGCCTCGCCACTGCCAGTCCACCACCGCCAGTAACTCGCCGGAATCCCTCGCCCGAGAAGTACTCGACCCCGGCGAGATATCTCCGCTGAGGAGAAAGTGCTGGAATGGGGAGGGGGAGTGGAGGGGGCCTCGCTGCCGCGCTCTCTCGCTAGGGTTAGGTGGGCGCGTGCGTGCGTGGAGCTCGCTGTTTTGCTGGGTTAGGCTCGTCCCGGCTCCCCCGTGTGGGCATTAGCTGCGTGGCTGGTGCGCGCGCCGTGATCCCGCCGTCTGTGAGCTCCGGGAGGGCAGTCGTTTTGGCTTGCGCAATGGAACCGTCTCCTCCGCGCGCGGCCGCCGGTTGCGTGTTCGCGTCAAGCTCCGGGCTGTGACGAGGCGGAGGGGATCTCAGCTGCCGATCTGGTGAGGCTACGGTTTCTTCCTTCTCTACGATTTTTTGAGGTTTCCGAGTCGTATGTGCGTTTTTTTATTTAAAAATGATCTGGGGAGATTTTTTTCCAAGGAAAATGGTATTTGAATTGCGGCATGATGATTTCTGGGTGTATTTTGTTGCTTTGTGTGATCTGAGCTCGTGTTCGGGGGATACTTCGATGCGGTTTGGGGCAGCATTTTGGTCTGTTTAGGCTTTTATTTTTATCACAAGTTGCTTGCGCTCTTCGAGCTCGTCGAGGACGAGGTGCATTAATTTCCCCCTCTTTTTTGCGCTGGTTTATGGCTAATTATTTCGGGAGCTCAAAGTTGTGCACGGAATTTTGTGGAATCGTTTTTTTAGTCGGTCAAATCGAGTGGTTCTGATCCAAAATTCTGCAGATTCCCCCCCCCCCCCCCGTGTTCCACGGCCCCGTTTTCTCGCGATTTCGAATTTCCGTGAATGGAACGTTCATTATTGGTAAAATTTAGGCCGCGGAACTGTATTTCTTGAGCATTTTTTTCCTGTGTTTCTTCTTTGATCCGCTTGAATTGAGCTACCGGAAGTGTTGAAACTCGGTGTCTTTGTTGTATCTTTCAAGGTCCATGGTGTGGTGCCAGCAGGATGACAACTAGAGCCACGGAGCAGAGGCACCACATGCCCCCGTTCCACCTCCCCGCGGAGTCCGAATCGTCCTTCTTCTCTGATGAGCTCCGCCTCCGAGCTGAGGTAAGCCAACTGTAAAAGCCAAGTTACTGCCGTGATCCTTTCATGAAGGGAATCTTTGCCCCCAAACGATTTATGTTCTCTAGATTTAAATGATGTCTAATGATGGACCGCGTTCATACTTTGGGGGGAAAATAGTGATTACTTAGTGTCCCGGTGATCCAGTTACTATCATGCGCAACTAACCTAGGCTAATTACTTTCATCATGTCGAATTCTTTTGTAGAGGCAAGTTGGACTTTTGAAGCAGGAATCCTTTCCTGAGAATGTTGGTGAGTACCTGAGCATGGTTCAATTTGTGTTTGTTTGTTAGTTTTATCCTAGGGGAGTTTCTCTTGTCTAAATAACATGTTGCCCAGTAGAAAACTGTTGTTGCATATTAGTTGGGATGTGGGGCATCCGTGGTTCCACATTTGGGACAATTGATCGAGCAAGATCTGAGGATATGCGTGGCTTTTTCCAGGTAGCTTAAGGTAGCTTTCTTGCTATATGTAGGGGAAACAACTGATCTGGTAGGCGCATGTTATCTCAAGGGGTCTTGACAAACATAGTGTGGATATTACCTACACGATTCTTCCATTAAACAATGCTAATGTTGCTTCGTCATATTTATTTGGGGTTGGTGTTGTTGTTCATTGTGATGATGGTTGATTCGTTTCTTCTCAAAAACAGATAGATTTTCATTAATTTTGGGAAGTAAGTCTGTTGCACCTTCTCCAGTTGCAAAGCTCAAGCCTATTGGCGCAAAGGTTGTGGGTCGGTCAGAGCTTATGCAGCCATACAAGCTGATGGACCAGAAAACTCCATATGGCCTTGAGCACAGGTTGTTAGGCCAAGAAAGGCATGCTAATCTGCTGCCAACCCCCTGGAGAGTTGATCAAGACCCTGTACACCAACATGATTCATTTTCAAAGCCGTTGGCTTTATTTCCGAATGGTAGAAAGGCGAATATAAATGGGACCCACTATGAGAATGGACTTTTCTCAAGCTCCCTTCCAGACATTTTTGACAAGAAACGTGAGTCCTTGTTCTTTCTCTCTTGCTTTCTTACTTCATTAGAGTACTTGACACTGAACAATAGACTGCTTCCATCAAAGACGGTACATCTGTCTTCAGTAGTTAAATAGTACTTGGATGAACAGAAAGGGAAAGGAAAGCAGGGGGATAAAGATGGATATAAAAGAATATAAATAAAAGGACTTTCCTTTGCTTATTCATAAGAATCTTGCTTCCTTTATCCACCGTTTCTTTCCACTGGCCGAAAGAACCCACTTGCTTTAGTGAAGTCTGAACTTTTCATGCTACATCCAAGCGAAAAATGGAACAATCTGGTTTAAACAAAATATTGCTACTCATTTTAAACTAGTTTGCATTTGCTGCTGCGCAGTGAGACTCACAGCGCAGAATGGCCTTGTTGGTCAGCCTGTTGAAAAGGATCTCAACCATGTGGATGATGAGCCTTTTGAGCTGACTGAGGAAATTGAGGCCCAAATAATTGGCAACCTGCTCCCTGATGACGACGACTTATTATCTGGTGTTCTTGATGATGTTGGGTACCCTGCCCATCCTAATAATAGGGATGATATTGATGATGATATATTCTATACTGGAGGAGGAATGGAATTGGAAGCTGATGAAAATAACAAATTGTTAGAACTTGACGGTGGAGCCATCAATGGTCAGATTGGGTTAAATGTCCTATTGAATGGTGAAGACCCCTCGAGAACCCTTTTTGTTAGAAACATTAATAGCAATGTTGAGGATTCTGAATTGAAACTCCTATTTGAGGTAAGTCTTCTTCCAGCTAGACTTGTCCTGAGGCAACAGATTTGATTTAATGATATTTACATTTTTTTAGCAATATGGAGATATTCGAACACTTTACACTGCCTGCAAGCATCGTGGTTTTGTGATGATATCTTACTATGATATAAGATCGGCAGAAAGTGCCATTAAGGCGCTTCAAAGCAAGCTATTTGGGCGCAGGAAACTCGACATACATTACTCCATTCCAAAGGTATTTGCTTGATATATTGCCATTCAGTACAAAATGCTTGTTCATGCCTTTTCGGACATCGTTGAGATCCTGTGATGCTCGGACATTACTTACTGTAATGTTATTATGATGTTTGCTTCCTATTTATTTTGTTATCTTACTCACTCTTTGATGTCACCTACCTTTTGTTGGTTGACTCTGGAAATATGTACATATCTGCAAGTTTGTTCACAATTACACATTCTCATGGTGACTTTGTTCCATTAGGGCAATCCTTCGGAGAAAGATATTAACCAGGGCACACTTGTAGTATTTAGCCTTGACCCATCTATAACTAATGATGATCTTCGTCATATATTTGGTGGCTGTGGTGAAATCAAGGAGGTATGGCCTTACACTAACTAGCTCTTATTTCAGCTGGAACACTACTAAGTAGTAACTAACTTCCTTTGCAGATTCACGAGACTCCGCACAGGAGTAATGAGAAATCCATAGAGTTTTATGATGTCAGAGCAGCCAAAGCTGCACTTTATGCATTAAACAGGAGTGATATTGCAGGAAATAAAATCAAATTGGGGCCCAGCTGCCTGGGCGATACTAAACGGTGCGTTGTGTGACCATAATTTGCTCATTTGTGCATATTTAATGCTTCTAGTCGTCTTTACATTTCTAAGAGCCATATTCCACACCTTTTGTCTACATGAAGTTACCTGGGATTCTTGGAATGTATGAAATTTATAATTCAACTGTATTTTTCATCTTGAATATACTCTGAAGTTGGTAAACTTTTTCACTGGAGGTAGCCAGGTAGGCACTGATTTGATGTTTGCTATCATGCACATGCACATGGAATGGACTGATGCAAAACAGTTTGTGTCTCTGCAATAGAATAGGTTTGAGTGAGCAAACTAAGAACACAAGCGTGTGATTCACTGGTTGTCTTTTGGTTATTTTCGATGAGTCAGCATTCGCACTCGAATTCACAGTTGGTTGTATACTTTTAGTATTTAGTGTGCAACAAAATTTTAGTTGTGTGGAGCAGATGGAATAGCTGTACAAATTCTTTTAAGTCATTTGACGTGTGGGAAGATGTGTGTTTACAAATTGTTCAGAGTTAACCTGATGTAGAAACGTTCCCTCTGAATTATTTTACATGTCTAGAACTTTATTTTTGGAGGAAAGACCAAGAATGTGTTGGGTTTAGAGGGCGTTTGTATTGGCGTTTGTAGGTGGCTTTTGGCTGAAAATGAATAGCAGTAGTTGATAGAAGCGGCTTCTAGAGGAGAAGGCAAACGACGATGCAACACACGATACTACAACGTTCGAACCGCCATGCGACGTATGGAACAGTGACATACGAAATTACATCGTACGTTACAACATGTAAAAGCTCAACGTAGAAAATTACAATATAGCAAGGTACAACATAGTAGTATTGTTTACAACATAATAATTCATCAATAGTCGGTATTACCGTAAGTCAACCTATCAAAGCACGTGCGATGCTATCTCGAAGCATGTCCATGGGTCTGTTTGACCTCCCAAGACTGCCATCCGGAGACTTCGTGTCCCCACCCTCACCTAGCACGTACCCCTCCTCATTGTCAATGTCCAAGTAGTCATGCAATGCTATAGTCGTCGCTATAACTGTCTTTTGTCTTGACGTCGTAGCTCGGCACGCTCAACAGGATGCGCCACTTATTCTTCCAAACACTGAATGCATGCTCGATCACATTTCGAAGGGAGGAGTAATAATTAAAAATTTCTTTGATCCCAACTGGCTATGCACCTCGTGCGAACTCCGGTACATGGTACCTCTGATTCTTGTATGGAGCTAGGAACCCTTCCTCGTTTGGGTAACCAAAATCCAATAAGTAGTATTTGCCTGCAATGGAAAAAGGGCGGAGAACAAGTTAACGATTGCACCCAAATCCCTTTACAAATGTGTACCGTACCAACGAGCAGCAAACACACCTGGCGGAGGGTGTGAGAAGCGGTCTTAGTACTTGTCGCTTCCCTCAGGGGCACCACTAACAATGATCACCTTCATCGGCTCTTCTATTTCGTCCTTGGACTGACTCATGGGACGCGAAGTTGCCGAAATGGTAGAAGCACTATGCCCTTTGGACTGCTCATACATGTCGACGAAGCGCTTGAGCTGCACGTCGGGGTACATCTTCTGCGGCTTCTTGCCTTTAGGAGACTGGCACAAACGGTGCTTCCCTTTACCAGGGGCCGATGGGCCACTGTTGTCGCCTCCAATCAGCAGGTCGCTGACCTCCGCGTCCTGCTGGCCATGAGCTGGCTCTTCACTATTCATATATGAGTCCGCATTTGTGCCTCTCCAAGAGTTCATCGTGTGCAAGCAATGCTTTATGAAATTTTGTTATGTCCGCCATGCTTTGTAGAGAATAGAAACAGAGGGGTGGTTAGTGTTTCGGCAAACATCAAGGGCGACCACAGTGTGGATGACGTGCTTGGCTCCGCGGGGAGGACGAGCAGTGCGTTCTTCGGCTGAATGCTTGAATCACCATGAAGAGCGAAGGCGGCGAATCTGCGGGGGCCGGGGGGAGACCTGTGGGGGGGGGGGGGGGTGCGTGCCAGATAGGGCGAGAGGGAGAGAAGGGCAAGCGATTTGGGGAAAGTGCGCTCGTCCCGTGAACTTATAGCGTCGAGTGTCCTTGCCTTCACGTGCGCGCTCGAGAGAAGCCGCTGCAAGAAGAAAACCATTCGTATTGGCTTCTGGCTTCTCTAAGCAGAAGCCAATACGAATGGGGCCTTAGTTACACTGATCTCACATCTATTATAGTAATGTTAATTTTCTGTACAACAGTTTGATGCAGCATATGCCCCCTGAATTGGAGCAGGAAGAGTTTGGTGTATGCAAACTGGGAAATCCAAATAGTCCTCCGTTAACATGCTTTGGTATGCAGTTTAATCATGAAACATGTTTCTTCTGCTAGTTTTATTTACTAACCTGGATAGGCCATAATGCAAGGTTCTGTCAATATGGTGTCCATCACATCCGCTGGCCCTGATAATGGGATCGCTCGGGTTTTGCATTCCAGAGTTCAGACACCAATAAACCAATTCAGGGAGGGAACTTTTCTGGATGTTGCCTCAACTACTGCGCAAAGCACATCCTCCCCTGTTGGAATCGCAACCACTGGAACACATAATAACCAGCCCGCTCTTGGTGAGCACAGCCATTCACTTGGAAAGATGAATGGACAGATTAATGGACACATGAATTATGGTTTTCAAGGGATTGGTGCTGTTCATCCTCATTCTCTTCCGGAGTTTCACAATGGACAAAGTAATGGTATCCCTTACAACTTAAGCACAATACCACCCATTGGAGTTAAGAGCAACTCAAGAATTGCTGAAGGAACGGATAGCAGGCATCTTTACAAAGGAGGTTCTGGTAACCTCAGCGGTCATTCTTCTGGTCATACTGAAGGTATTAAATCTGGGTGCCCTTATTTGCTGGTATATTTATATTAATTTTCGATAACATGATGTTTCCATATTAGGTTGATTTGCCATCTCATCTCTCTCTTCCCGTTCCTGTCATTTTCTCAAAATGCCATCTGACTAGCACAGATGCATTGATGTCAATAATAAGAAAGCTCTTATAGTCTTATGGTAATTGGAATAACCTAAATTATCACTATTTTGAAGCTTGCAACTATCCTGGTTAAACATTGCATGCTATTTAATCATGCTTACTTGGGTATACCTTATGTTTTTACAGCACTCGGGTTTTCAAGAACTGGAAGCTGCCCCCTCCATGGTCAACAATTGGTGTGGAATAATTCAAATAACTTCCATCAGCAGCCCTCTTCTCCCATGCTATGGCCGAACTCGGGGGCATTTATCAATAACATGCCATCTCATCCCCCGATGCAGGTGCATGGAATTTCAAGAGCATCTCGCATGCTTGAAAATGTCCTCCCTATGAATCATCATGTCGGATCTGCACCAGCTGTCAATCCATCAATTTGGGACAGGCGACATGGGTATGCAGGGGAGCTGATGGAAGCACCAGGCTTCCATCCTGGGAGTGCTGGAAGCATGGGTTTCCCTGGCAGTCCACATCTGCATCAGTTGGAGCTCAATAGTATGTTTCCTCAGACTGGAGGGAGTTGCATGGACCCAGTCATCTCTCCTGTGCACATTGGTGCTCCATCTCCTCAGCAGAGGGGGCATATGTTTCATGGAAGGAGTCATGTGGTTCCCCTTCCATCCTCGTTTGATTCACCTGGTGAACGGATGCGGAGCCGAAGAAATGAGTCAAGTGCTAATCAGTCTGATAATAAAAAGCAGTATGAGCTTGACATCGAGCGTATAGTCCGCGGCGAGGATATGCGGACTACATTAATGATAAAGAATATCCCAAACAAGTATGCATCTGGGACTTAATGATTCTATGTCTAGTTCTCTGTGATTCTATGTCTAGTTCTCTGTGCAAGTGTCTATATTTTAAGCCATGTATTGTTTTGATGTTCGTATTGCCTCAATGGTATTCCAGGTACACCTCAAAGATGCTTTTGGCTGCTATTGATGAAAATCACAAGGGAACTTATGATTTTATCTACCTGCCAATTGACTTTAAGGTTAGTGGAGCTTCTCTTTGCTAACAGCTGTTGCATTGTTTCTACTTGTTTCGATGTTACTTGCATATATCGGGCTAACGGTTGCTAATTTCCATTTTCAGAATAAATGCAATGTGGGTTATGCATTCATCAACATGATCAATCCTGAGCATATCATTTCATTTTATAAGGTGAGATGTTACAACTTATCAAATGCCTGCATCATTATTAGATAAAGCTTCTTTTTGACTTCTTTAAATGCAATCCCTCTATTCCCACTCCTTTTCCTTCCTCATTTCTCTTTCCTTTTCAACCTGTATTCCTAGATCATGGAAGCAATATAATTGTGTGACTTTGGATAATTGGATATAGCCTGTCAATTACTCAAGTTGTAATTTTAGCATTTCTGAATACACTTTACTATTTTTTTTGTGATATCTAATGGTAAGTGATACATGAGCAATATGATTGTCTCTTGCAGACATTTAATGGGAAAAGGTGGGAGAAATTCAATAGTGAGAAGGTAGCATCACTTGCATATGCTAGAATCCAAGGAAAATCAGCTCTAATTGCTCACTTCCAGAACTCAAGTTTGATGAATGAGGATAAACGCTGCCGCCCTATACTCTTCCACTCAGATGGTCCGAATGCAGGAGATCAAGTATGTTATCTGATTGTCCATCTTTCTCCTTTACCTGCTGTATCACGTTTCTGTAAAGAGCACTTGCCTGGGTACCGCTAAGTGACCTGTACCTGTTTCTATCTGGTTATGGGTAGCAAATGATCTTGCATTAGATGGGTTCCTATGATAAAATCTGAAAGCAGTGTGAAGCAATATCAATATTTAGCCAGAAACTGGTGCTAACTGTTAGAGATATATGTATAGTTTGTTATTCCCCATTGTTATGAGGGGTTCTTTGCATATTTACCACCTGTACTTTGTGTATATATACCGGCCCATTGGCCTCATATGAATACAAGCGCTATTCATAACATGGTATCAGAGCCAAAACTAGGGTTTTGGTTTACCTAGGGTTCCGCGCCGCCGCCGGCCTCCCTGCGCCGCCGCCGCCGTCACCGACTCCCACCCGGTCGCCTCGCCGGCCTCCTCCGCCGCCCCGCGCCTCCCATCTCCCCGCTTCGCCTCCCCGGTCGCCGTCGGCCTCCCCGCGCCGTTGTCGGCCTCCCTGCGCCTCCCCGTGCCGCCGGCGGCTTCCCCGCGCCACCGCCGGTCTCCCTGCGCGCATCTCGGAGTCGCGCGCCGCCGCTCGGTCGTCGCCCGCCGCCGGCGCTCCCGCTCCGGCCGCCGCCTCCCGCTCCGGCCGCCGCCTCCAGCGCCGGGCCGCCGCCTCCGCTCCGGTCGCCGCCTCCCGCACCAGGCCGCCGCCTCCGCTTCGGCCGCCGCCTCCGCTTCGGCTGCCGCCTCCCGCGCCGGGCCGCCGCCTCCGCTCCGGCCGCCGCCTCCCGCGCCAGGACGTCGCCGCCGCTCCGGCTGCCGCCCCGGCCGCCGCCTCCCGCGCTGGGACGCCGCCTCCCGCGCCGGGACGCCGCCGCCTCAGGCCCGCACCCAAATCCTGTTCTAGGGTTAGGGTTAGGGTTGGGTTCGGCTCGGTCGGTTTTGTAAAAACCGTCCGGAAAAAAAAAGAAGCAAAAAAAAAAAAAAAAAAAAAAAACGTCGTTCTAACCGCCGCGCCGTCCAGCGCCGCCTGTTAGACTTCGTTCCTTTGGTCGCCGCGCCGTCCAGCGCCGCCTACCAATGGGCACTGTTTCCCTCCCTCGCTGCCCGGTGATTTTTGATGGTGTTAATTACACCGACTTCGTGTCTCACATGCGCATTCACATGCGTGGTCTTCGTCTCTGGGGCGTCCTCTCTGGCGATGTCACCTGCCCGCCTTGCCCTATTCCTCCGACGGAGCCGCCGCCTGTTGCATTGCCTCCAACAGCCGATAAGGCTGCTACTGATGATAAAGCTGATAAAGCTGCCTCTGCCTACCAAGAGGCTCTGGATTCCTACAAGGATTGTCTGACCGTCTACACTCAGTGGTACGATGACGACGCTCGGGCTGCTGCTGTCTTCATCGCTAGTGTCCAGCCTCAGTTTTCTTCTGAGATTGTGGGACTCCCTTCGGCTTTCCAGATGTGGACTCATCTTCGTCAGCGCTACGAGCCCTCTGGTGATGCCCTGTACCTGTCCGTGGTCCGCCAGGAGCACTCTCTTCAGCAGGGCGATGCTACTGTTGATGCTTTTTACGCTCAGAGCTCTGCTGTTTGGCGTCAGTTGGACTCTCTCCGCACTGCTGGCTGTCGTACCTGTCCGTGCTGCCTGGAGGTACGTGCCGACCTGGAGTTTCAGCGGGTCTATGAGTTCCTCACTCGCCTTCGTCCTGAGTTCGAGCAGCGGCGTGCCCAGCTACTTGCACGCCACCCTCGTGTCACTCTCCTGGAGGCTCTTACCGAGATACGCGCAGAGGAGACTCGTTTGAGTGGTGCTGGTCTGATGCCACTCCCCTCTGTGCTCGCCGCTCGTCTGCCTGCTACACTGCCTCCTCCAGCGGCTATCACAGGTGGTGGTGGTCGTCCTCCGTCTGGAGGTGGCCGTCCTCACTGTTCCTACTGCGACAAGGATGGCCACACTGAGTCCCAGTGCTACAAGAAGAAGCGGCATCTTTCACGCCGTTCTTCTACTGGCACTAGTGCTTCTACGACGACGTCTGCCTCGACTTCTTCAGCAGCTTCTCTCACCGAGCAGGAGATAGCCAGACTTCGACGCCTACTTGCCGCTTCAGGTTCTCCCTCGACAGGTTCTGCAGGTTCTGCTACTGACTCTTCGGGCACTGAGAGACCACCTCCTACACAGTCAGGTACCTCCCCGTGGATTCTTGATTCTGGAGCATCCTTTCACATGACTCCTGATCCTTCCACTCTGTCTTCTATTACACCTCTTGATTCTCCTGTCAGTGTTCTTACTGCTGATGGTACATCTCTTTCTGTCTCTGGTCGAGGATCTCTTAGCAACTCATCTTTTCATGTTCCTTCTGTTGCTCATGTTCCTCGCCTTACCTTGCAGCTTCTTTCTGCTGGGCAGATTACTGACCTTGGTTATCGAGTTATTCTCGACTCTGACTCTTGTTGTGTTCAGGACTACCACACGGGAGCTCTGGTTGGTTCTGGCCCTCGGCGCCGTGACTCACAGCGTCTCTGGGAGCTTGACTGGCTTCATCTTCCTTCCGCTGCCACCACCGCCGCCAGTCTCTCCGCTTCTGCCACTTCGTCTACCGGCTCTTTCCAGCAGTGGCATCATCGTCTTGGCCATCTGTGTGGATCTCGCCTGTCGTCCTTAGTTCGTCGTGGTCTTCTGGGGTCTGTCTCAGGAGACGTGTCTTTAGATTGTCAGGGCTGTAAGTTAGGTAAACAGATTCAGCTTCCTTATCCTCATAGTGAGACTGTGTCTCAGCGTCCTTTTGATCTTGTTCATTCAGATGTTTGGGGTCCGGCTCCCTTCGTTTCGAAAGGGGGTCATCGATATTATATCATTTTTATAGATGATTTCTCTCGCCACACTTGGATATATTTCATGTCTTCTCGTAGTGAGGCCTTGCCCATCTATAAACAATTTGCCACTATGATACACACACAGTTCTCCACTCCTATTCGTGTCTTTCGTGCTGATTCTGCTGGCGAGTACCTCTCTCGTCACCTGCGCAGCTTCCTTGCTGAGCAGGGCACTCTTGCTCAGTTTTCTTGTCCTGGTGCTCATGCTCAGAATGGTGTCGCTGAGCGCAAGCATCGTCACCTCCTTGAGACGGCTCGTACTCTGATGATCGCCGCCTCTATTCCACCTCACTTTTGGGCCGAGGCTGTTTCCACTGCCACCTATCTCGTCAACATCCAGCCCTCTTCTGCTCTTAAGGGTGCGATCCCTGTTGAGCGTCTCTGTGGTCTTCTTCCTGACTACTCTGCCCTTCATCTGTTTGGCTGCGTTTGCTACGTTCTCCTTGCCCCTCGAGAACGCACCAAACTGACCGCTCAGTCTGTTGAGTGTGTTTTTCTGGGATATAGCGCCGAGCACAAGGGCTATCGGTGCTGGGATCCTGTTGGTCGACGGATGCGGGTTTCTCGGGATGTGACTTTCGACGAGTCTCGTCCATTCTACCCACGTCCTGCCTCTCCTTCGGCTTCCTCTGTGGAGCCTCTGTCTTTCTTGACTTTTCCAGATACACCTATATCTGTTTTGCCCTCGTCCACCTGTTCCACTGAGTCCCCACATATTCCCCCTGTAGTCTCTTCACCGTTGTCGCCGCCTGTGTCGTCTCCTACGACTCCGCAGGTTCCTCCCACTACAGTTCCTTCTCCCCTTATCGTCTACACTCGTCGACCTCGTATTGAGGACCTTCCAGATGAGCCTTCTTCTTCTGATGCTCCATCGTCCCCTGATGGGTCATCTTCTCCTCGCTACGCTCTCCGCGATCGCCAGTCGATTCGGCCTCCTGCCCGTTTTTCCTTTGCTGGCGCGGCTACTCGTGAGCCTGTCTCCTACCGGGATGCTGTTACTCACCCTGAGTGGCAGCTTGCCATGGCCGAGGAGATTGCTGCCCTCGAGCGTACTGGTACTTGGGATCTTGTTCCTTTGCCATCTCATTCTCATCCCATCACATGTAAGTGGGTCTATAAGATTAAGACTCGCTCTGATGGCTCTCTTGAGCGCTATAAGGCGCGTCTTGTTGCTCGTGGCTTCCAGCAGGAGCATGGTGTTGACTACGACGAGACTTTTGCTCCTGTGGCTCACATGACCACTGTTCGCACTCTTCTTTCGGTGGCGTCTGCCCGCCACTGGTCTGTTTCTCAGCTTGATGTCAAGAATGCCTTTCTTAATGGCGAGTTGCGTGAGGAGGTCTATATGCATCCGCCACCTGGGTATTCTGTTCCTGAGGGCATGGTTTGTCGCCTTCGCCGCTCTCTCTATGGCCTTAAACAAGCTCCTCGTGCTTGGTTTGAGCGCTTCTCCTCTGTGGTCACTGCTGCTGGTTTTTCAGCTAGTGATCATGATCCTGCGCTCTTTGTCCACACTTCGTCCCGTGGTCGGACTCTTCTTCTTCTGTATGTTGATGATATGATCATTACGGGAGATGATTCTGAGTACATTGCCTTTGTCAAGGCTCGTCTTAGTGAGCAGTTCCTTATGTCGGATCTTGGTCCTATTCATTACTTCCTTGGGATTGAGGTTACTTCCACTCCAGATGGTTTCTTTATGTCCCAAGAGAAATATATTCAGGATCTTCTTGATCGCGCCTTTCTCACTGATCAGCGTACTGTTGAGACTCCCATGGAGCTCAATGCTCACCTCCGACCCTCTGATGGCGAGCCTCTTTCTGATCCGACTCGCTATCGTCATCTTGTTGGGAGTCTTGTCTACCTTGCTGTTACTCGTCCAGATATCACTTATCCAGTTCATATTCTGAGTCAGTTTGTTTCAGCTCCCACTCAGGTTCACTACAGCCACCTTCTTCGAGTTCTGCGATACCTTCGTGGGACTATCTCTCGCCGTCTCTTCTTTCCACGTTCCAGCTCGTTACAGCTTCAGGCCTATTCGGATGCTACTTGGGCCAGCGATCCCTCTGATCGCCGGTCTATCTCTGCTTACTGTGTTTTTCTTGGTGGTTCTCTTATTGCCTGGAAGACGAAGAAACAGACTGCAGTGTCCCGTTCGAGTGCAGAGGCTGAGTTGCGAGCTATGGCTCTCTTGACAGCAGAGATTACTTGGCTACGGTGGTTACTTGAGGATTTTGGTGTTTCTGTCACTACACCGACCCCTCTCTTGTCAGACAGTACAGGTGCTATCAGTATTGCTCGTGATCCTGTGAAGCATGAGCTCACCAAGCACATTGGAGTTGATGCTTCTTTCATGAGGACTTGTGTGCATGATCAGGTGATTACTCTTCAGTATGTGCCTTCAGAGATTCAGATAGCGGATTTCTTCACGAAGGCCCAGACTCGAGCACAGCACAGCTTCTTCCTCTCCAAACTCAGTGTTGTTGATCCACCATGAGTTTGAGGGGGGGTGTTAGAGATATATGTATAGTTTGTTATTCCCCATTGTTATGAGGGGTTCTTTGCATATTTACCACCTGTACTTTGTGTATATATACCGGCCCATTGGCCTCATATGAATACAAGCGCTATTCATAACACTAACCAGCTGGTTTCCAGTTGAATTCATGCCTCCTCCATGAGTTCTGATTTTCGTTTTGTTAGAAATCCAAAGAATATTGTGTATGACAGATGACATGTAACATTCAATTGCAAGAATAGTGCAAAATTTGGACAGAATCGCTATAATATGAACTTAGCATGAACGGCCCTGACCCTGAGCCATCAAGCCTAATTTTGAAGTAGCTCTGTGATAACCAACAATTTCTGCAATTCCACTAGCATTTGCCATTCCTTTTATTGCGATGGTAGAAGGCAAAAATGTTTATGCAAGAAATGGAGCTAATGGAACGCTTATCATTTTATGAGCATTCCCATTTAAGAAAATAACTAGCTTTAATATAGCCCACTTTTGAACTGGCAGTTTGTATATTGTGATATCTTGGAACTGAACCGTCACCAATAGGATCTTAGTATTACGTGGTTCAAGGTTAATATTTTATGGTTACTGTCTTGCACTTGAAAATTATGCAGTATGCATTGTTACACATTTATAGTAGACTTTTTCTTTCTTGTGCCATATCAGAATCACCTGTCCAACATAGAACAACATTGTCACCCTCCTCAAATCCTTTGGGAGGATATAGGCTCATCATTCTTGTTTCCTAGTGTCTCTGTGTTTGTTGCATCTTTGTAATGACAGTATAGGCTCCTTATTCTTCTCATATACGAGTTTGTCTCCAGCCTGAAAGCTTTTTCCCCGCTTCATGAGTCTGAAATGATCCTAAGCATATATCTTTTCGTCTTCATTGTTAACTTTTGTCAGGAGCCATTCCCCATGGGAACAAACATCCGTTCTAGGTCGGGGAGATCCAGGATTTTGAGCTGCGAAGAAAACCACCAGGACATCCTATCAACCTCTGCCAACGGTGGGTCTCCTTCGAATGGAGGCAGCGACACTTCAGGCTGCGCCAAGGAGACTGACCCGACCACCGCTTGAAGGCCGAAGCACTAACCACATTACCACAACATCCAACCTTTTGACAGTTGCAATCCCAATTTCACATTACCATCCATTTCCGCCCTTTTTTGCTTTCTTTTGTATGTTCAGTCTGTAGCTATTTACTTTCATGTTGTGGGTTACCGGAGGCTGCAAATTTTGTCGCTGACGGGAAACAAGGGGATGACATAGGGTGCTCCCAGTTTTCTCCCGAACCTATATGCGTGTTAACCAAAGGCCGCGGAAGGCGAAACACGCAGGGAAGGCTCCGAGATTTTGGACGGTAAGATATAACCCAGTGTTGTACAGGTGGTGTTTCCAGTAAGAATGCATGGTAGGTGACAGAAGTAAACCCAAACAATGCTTACTCTGTTTTTGTGCTTTTGTATGGAAGGCAGGCTGCCCCCCCGCATCTTCTGAAACCAATTTGATGTTTCGATGTATCCCTTTCAGTTGGTGTTGAGGGCTCAGGTGTTGTGAGCCCGATTTTGGGTGCGGGTGAGGTCGCGGCGTGCCTGTGCGGTGCCGCCGCCATCCCGGCGTTGTATTGACAGTGCTGTACCGTAATCTACCGCCCTAGTGTCATGTATATCTTGATATGTATGGGCTGTTCTTTTCAGCTTTTAAAAATTGTTTTTCGGCTTTTTTTTTACAGTAATTAGCTTTTAAACGGAGTATCTTTTCAAGATAGAGTATACTAGTTAATTATAGTACATGCTTTACCGACTTCATTTATATCGACAAAAACGTATGTGAATTTCTATTACTTTGTAATCTCTTGCATAAACAGCCCAAAATCTTTAAGTCACAGTCAAAAGTCATAAGTCGTAGCAAAAAAGAACAGGCCATAGTGCGGGTTTTGTGCTGTGTCCTGTGGCAAATCTGCGACTTTGCTCGACCATTGTGGAATGCTGATGTTGTTCAGGTAGGGTCTGTCTCTTTAACAGAACTCGTTAGGATTTGCTCATCGGCTGCTGTTACGGCCATGGCAAGAGCGGCGTGGCGAGCTCGCTGTCCAGGAAGGACGGCGGGAAGCGGTGGGTGTGCTGCACCTGGGCCGCCGCCGCGCTGGGGGTGCCGTCCACGAAGAGATGCTTGACGCGGAACCTGTGGACGGCGGACCCGAGGCACCATGTGATGGCGCCGTGGACGTCGAGCGCCATGAGAAAGAACTCGAGGCCAGTGGCGATTCATATTTTTCAAGAATGGTGTTCGCAGGTAATAAAATATTGCTCAAAGAAAAACAAATAAAAAGTCCTCGTGGAAAAAAAGAAAAGTACAAATTATTCCAAACAAAATATCTTAAAATAATTAAGAAAAATTACAAAATAATTAAGCAAAAATACAATTTTAACTCTATCCTTTATGCAATTTTAGAGCTAGTCATTTCATTGTTTCTTAGAATCATCTTACTAGCTTGTTTAAATTTGTATGCTAACCAATTTAAAAGTTTAGGGAAATTTTCTTTATTACGTTAATCTAACCGATACTATCTACAAAGATTTCAAATTTACAAATTTTTTCTTTAATTTTGAAGGTTATATGATCTATATTTCACAAAATCACAATCATTCAATAAAATATTTGAGATTTGCTGATTTCGAGATTGCGAAGGAGAGTAGGAGACCAAACACAACTCACCTGGAAATACGACCTCGTCACAACGTCATGTGTTTTATATCTCCCTACTCGCTATGTCACCACCCAACTCGCAGCATCACTTTCTTGCTCACCGCATCACCTTGTGCCCCCACTTTGCTACTAGATTGCACCTATGGCCCTAATTTGGGAATTGGTTTGCCCTTTCTCATCGGCTCGTCATTGCTAGCCACCACTACACGCCATGCACTCCCTCTAACTTTCCTTGGCCGCCATTGCGTGCGGCCATTTTAGGCTTGCGCCATTGCGGCACTATCTCATGTCTCCTATTTGGCTGGTTGTCTCACCCTCTACATGCGCGTTGGCACCATTGAGAGAGAGAGAGAGAGAGAGATAAGCTGGTTAGTGTTAGGACTTAGATGGCTGGTTGGGGCCTTGGAGAATTTGGGCTTGTTGTTTTAATCTTGTCATATGTATATAGTTAACTAGGTCATATTTGTTTAGTTTCAGATATTTTCAGTTCCAGTACTTGGTCTTGCGTATGTCCTGCATTTAAGGAGTTTTTTGCTGCATGATAAACATGCTAAGTGGTGTTAGTTGTGATAATGGGTGTTAGTGCCTAAATTTTTGGTACGTTTGTTATCTCCATTGTTGTACTTAAGTTTCATGCATGGTTCAATGAAAAGACCGATCTCATTGTGCCAAATTATACTCATACTGTGTGTGTTCTGTTTTCAGATAACACTGTTCTTATTCTGAAAATCACTAGTCTGTGTGAATCAGGGATAGTTGGCACAAGAGCTCAAATCCAACATTTGGTATCAGAGCCTTAGGGCGTTGTAGGGTTCTGAGATGCCGAAGCACATGCCTTTTCCGAGCAAGCAGGTGACCGGTGACACTATTCTAGCGGTGAGGCCAATGTGGGATCAGGTGCTGACTGCTCTATTCCCGATCCTAAACAAGACGAATTACCCCTAAGTGGGCTATGAGGATTGAAGTCTTCATGGAGGCCCAGGGTGTTTGGGAGGCCATTGAGCTTGGACGCATGGAGCGGAAGGATGACCGTCAGGTGCTATCTTATATACATGGTGCGGTGGATGAGGAAACTCTGCTGCAATTGGATAATAAGAAGACGTCGAAGGAGACCTGGGAGCAGATTCGCACCATGCACATGGGTGCGGCTCGAGTGAAGAAGGCGAAGTTGCAGTCACTCAAACGGGAGTTCGAGATCCAACAGATGGGTGAGGAGGAAGCAGTAGCTGATTTCACTGGCAAGCTCTCACGGATTGTCAACCAGATTCGTGGGCTCGGTGAAAAATTAGAGGAAGCAGATGCCGTGGCTAAGCTCCTCAGATCCACACCAGCCAAGTTTGACCACATCACATCTTCCATGGAGCAATATGGAGATGATAAGATGACCCTAGAAGAAGCCGTCGGTTCTCTCAAGTCCATGAGGATAAGCTGAGGGATAGTGAGGCTCGAAGGGAGAAGCAGGTGTTGATGGCACGGTTGGAGTGGAAAAAGAAGGAAGAGGCGAAAGGCTCGGCGTCTAGATCTTATGCCTTTGAATGCTGATCTAAGAGGGATGGATGAAGGCATATGTCATAGAAGCGAAGGAGGAAGAAGAGGCAATGCTGTTGATGATAGTGGGAGATGTTCCTCTGTTTCATGAGGAGGATGTCACAGCAGTGCTTGGAGCGATTGTGGAGAGGTCAGATGTCTGGTATGTGGACTCTGGTGCCACAAATCATATGTCAAAATGCAGAGATAAATTCTCAATACTTGATGAGAATGTCTCTGAGGTTCGGTGATGGATCTTAGGCGAGAATTGAAGGTAGAGGAAATATCGTGTTTCGATATAGGAGTGGTGGTCGCAAGGTGCTGAGTGATCCGTACTACATTCCAAGGCTCCGTAGTAACTTCATCAGCATCGGGCTACTCGATGAGCAGGGTTGCCAAGTGATTGTAGGAGGTGTGATACAGGCGAAGCTTGCAGATGTGAAGAAAGCAAGCAACCGGTTGTACATTTCGAGACTAAATCTTTCAAATACTTGATAAACATATTAGTCACATATATACATATTGTCATTAATTACTAAAATACTTTTAAAGATCTAAATGCTTTCACTAGGGTAATAGAAGTTGAGACCACACAAATCTCTATGCACCAATTGTAATGGCTTCTCAGCTATGAAGCTCGCTTCACTAGGAAAAGAGATCCTGTGCCGCTTTCCAGCAGTACAACAACCACATATGTGACCAGGGTGGTTAATGTGTGGTATGCCTTTAGCCCATTCCTTCTTGGACAGATTCTCCAAAGCCTGAAAATTTAATAGTGTGTTTGGTTCTAGGGATAATAGGAGATGAGACGGGGCGATCCCAGATTTGGACCTGTTTGGATTGGAGTCAGCAGGGTCAGAGTCCATCCCCTTTGGGGAATATCCCGGGAATATTCCCCTAAATCGAGGATACCTCCGTCCCTCAAAAACGAGGGGATGGGCTCGTCCCTCTTCCTCGCCTCTCAAAAATAAGAGGATGACAAAAGGGCCCCACACGTCGGATGACTCATCCCATATTTTGATGTCCCAGAACCAAACAAAAAATGGGGACGGTCCTATCCCTTACAACCAAACAAAGAACTGGGACGGTCCCGTCCTTAAAAACAGGGTGGAGCCATTCTATCCCTACTGCCTCCAAACCAAACACACGCTAAGTGCCCATACCTTGCATGCCACAGCTAGAGCTGCCCAATGGGTCAGACCTTAGTGTGCCGGCCCGCGGCCCATCACTGTTGGTCCAACCCAGGCACAACACGGCCTGTCTAGCCCGTGGGCTATGCCGGCACGGCTCGGTGGACCGTGCCATGCCTGGGCTGAGGGGGCGGCATGGCATGGCCCGGTAGTGACCATGGGCCCAGCTGGCATGGCACGGCTGGGCTTCAACAGGCGTAAATGGGCCGTGTCGGCACGGCCTGTGAAAAATAGTCTTTTACCTTTTTTGACCATTGGGGGTAAAAAATCCAAAAAAAGAGCCAAAAAATTCAAAAAATATCGAGTTTTTTTCCTATAAAAGAGGGTCATCTACCCTCAAACCTCACTCTCATCTCTCTGTTTGCAAAATTAGTGAGAAATTCATGCGAAATTCAAAAAATTGAAAAAACTTCGAAGAATCTTTGGAGAGTTGTAGAAGAGATAATAGACTAATAGTGCTACTTTATTTTAAATTTTTGCTATTATTTGTCGATTCAATAGTAAGTTAATTGTGCTTTACTATATGAATTTACAGTTGATTCAATGGAGAACTACGATTTTCCAACTCTTCGAATCCAACTGCACGACGGAGGATATGCAATCCTTTCAAGAGGCACATCCATCTGCGAAAGGTGGACATCCACAACAAACTAGAAGAAGCGTCGCTGGGTCCATCTTCTGCTGGCTCAACGAGTGCATCCACAACCTAGAGCACGGGTGCAAAAAGAACAAGAGCTAATAAATCACGTGTCTGGAACGATCTCATCAAAAAATTCAAGACCGACGATGATGGAAATTCAATAAGATATGCTGTTTATAAAATTTATAGTAACAAACTGTCTGCAAAATTTTCAGGTGGGATGGGTCACCTGCAACAGCACGCTGCAAAGCTGCAAAAGAAGGCAAGGAATACAAATGCGCCAGATGCAGCTGCAGTACAACTCCGACCGCTCGGTACGTACTTGGGAGTACAAACCAGAGTAGCCCGGGAATCCCTTTGTACATTAATTGCTTCTCAAGATTTACCTTTAAATTTTAACGAGTCTGATGCCTTTGAAAACAATATATTAGGACTGCTCATAACCGTAGATTTAGTGTTGTATCTAGGCAAACTACAACTAGAGATTTAATTAAATATTATAACAACTGCCGTGAAAATTGAAAGAAATGTTTCATACTTGTACATTTTCTGTTGCTTTGACATCAGACATATGGAGTGGTAGGACTAGGAAGAATTATATTAGTGTTGTTGCTCATTATGTTAACGATGACTGGCTAATGAAAAAGGATTATAGGATTTAAATTAATTAATGTTGCACATACTGCTGAAAATATTGCAGAATGCATTATTAAAGTTGTAGAAGATTTTAGCCTCACGGATAAGATTTTTCTATAACTTTAGATAATGCAGTTGCAAACACTAAGACTATAGAAATTCTTACTCCTTTATTTAATACGTATGCACAATCTTTCTTACTGCATCAATGTTGTGCTTGATATATTATTAATCTTATTGTTAAATTTGGTTTAAAAAGATTAAATGCTTTTCTTGATTATTTTAGAGATGCAATTTTATATATTAATCATTCTAACCAACGAATAGCCACATATAAGAGCTTTTGCATAGCAATGAATGTCCATCCTAGAAAATTTGGCTTAGACATGCCTGTTAAATGGAACTCTACTTATCTTATGCTTAAACATATATTGCTATATAAGAGCACCTTATTTGTCTTCCTTTACACCCAAGTTCATCAATCTCGTAGCTCCTCCAGTAGAACCCAAGTTAGAGACCCTGAACTTATTGAGGCCAATTCGGTTGTTGGTGGAAAAATATTTTCTTTTTTGAACTTTTTCATAAAGCTACATTTTGTCTTTCTAGAGTATACTACCCTACCTCTCCTGCAATTGTTCATAACATTCTAGAAATTGCCACTCACCTAAAGGCT
Organism: Dendrocalamus latiflorus; assembly: GCA_017311315.1. Taxonomy (NCBI): domain Eukaryota; kingdom Viridiplantae; phylum Streptophyta; class Magnoliopsida; order Poales; family Poaceae; genus Dendrocalamus; species Dendrocalamus latiflorus. The sequence goes on along the minus strand of CM029627.1, from coordinate 21,634,077 downwards.
TTTGAAATGATCCTATGCTACGGGATGCTGTAGTTACCATGAAATCTAGGTTTCAAAAATATTAGAGGGAAATTCCTATTTTATATGCATTCGCCTTTATTTTGGATCCTAGGACCAAGCTCCAAGGATTTACAAATGTATTACAACTTTTAAGTGATGCTACTAGTTTAGATTATTGTATATACTATAGAGTAGTTAAGGGTGAATTATATGAGGTATACGAGAAATATGAAAATAAGTTTAGGTCTGTACGTTTGGAAAGACCCCTGGTAGCCCCTAGCACCTTTGTGGGGACTATGCAATGGGGCATGATTTTTTATTCTTTCACTAGAGATTCTCGAAGTTCTCATGCAGGTACACATTAGTCAGGAGGAGTAAGGTGGCGAAGCATCGAAGACCTATCAAGTTGATGGGTTCTCCCTCCCACTGGGAGAAGGTTTCCTCTGTGTAGGCCTCATCCCTACCAGTTCCTAGCTAGCTATCCTCTAAACCTAGAAAATAATAGTGAGGGTGAGTAAAGAGTACTCAGTAAGCTTATATAACAAATATGCACTGTATGCTCTGTTCTACCTCTCTTGCTATCTCTCATTCTCATTCTCAGATTAATAGAAAATAAGAGTTTTTAGTTGTGAAAGATTTCAGATTTATTACTTTGGAAAACTACTGAGCATTCGTATGAAAAGCTAAAAACCTCCATGGGTTTCCATAATCTTCTTTATCAAAGACAGGAATGAATTCATAATTTGTATAGTATTGCGCAAGCTTGTACCATTTTACCCATCATCACTCTGATCCTGGTGGCTCATGGATTCTCATATTTCCCAAGATGTGGTGCCCAGATTAGAGTACAAAATTTTATATCTATCTTAGCATATTGTATCTCCACCCAACTACTCTTAGTTGGCAGCCTGGGGCGGTGTATCACCCTCGCCCAGACCCACCAAAAGTGGCACAGCTGTTGGCTGGGGCGGTTTCTGACCCTTACCCAACACCCAACTGTGTAATATATCGCTTTCGCGTACTCCGCTTCAGGTATCTGACTAGTCCAGGGTTCTTGCGATCTGCATCCCTCACTTCTAGCCTACTTACCAGTTCTGGGTTCTTGCGGCTGTGGATCGCCCACTCCGGTGCTAATCTGGCTCTTGTGAGTTCCTCCCCTAATTAATACTTACCCATATGGAGAATATAATAATCTTGATAGCATTACTAATTCTGTCCATCCTCAGACGAAATGTTGGTTGATACGTTTTAGTACGGTCCGTTTACATGGATAAAGTTTATAACTTTTAATATTATATTCTTATGTAGAGGTCCCAGCCCGCCTCTTTGTTACCTGCCAAGGCAACATCTGCCCACCTTCTCAATTAATCTAAGTGGCCAACTGCTCTATCAGTTGCTGTCTATCTCTTTGCTCTTCTTTTTTTATAGCCTTTACTTGATTTAAATCGTTTCCATTTTTGTGCACAGTGATATTTGATTAATACAGAAATACTTGTTTAACGAATATGCTCTAGATAGTTGTTCAAAGGAATGCTTGCCTGAGTCTAAAAGAAAACTTTGAGTCCCCACACTACCCTGGGATGAATGTTGTGATGCCTTTTTGCCAAATGGCTTGGACGAGGGTGGTGCTAGAGGTGCTATGGCGGGGCTCGGGATCACTCCACTCGCCGGCGGAGGGTGGGGTGCTCGTCAAGTGCGTGTATCGCTCTCTAGGCCACGATGATGGCCTCCTCGGTAACCTCTTCCTCTCCCACTTCTTCCCTTCTGCGCATGGTCTTTGTGATGGTTTCGTGGTGCCCTAGTTATGCTATGTCCTCCGGTTGATTGCTTACTGACTATATAGCATGCATGGTTGAATCTTGAGAAAGTGATGCTATTGCTATGAATGGGTGGTGGGCTACCTTTGCCAGTTGATTGTTGGGTTGCTTTGGGAAGGACTGAAAATGTCCCCTTGGTGGTTGTTGTCTTGGTCGGCTGTGCGGTGTTGCCCTTCTCCTCCTACAACCTGATGCCCTGTGGCTTGCCCCCACTTGCTCTTAGTCAGTTGGCTTTGCTTCTTGCTTGGTGGTGTCCGGTGAGATGTGGCTGTGTGATGGAGATTTGGATTCGGGTGGGGAAGTGAGCTGGGTCTTCTGGTGTCGTACTCAGGGCTTCCTCTTACTGCTCTTCCCTTCTATTTAGCAGGCTGCGTGTGCCCTTTTACTTATGGTCGTGTGCCCTTTTGCTTATGGTCGTGCTGTCTCGATGGGTTCTATTGTGGTTGTCTTATGGCTGCCGGTTGATATTTTGATGATTTGGAACAGTTGACAGTTGCTATGATATTTTACATATATCTTAGGTTTGTTTATGCCGGATCCTATGGTTGTAAGAGTTGCCGCCGACTGGTCTCTGGACGGTCAGGAATTTTCGTGAACGAAATGTCCTGTCCGAACTTAATCTCTAGGGCTTTGACGACAACTTCTTTCTCTTTCTTTAGTTGGCTTGATTTCATTTTTATTTTTGTTTAGCCTTCCCTGGACACGGAAGCTTCCGTGTAGTTTAAATATTTAAATTTTAATTTTTTCGTGAGAGGTAGTACGCAGAGGGAAATAGTCGTATGTGATTTTAGTCGGTACAGCTGAACTCAGTATAATTTTTACTACAATTTTTTATTAATCATATTTTAAAAATATATTATTTAAAAGCTAATTAGCATAGGCAGTATAACTATAAGATAACTTTAAGTAAAAAAATCCGACCATTTTTTTGTGGCGTTTGGGCCACAATAGCCTGGCTTTAAGGTGCAGCTTGAGCAGTGTTGGAGCTGATTCATTTTCTGTCTAGAAGAATACTACCGACTGGAGTTTCTAAACTTGTACTGTCTGTTTGGTACTTAGAGTCAAGTCGGTGTAGTTTTATTTGAATCTCTTTTTTTTCTAGCTTGAAGTGAGTTTTTTGACTGATGATTTATAGTTTAAATATTTAAATTCTAACTATTTGTGAGAGATAGTATGTATAAAAAAATTGTTACATATAATTTTAGCCAGTACAGTTGAACTGAACTCAATACATTTTTTGCTACAATTTTTCTATTAACCTCGTTTTAAAAAATATACCGTTTAAAAACTAGTTATTATAGATAGTATAAGTATAAACCAATTTTAAATTAAAAAGAAGCCAGCTTAAGTTTTCTGGGCTACTGTCGTATGTCTCTCTCGTGTCCCCCGGTCTCACTTTAATAGTAGATATACATACGTATGCAAGTGGGAGTGTGTGTCCACGTTTCATAAAATCTTGCTGTCTTATATATATAATGATGATGTGAGTGGGAGTTGGTGTATATGCGTCAGGCTTGTATCTAAAAAAGTTTTCTAGGAAGTCTGTGGAGAACAAGTAACGTGAGCTGTAAAACATACTAGCCTCATAGGCGCGACGTCACGCCGCATCAATCACCGTGTGTACCGAAGTAAAAGAGGCAATAATTCGTGAGGGGTTTTCTAAAAAAACCGAGGGCGCATGTGTATTTTCGGAAAAGTTAAAAGGTTTTTTCGTAAAAAACCGAGGGCACATGTGTATTTTCAAAAAAGTCAAAGGCCTTTTTCGTAAAAAAACGAGGATCTGTACATAAGTAAACGAGGACCCATACGTAATTTAGTGGAGGGGCTAAAAAAACTGGCAGAGACCTTTTTGCGAGGAAAAAGGACCTTTACGTAATTTCAGAAAAACACAAGAACTTTTTCGCAAAACTGCTCCCCGACCGTACGCGAATTTCGGCCGCCACGCGCCGCCGAGGGAGCGCTGGGCGACGTGGAGGGGCTGGGCGGCCGGGAAACGTGCGGGGAGTAATAAGGGTATGATGTACCACAGCATGTCTATCTAGTTCTCAAAGTCGGTTCGTATGTCGGTTTGTTATGCCTATATATATGGCGGTTCTTGTAGGAACAATAAAAAAAAAGTAGATACAAGCTACTAGCTCAACTGCTCTGTTTCTTTACTTGCTTTTAGTGTCCATACCTAACAAGCAGGAGGGGGATAGTCTCTCCAAATGCAAACATGTCAAGGAACGCTGGAGATCCTTGTCAATGGAGCACCGAATTAGTTTTGTGCAATGCAGTCCTGCTAATGAATTAGCTGCTCGTATTCTGCAATTGCAAGATGATGAAGCTCTGAAGGTCGCTACTACTTTGTGGTGCTGGTGATCTGAACGGAACAGAGTTAGTGCGGGCGAAAGCAGCAGTTGTGTGGATGAGTTCCAATACAAGGTAACTAATCACATTGTAGAGTTCAAAGGCAATTTTATTAGCAATCCATTAAGAGTAAACACAAGCTGCAGCCAATGGTCTCCATCACCTGAAGGTTTTCTGAAGGTAAATACTGATGCTTCCGTCCTGGATGCTTCTCATTCTGGGGGCTGGGGTTTTCTTGTGTCGTTGATACGAGAACAGACAGTAAATTTGTAGGTATTTCTAATAGAGATTGATCGTTCGTCAAGGATGCAATAAAGAGACAAGATGAGAATTACACGTTAAGGACCATATAAATGTATTGCATATAGGTAGGGGAGAGGAAAGCGATTTTTGCCCTCAATTTTTGCATGTGGTGTACTCTCTTGTCTTCCTATGAAGTGACTGTAAAATCTTCATCCTTAAGTAATAATATAATTAAGTTTGTTTATCTCTTGAATCATTCTTGTCTTGATTGATTTACTCTTGTTTTTGTTGGTTCTTTGCATATTCTCTTCCCTTGATCTTACTGGTGTCAAGAATGTGTAAGTGATGGAGATGACTCATGTAGATTATATCCCATCTATCTAAGGATGAAAACGGTCGGAAAACTCCTCAACCGTTTTCTACTTCTACATTTGAATACGAAAACGAAAGCGAAAGCGGTAAAGCCGGACACGAAAACGAACGCGAACTTATGGAATATCGAGAATTTCGAAAACGAATCAATTCGAGCGGAATTATGTCGAACACGGTCGGTATACGAAAATTCAATACAGAATACCGACCTGTAGGACCAAGTGCATAACAATTAACAAGTGACCAAGTACATAACAATTACCAAGTGCATGATTAAGTTCAAGTGCATATAATAATTAACAAGTGCATGACCCTTGGTCTTAACTCTTAAGTATTAACACAATAGCCGACACAAATACAAATACAATACAAGTCTAGAACAAGCAATTAACAGCTAGCAGAACATCTACAGTTCATCAGCATCATCCATGAGGTCAGAATCGCTTTCCATATCTTTTGCTTCCTCATTGTCCTCCTCAGAGTCCTCATCCCCCTCCTTGTCCTTTTCCTACAAGTTTGCAAAGTGAATTAAAATTAGATGTAGCAATAGCATATTTCACTTTTCACCCCTAGGCACAGTACCCCCTTCTGCTTCAACTACTTGTCATTCTCCTCCTGTTGCGGCTTCCAATTCCTTCTCCTCCTATCCCACGTCCGGCGGTGATGTGTTCTAATGCGAGTAGAATCAACCAAATAAACAATAACACTAAGTAAAATAAAATTGACTCAAAATGCATTTCATTAGCTCCCGAAGTATTATAAATACTAGTAGGCGAGATATAGATCGAATAAAAATCTGTAGATTGTGTTTCATGTATGCTCTAAAATCTAATTTTTTTAAAGAAAGTACCTCGAATCTTTCGATCCTTTCCAAAAATCAATTCCCAAAAATCCAACTTTTCAATTACCCGTCCACAGCAAGCCAAACGGACGGCCCGGATCCGCAAGAAGGCCCGGCGTGATATTTTCTCCGACAGGCCGGAGCGTCGGGGCGGCGCCTTACCCTCCTCTCCAGTGGTCAGTTCGGGGGATTTGGGTCAGCGGAGCGTGTCGGAAGCAGCGGCAATAAACGCTAGGGTGGAGGGATGGAGGCGACGGTGGACGACCTGAGCGCGGCGTACCAGGAGTTCGTGGCAGCGGCGGCGGCGGTGCTGGAGGCACGTGGGCAGTCGGGCGGCGAGAAGACGGCGGCCACGGACGCCGCGCTCGAGGCCTTCAAGCAGCGCTGGGAGCTCTTCCGCGTCGCCTGTGACCACGCCGAGGAGCTCGTCGAGTCCATCCGCCAGCGCATCGGCTCCGAGTGCCTCGTCGACGAGGCCACCGGCTCATCCTCCACCGCACCCGCGGCGCTGGCTGCCCCCGGCATCAAGCGTACTACAACACACCACAATCTGTACTGTATGCGGGTGCGGGGTGCGGCGCCGCGGCGGATCAAGGGAAGGGGAGGAGACGGCCAGAGGCCAGAGCAGAGCTCAGGGACTTAGCGCTGGGGCGCTGGGCTAGTGGGCGTGTGATCATCCGGCTGGGGCGTTGGGCTGTAAGTGGGCCAAATTCGGTTTAAACCGTATTTACAATATGGTATATTCCGAATAAAATGTAGAAAAGTAGAAAACGGTCGGAAAACACCTAAACTGTTTCCGCTCCGTTTTCGAATTTGGTATTCTGTATTTCGAACCGAATTCGAATTTGTCCGAAAATACGAATTTGATCGGGTCAAATGTAGAAAACGACGCGGTTCGGTACGGGATATTTCCGTTCCGTTTCCATCCCTACATCTATCTATGCACTGTGGTTTGCAAGATCTCAAAGCTGCCTGGTTCTTGCATGTTTCGGAGTCTGTCCCAATATTTCTTGATCTAAGGGTTTTGACTTTGATTCATCAGTTAGTTTTGCTTGCTGTGACATATGGGAATCAGAAAACGCTATCAAAGCATGAAATCTCGTAGAATGTTATTGCCTCGTACTTGTGCTACTCAATCCTAGCGCTTTGGTGGTATGTTGCATTCTCTTTTCAATCTTTTATAACAGTTCACAATCACAATTTATGATTTCATCACTAATTTTGTTATTTTCGTTGTACAGGTAGCTACTTACATATAGTTATGGGTTTTAGGGACACATTACCTATTACCAGTTACAATCTTCATTTTATTTTGTATTTTACGATATTTCCCTTATAATTATATATAATTTTAGATTATAAAAAAATAGTACGATTTATATTTCATTAGTCTTTCTCATGCTAGCTTTATCTCGTTAGCCCTTTCTAAATCATCAACTAAACAAACCCGGGGGGGTTCCGGCCTCCGCGCCGTGTCCACGTCGCCCCGCCCGCGTGTCCGGCCGGCGCGTGGTGGGGCAATTCCTGTACGGCCGGAGGAGGCAGTTTCCTCCAGTTTTCCGAAAATTACGTAAAGGTCCTTTTTCCTCGCGAAAAGGTTCCTGCAAGTTTTTTTTTTAAAAATTTTTTGGATAGCGCCTCGCAGGTTCCCGAAATTACGTATAGGTTCTTATTTACTTACGTACAGGTCCTTACAAGTCCTCGATTTTTTACGAAAAAGACCTTTGGTTCTCCCTAAATTACGCATGTGTCCTCGATTTTTTTATTGAACCTCTGCGAATTATCGCCTCTTTTACTTTGGTCTACACGGTAGCTAGCGCGGCGTGCGCCGCGCTTATATGCAGCTAGTTTTAGTTATTGGTGCACCCGTCTGAGGCACAATGTATTCCCCAGCGCGGATATCGAAACTGTTAGTGCTGCAGAAATTTATAGGAATGTTTATCGGATCTCTAACTGCAAATCACTGTGCTCTCTCTCTGGACGTTGCAGTTACACGGCAGAAGATTTTCAGCCGTTGGATGATGACACGGACGTTTATGGATGAAGCTCCCGTAGAATAAACCCGCACCGTCCAGAATCCAGTTCGATCCCCAAATAAGTGTGCCGCAGCATTCCCCAATTTGTTCAGGAGGCCCCACCTGGCAGCGACACTAATCGAGACAATGGCTTCGTCGTCGTCCCCCTCCGACGACCATCGCCACGACGACCCCAACCCTAAACGGCGCCGTACCACCGACGATGACGCCGGCGGCGACCGTCTCAGCGCCCTCCCCGACGAGCTCCTTGTCGACATCCTCGAGCGCGTCGACTCGCGCGCCGCTGTGTCCATGGCCGCGCTCTCCCGGCTCTGGCGGCGGCGCGACCCCGCCCGCTGGCTCGCCGTGTTCGACTTCTCCGTCGCCGCCCTCCTCCCTCCGGAGTACCGCGGGATCGTGGACCTCTACCGCGACGCTAAGAGCAGCGGCGACGACGGGACCGCTCAGAAGGCGCTCGCCGAGCGGATTGGCCGCTGCGAGGGCCGCGCCATGGAGGCGTACGTGCGCGGGCTCTCCTGCTTCCTCCGCTCCCCGGAGCGCTACCCGCACGCCAGGCACCTCCGCCTCGAGTTCTTTGTCACGCCACCGGAGCACGGCGGCGGCGGCATGGCGTCGTGCCTCAGCTCCGCCACCCGCTGGTCCGGGCTCGAGCACCTGATCTTGGACGCCGTCCCCCGCGCGGCGGCGGGGACCAAGCACAAGCAGAGCGCCCGCCGCTTCCCGGACGAACTCCTGGACGCCAGGGAGCTCGCCGCGCCGGCGCCGCGCAGCCGACTCGCGACCCTCCACGTGAAGAACTTCGTCCTCACGCCCAGCGGCCGCGGCTACGGGGCATTCCCCGCCCTGTCCAGGCTCACACTCGAGTTCACGCCCCGCGTCGTGGTGTTCAGGACCGGCTACTTCGACAACCTCCTGCGAGCTTGCCAACAACTCGTGTCCCTGCGCCTCCGGTCGTGCGACCTCTCAAGCGACAGCATTAGTAAGCCCTTCCAGGTCGACTTGCCGCCGGCATCGATGCTTCGGGAGCTGGTCATGGAGGCGTGCAACTACTGCCATGTCAAGATTGTCAATGCGCGGAATCTGGAGAGGCTGGTCGTGGAGAGGTGCAATCTGATCGATCTCATAAGTGTCAGGAGCGCTCCGAGGCTCGAGACGCTCATTTGCCGGGGTGCTGCGCCACGGCTTTACTGTAACGGCGCGGCGAGTCTCCGATTCGTGGAGCTGAGCGTCCAGGATCCCGGAAAAGGGGAGCACAGGCTGACCTCCTTCTTGAAGGGTATTCCTAATGTTGAAGAGCTGTCTCTATGTTTTCGAGGCCGAAGGGTAAGTACATTACATGATAACATAAGCTCAATGTGTTACCAAACTAACTATGGCAAGATGATTCAACAAATTGGCTTAATTTATGTAGAGAAGATAGTTCAACTGCAAGGCATTGTAGTTATTTGAAGGCAAGATCACTGCTCATGTTCTTAATTTTACTCCCCACAAGTGGCTATTACGGGCAAAAGAAAGGTTCAGTCATTTGACTTAAGGACTAAATTGACCGGAGGATTAGTGAGACTGAAAACAATTAAATACATGGACTTAACTAGATCAAATGGAAGGAAAGATGTTGATCAATGATTTTTGATAAGTACATGAACATAAGTGAAAAATGTGAGAGCACAAATGTGTACAATTCCAGAAAAGTTATACTGACTGCACTGGTAATTTAGCAAACAATGAAGCATGTTAATACAATCTATTTTACAAAAGAAGTTGGATAAAGCACATGATAGAATTACAATATGGATCATTTTTACAACACCAAAATAACATAAACATGGCAAACATTACTGACAACAAGAAATAAAGGCTTAGACTCACTTGGAAATGAGATGGAGAATTGTTTCGGCTTGAATACAGAAGAAAACACACCTATTTGTTCACTTGTATCTGTTTGTTTTTCCTGAAACCGTTATCTCCCGTTCCAATCCTGGTTCGGTACACAGCCAAAGAGCGTTTTGAATATGGGAACCAGGGTTTTTGATGTATTTATGGATAATGGTTCCCTCTGAAATCTGCTCTACAACATAAAGATCTGGTGCCTTGGTGGTGTAAGCAACTTTAGTTTTTGAGCTCCCCAATTTAACTGATCCTTTTGCGTATCATCCAGCTGAATCCTACCCAGAAGGTTTCAGATAATGTTTGTGACTCATCCAATCTCATTGAAATTTCTCCCAGTTGTTGAAATTCCTTGTTGCAATAGTGTGAATTTCACCCAGTTACTTAAAAAATGGGGGTTTTCGATTCATTAAGACGTCAAGTGTGCCAGCATTCACTCACTGGCATCATGATTATATGGAATCTTGAACAACTGATGGAAGACAGTGGTAAATGAAGTTCATATAGCCGAGCATCAAGCAAGAACATGATTTTTTTTACTGTTTCTACATTAGCTGAAAATTTGTTGTAAGACATCCTGATATGTAGTGCCATGTATTCATTGTTCCTTAATAGGTGAACCAATCTTGCTGGATCCAAGCCCTCCTATTTTATCACTCTGTTTGAAAGCAAATGATCTCTACTAATGCTAATGATTTCAATGCAAGATTTGGGTCTTACCCAAGCATTTTCCGAATTGGCTCCACAATCTCAAGAAGTTACAAATAGACCTACCGAGAATGTGGCCGCTCCACTGGATCCAACACCTATTGGAAGTTGCAGCATGCATGGAGAAGCTTCACATCCATGTATGAGCTTTTATCCCCTTATGCAATTCCTGCCAATATTGCTCTTTTTCATGCAACTGCTTTTACAGATCTTTGCACCATCATCAGAAGCATCAGAACTATTGGAAGCAACTGCTGGCGAGGAGATAGCTGTGACTTTTCAGCACACCTACCTGAAGGAGATTGAGATGGTGGGGTTTGAAGGCACAGGGCAGCAAATGGAACTGATAAGATTTGTCATGAGTTCATGCAGGGCCCTGAGGACCGTCTTCTTGATTCGACACCATGCTCTGCTTGAGGAAAATCTTGACCACATGGGATCTGTTGCTTGCCCATCGTGGTTGATGGAGGATGAGAAGGCTGCAATCGTCGCGCAGCTTAGAGATGGGATTCAGTCTGATGCAGAAATAGTTTTGGGATAAAACGAGACATGGCCACTCTGTATATATTCGTAAGGCCAGGTGTTTCAACGTATTGCGAGGACTCGCTAGTAATAATTCAGATCCTGGCACCTCAGAAATAAATAAATAAATAATCCAGATCCTGGCTGGGAGCTGAGAATTTCTAGCTTGGACTGGTTTATAGAAAATTCTAAAGGTATCGGTAAAAGAGGTAGTTCGAATTTTTGAAGTTTATTAGTTTTGTTTGAATTGAGTTCATGTGGAGATGGTGTTCCTGTATGAGCCACAACATTCTTGGTGGTAACCGCGTTGATCATATATTGGTTCTGTGGTGGGCTCGATGGAGCAGAGAGAAGCCCATAAAGTTTGTTATTTTGTGCCCATGTGAAGCCCACTTTTATCATATCATCGCTTTGGAATTTCTCCCATGACTTTCATGTCTTTACTTACATCCCTAGAATTATTTCATTGGGGTTCTTGAAATGAATTACAAACAAACTTAATTTCATTTAAGTATGCCATGTAGGACATAATTTGCAGGCAAATTCAGGCTGGCATTGTTTGGGAGGACTTCATTTGGTCAACTGTTCTTGAGAATCAGATCAAATTAGGAACCATAAATGCAAGGTTGGGTGACCTATAATTGGACAGCTCCCTTGTGCGAACGACACGATATACCGGAAAACATACATGCATGCATTTTGTTTGTGATATCTCTTGCAGTTGCAAACTACATTTGGTCGTTGAAAGATTCTCATGCCTCTGTTGTCATCTTCAGCGGCGCACATATATAATCTGTCCTATAAATATGCTTTGTGTCGTTGTTAGCAAGATATTTGTTCGTGTGGTCCTACCTGCCAATTAATCAGGTTGTTCAGTCACATATACACTCACATAGTGATTGTTTTTGGAGTAATATTGTGGCATTGACTGATTGGTCTCTGGATTCTTGGAGGGCAGAGGAGAAAGAAAAATGCATCCCCAAATATTTTGTTTGACCAAGAAGATATCCAATTTCAGTTCCAAGAAAGATAGGGATCCATTTGATTCCCATTTTTTAGACAGTCCATTCGATTATAATAATGCTAGAAGTTATGTTGTGTAGAAGGCGACGACCAAATTTGGTGTTGCGTACTTGTCATTGCCAATTAGGCCAATTTTGAAGCCTAAATTTCAAGAGACTACAACAAAGCTCCTTTTTTTTTTTTCTGCCTGCTCTGGTAGAGGAGACAAAGGAGCAAAAGCAATCAGATGTATGTTCCTTAATAGTCACATACATATACAGGCCTTTGTGACTGTCAATGCTGAATGAGGCTCATAAAACATGTGAGATCTTGCAGGCCGAATCACAGATCAACACGTAGCTCTGCTGGTTGTATCTTTTTTCAGAGTAGTGTGCACTCACTGACCTTGCTGGCTTAGCCAGAGACGAAGAAAAGAAGGAAAGGTCAGGGAGGCAAAAGGAGAGACCGACGCACCCGACTTGTCCTAAAGCAACAAAGCCGACCAACAAGACACGGCACATCTGCGTGCGACACTTTCCATGCTTCCATTGCAGCAGTACTCTTTTCTACGCTACGTAAGGCAAAGAACCAACCAAAGAAAGCTTCTTTAGTTTTAGCTTGTGGATAAGGATGTAGAAAAGATAAAGAGGTATGAAATGACCAAGTACATTAGTAGATATTACTAGATGTCGATTGCATTTGCCTCAAAACCAGGGGATTAGGATCAAGTGCGAGTCCACGTCGGCATGCAACGTGTAGCGGTCATCGATGTATCTATCTGCTGGCCAATTTCCAAGTGTAAGAAATTGCAGTTACTAGCTTGTACACTGCACGTACCATAATTGCAGTTACTAGCTTGTACACTACACTTCAGTGGTAACCAGTCAACTAGTGGGTCACATACAATGTGCTAGTGCTACGTCAAGCCCATAGCCCACAACTCACGGCGACCGTGCAAGCTATGGACTGCAGTGGTCAGGTCAATCTTCTCACCTGGTCAGAGGCTCCATGTACATATAGTCCATGGATGACAGAAGCCATCATGCATCTATCCAAAAACCATATACATCCTTGGTCCTCGCAACCGGCAGATATTAATATATCATGCATATCTATAAGCCACTTGCGACATGTCGTATTCATATACGTACGCCAAATCATGTGTATGAGCCGTATATACACCTATGTATATATGAGCCGTAAAAAGAACTTGTGTTCTGATTTTCTCTAGGCTTGCAAGTCGTCTGTCTACCTTGTTGGTTCATCAGCCAAGAGGCCTTTGGCCTAACTCGAGCTAGCTGTAACAGGTTTTTCCAGTCCAAATGAGCATTCTGTTCAATAGTCAACTGTCTCGAGTCCAAGCCAACGTTCAAACGCCTAGTCGATCGAACGGACACGTCAACTGCGATATAGGTCTTGGTTGGAACCTGAGAATTTACAATACTCTTGTTAGAATTGAACTATTTTTATCTGAAATTTCTACGAAATCCTAATATCCTAAATAGGACTTTGAAGGAGCTGCTGCTGCCTAAAGGTAGATGCCGTAAGTATATATGGAGACGGCGATCTTGCCTCCCTGTACCCCGAGCAGATCGTTAATTTGCTACATAAACCCCGGAATTAACAATATGCCTATCAGATAATAGGAAAACTTTTAATCGTATAGCGATGGGGAAAAAAGTCAATAGAGCTCAACAGTTTTTCAAAGCTGAATTTGTACTAGTTCAGTTTGTTTAGCTAAAGCAACCATTTTTCTTTTCCTGATCATTATTTGACTTGTCTCATTTGGACCGGTTCTTCCAATCACTAAATAAGGTAAACCACATATTTCCACTGGCTAAATAGGGTAAACCAAGTGGAGAATGGTAACTTGTCCTGTTGGCAACTGAAAGCTACAGTCAGTTGCCAGGTTATTCTGAAGTCAGCAGTTTCTTTTGCTATTCGGGAGAACTCTTCGTTCTTCTGGCTCCAATTTTTTTTAATTTATACTTAGACTTTGGCTTCTATTTTTAGAGTAACTTGCCGTTAAACAGTATGTTTTCAAGATAAGATATATAGGTAAATTATGGTATAAACTATATCGAGTTCAGCTAAACTGGCTAAAATCGTATGCGACTTTTGTCCTTCGTATATTGCTTCTCACAAACATACCAAAAATAAAAAACTACAGCTATAAATCATAAACCTCAGTCTAAAAAAACCCACCCTTAATCCAGTGCACCTTTGACCATGCAATGTGTCTCTTTGTAAACGATTGGAGCATAGCTTCTACTACTAGCTATACCTTGCCAACAGACGCATACGTTTCTAGCTTCAAGTTGAAAAGGAGAAGAAAAGTACACATACATTAGCAGTGTCAAATTCATTAATTTATCATGTGGCCTCAGCATTTTATTTATTTCAGCACTTCTAAGTGGTTAATATCTTGCCGGCCAAGATGCTCTGGCATGCAACAGGCAGTGGCGGACCCAGAATTTGAATCCAGGGTATGCCTAACTAAAAAATTATTATCCAATGTTGGTATAATCTAATACCACAAATGATCCTATTAACCATTTAGCATGGAAATGATCTTATATACCACAAATCCACAATCAACACAGCCAGAGCCAACATGCCCAGATAGCACCGCCAACCAGCAAACTCTCACGGCTAAAACCAGAGCACCAATGCCAAAATATCCCACTGCCATATACCAATAGCCAAACCGAGAAAAGGCACAGAGCAAGCCGACGGGAGCAAGGCGGCTAGCGCCGGTGCCGCGCCACCCTCGCGCTCTGGCGGAGGCGGAGGCGGAGACGCCGAGGCGGAGGCGGAGGCGGAAGCGCCGAGGCGGAGAGTGGAGGCGGAGGGAGCCTGGCGGAGGCGGAGGCGGACTGGCGGAGGGAGCCTGCGGACTGGCGGAGGCCGAGGCGGAGGGGCAGAGGCGGAAGCGCCGAGGCGGAGGCGGAGGCGGAGGGAGCCTGGCGAAGGCGGACTGGCGGAGGGAGCCTGCGGACTGGCGGAGGCCGAGGCGGAGGCGGAGACGCCGAGGCGGAGAGTGGAGGCGGAGGCGGAGGGGCGGAGGCGGAAGCGCCGAGGAGGAGGCCGAGGTGGAGAGTGGAGGCGGAGGCGGAGGCGGAAGCGCCGAGGAGGAGGCCGAGGCGGAGAGTCGAGGCGGAGGCGGATGGGCGCCGGCGGAGCGGGTAGTCCTGGGCCTATATGGACTACCCGCTGGGTCCGCCACTGGCAACAGGCTCAATTAGTCATCGGTTTTGACAAAAAAAATTCTTTATTTGTTTGTTAAGAAATTGCAACCATATATATGGCAGCGATCAACATGGCTGCGGCTGCTGGCTGTGGGCTTATTTTTCACTATTCATAAGTTTCGTCTTTTTCTGAACTTTTGGCTTTTTGTTGAGCTTTTTTGCCGGTTCTTTTTTTCCCGTATTTGTTTGTATTATACGTAATGGGCTAACATATTTTTTATATTTTTAATTTTTTTTAATTTAATTATGCTAAATAAGCCTCTGTCAGCTACAGTGCTTTTTTCAGCCAGCTACAGTGTTTTCAGCTATAAGCCATGAGTTTTTCAGCCGAACCGATCACCACCATAAGGTAGAGAAACCATCAGGAGTTAGTCAGCGGTAATAACCTCTGAGCCTAGGTCGTTTTCGAGGAATGTCTAGATTTGACGAACCACTCAAATACGTACCACTAGATTGACTCTGAATTTCACTTCACCAGTGTGGCTAACGAATGGATCAATTTTTTAAGGGTACAACAAAGATGCGCGCTCAATATATACCTTATACATATCACTTATATGTATATAGACGTATGTGCGTCTAGTACACACGTCTACGAATAACCGTTGGTCGAAAGCTACAGGACCTCTGAAGCACAAACATGTACTGTCTCACTTAGCACACACATATTTATGTACTTATTTTATTTTGATGAGCACGCGCATGGAATCTGGGATTCGAACGCGGTGAACAGGACGCTCAACGGCAGCTTTTACCAACTGAGCTACGTTAGACCCTCACCATGGATCGATCCTGAGTTCCTGACCGCACAATGTACATGGGCCATGGGAATATGATCGAGATGGATTTGCTAGTAACGTGTGCATCGAATCGAATCTCTACGGCGATCGAAGGTATACGATCGAGCATGCACGGCTGCATATGACAGGAGCGGCTGCTTGAGTTGAGTGCTTGTTCATACCCATCCTTTGACCGTCCGAAAACGATTGACGACGGCGATGCATGCTTCCTGCTGCATGCACGCGGTTGATTGGCCGCCGCCGCGCGCCTGCTCCTCCTTGACCGGCGGCCGGCCAACGAGGGCACCGCTCGTTCTTGTGCCCATCGGTTTTCGGACGCAGACCGTTGAACCGAGCTTAGCCACAATAATCAGCAAGCTCCTTACCATTCAATACTCCCCTTAATTTGACCAGAGCTTGAAAAGTGTTATGCAGACCCAAGTGCAAGCACTGTGGCGAAATTCGATTACTGTACGCCGTTCAGTGGCTATGATTTTCGGAGTAGACGACTGATTACTAGAGCCCTTTAATTTGCTGCTACTATGTAGGGTTAATCGCTCCTTCAACGCGACTGCATGCAGCGGGTCCTCATGTACAGTAGAGTGCACCCAGCATCCGTACGTACACGTATCGACCTCGCTTTCGATACGTATCTGACTGGCTCGGGGCAACTACATGTGCAGATTTTCTCCGGCGAATACCGGCCCCGGCGACTTGCGACGCCACCTACGGCGGGCCATTGAATTGAGTTGGCCATTCCTGTTTGACCTCGAGATAGCGACGCCCGGCCCTCCCCCGGTCCCTTACTCAACTCTGACTCTCGAGAGCATTCCAAGGGCCTCGTCGTTCAATCAGGAGATGCTAGGCCGAAATCGACTGGACGTTTGAGTCAATAGGTTATTAATGAGAGTAATTGTAATCGTAGACTTTGTAGTGTCCATTTAGGTTCATACTTTATTTACTGAAGCGGTTAAAACTAGACTTTGAAAAATTAAAAAAATAAGAAAAAAGTAGGGGTGCAAACGGGTCGGATTAATCTCGACCGATCCGGCACCGAATCTGATTGGTACCGAATTCGGAGAAAAAAATATGGGTTAGGATATGGTAACAGCAATATCCGTCCGAATCGATACGTCTTCAAGTTTGATTTCAGGTTAGTGCTACTATTTGACGTTTCATTTTCTTTTGCAATGGTAAAATAAAATCTTCCACATTAGCTATTAAGTAGTAACATCAAGTTCTTGACAGTACGTCCTCCTACTCCATTTGCTGTACTGCATGCATTCCTTACAAACGGGTTAATCCCGACCGATCCGGCACCGAATCCGATTGGTACCGAATCTGGAGAAAAAATATGGGTTAGGATATGGTAACAACAATATCCGTCCGAATCCGACCCGTTTTCACCCCTAGAAAAAAGGTAAAAAAAATAAAAAGTCTAAAAACCAAAAAAATATAAAACTAACTAGGAAGATAGAGGCCAAAAATTAGAAGCAACCATTCATTGGGCTCGTTTTTTTAACTTTTGGCATCAGTTTTTGTCTTTTCTACAGTAACTAGCTTTTTAAACAGAGTGTCTTTTCAAAGTAGGGTCTATTAGTATTGTAGTATATACTATAAGCCCTGTTTGGGTCAGTTTCAGATTCTTAAAAACCAGCTATTACTTCTAGTTTTTAAAAGCTGGTTTCTAAGCAAAAACTGATGGGGTGTTTGGATCCTCTAGTTTTTAAAAGCTGGTTTCATTTATGATTGGTGCTAATAGACTATTATACCCTTACATTTATGATTGAAAGCCTCTGCGCGTGGTCTTTAATGAGGGTAAATAGGTATTTGTGCAAAAAAAAACTGGCAAAAGCTGGGTATCAACAGTTTCTTGGTTTTTAAGAATCTGGGTAGGTAGATTTTAAAAACTACTCCAAAAACTGGCCTGTTTGGATCCCACCCAGTTTCCAAAAGCCAGATTCTTAAAATCTGGGTGGATCCAAACAGGCCCTATACCGACTTCATTTATATCGATAAAAACCGCATGTGAGATTCAGTTACTCTATAATCTCTTACACGAATAGCCTAAAAGTCATAAAGCACAGTTAAAAGGTATAAACTGCAGCGAAAAAAAAACAGTCTCGTCGGAGTAGGGCTTTTGAGTCTCAAGGTTGCGGGATAGTACGACTAGATCTTGTTTAAGTGATTGCTGTAAGTCCAGAAATGGCACTTTTCTCGGCGACATGGCAAGCCCTCCCCATCCTCTCGTCCTTTTCTCCCGTTTCTCTCCCCAGATCTCTCGTCTCCAACAGGGCTCACCGGTGGCGATGCCGATCGTTACGGAGCCACTGTACCACTGAAAAGCGGAGAGAGACATGGGTTGGGTTGACAAAGGAGGCAAATGAGAATAACTTGCCACCATCCTCGTCGTTGCAACGATCGGCATCACCGTCGCCAAACAGAAAGCTTTCGAACCACCGCATTACGCAAGATCTGACCCCATGCCGACCTCGTTGTGGCGCGGTGGATCCACGCTACGCTTTGATGGGCGGTTGGTGGCCGGCGCCGCCTTCCCAGTGCCGGTGAGGCCACGAGCTGTTGTTGGCCTCGATTATCTGACCCAAGCTACCGCCGGTCGCCTTGGACTTGTGATGAGCATTTGAACAAGCTTAGGGAAATATGCGTCCCTCTAGCTATTTCGGATCAACTCAGTTATTTGAACTATTCGTGCAAGTTTAAGGACATATAGGATAGTTTCGTTTAAGCTGTGACTTTGATTTTCGGTTTATATTTTTAAAATTTTGATTGTTCACGACTCACGAGGGAAAGTATGTAAAAGAAAATAATCGCATATAATTTTGGCTAGTATATCTAAATTTGATATAATATCTACTATAATCTATTGTAGACTGTCTTAAAAAAATACACCGTTTAAAAACTAATTGCAACAACCAAAGCCAAACGAGAGCAGCCATAATACAATTTGCTTTATTAAGAATTAATTAACTAAAGCCTAGCAAGTATACCCGTGTACGTACTACTCCTATGAGAGCTTTGATTGCAAGTTTAATTTTGAAGATCCTGGCGATTTCCGTCCTCGCTGTTCTGAGAACGTCGCGACGCACGAACAAAAACAAAGGCCGGTGACTCGCGATATACGCTCTTGTCCTGCTGCCTTTGTTGACTAGAGATAGGTGTCCTTGTCCCTTACATGTTAAAAAATGCTCACTAATATATATATATATATATATATATATATATATATATATATATATATATATATATATATATATATATATATATATATATATATATATATATATATATATTAAAAAAAGGTCAGAGTGTCCAACCTGAACTGTTTGATCTGAGCCGAATAACCAGTGCCCTTACACACAAGACATGGTAAGTCTAGGTGAGTCCTGCTGTGATACAACAATTAATAGCATCTGGAAGAAACCATTGAACGTGGCTCGTATAATTTTAGCAACTGTAATGTTGAAAATCCTACACTTCCTATACGAGAAAGGAATTTGTAGCACTTCGTATTACTCCGGCCATCCTCTTGGCCAGTGTGTACATGGATAATTTCAGCATGCTGCGACATAGCATCTTAATTGCATAGGTCTAATTAAGTTATCTCCTGTTTCCCTTTCATCGTTTTATTCATTTTGTTTTATCAACTAAACACACAATGAATTTGACATGGTAGAAAGAAAATAAGACAAGATGTACACAGATCGTGTCGTTTGCCAGGATTTCAACCTAGTCAAAAAGCCGAGGCTAGCCACGCATGGTACAGCCGAAAGTAGCTTCTCATGTAATGTAAAGTTTATTTTGTACTGAGAAGCTGAGGCTATTTTCTATCTTATACGAGAAACCAATAAGGTGACACCTGCGGAAAAAGCCCAAATTTACGAGACAACTTCTTATTACATCATTTACAAAAGGAAAAACAAAAGTGCGTAGCCAAAGTAGAATCCGGCGTAAGTGCAAGAAGTGCACATCGTGCCGAGGTAAGACTTATTTTTTTCTTCTGGTTCTTCTCCTTGACATTGCCTATGATATTTCAGCTCCTCTCTCTCTTCTCTCTCCGCGTCCAAAGTCCAAAGCTGCAGCTTGCTCTCTCCCTGACTCGACGCAACAAGAAACAGCAGCAGCTAGATCAATCGAGCGGAGAAAAGAAGCGGAGCAGCGACGGGTCTAGAGATCAACTAAGGTGGATCCCCGGAGGCATGGCAAGAGGCCCCTGTCCGCCGACGAGGGGGGAGAGGAGCCGCCACCGCAGCCGGCAGCAGCAGCAAAGCACGAGCAGGAGGAACACCACCACCATCTCGTCGCGCAGCAAGGAGCTAGCGGCGGCGGCGGCGGCGTCTCAGTCGCTGCGGCCGGCCCATCGCCGGAGGCGTACGCGCAATACTACTACTCGGCGCGCGCCGACCACGACGCCCCCGCCATGGTCTCCGCTCTAGCGCACGTCATCCGCGCCTCCGCCGACCAGCAGCAGCCTCCGCAGCAAGCCTTCTACCCGGCCGGACCCGCCGCCGCCTCGCCAGGGGAGCAGCGGCTCGGCCACGCCGCCGAGGAGCAAGGTACGTAACTACCATCGATCGATATACGCAAAACTCCGTCTTTTTGTCCTCCTGCACGCCCGATTGCGAAAGCATGGCACGCGCGGCTTCTACCCAATTGCAGCCATTTGGAGGCTTCGCATCAGCCAAACTTGACCTCGTTGTTCCTCTCTAGCTTCCTTCCAATTCCGAGCGCTTTTTTATCCGTGTCTTGCTTAGTGGTAGTGGTAAAAAAAGTCAATAAACTCAGCAAAGTACAATATTTTGCCGGGTTCATGCACGAAGATACGCCAATAACTATGTACTCCCACTCCTCTAACTCGCTGGATCGTGCGCGAATAATACGTGTATTACGTTAGCTCTGACGAAACGTACTTGTAAATAACCACAAATTAATTGTCAAGTGGTAGTAATAAATTAGTAATTAAGCATGTGTGTGGATGGATGCGCAGGGAGGCGGCGGCACTACAGAGGCGTGAGGCAGCGGCCGTGGGGGAAGTGGGCGGCGGAGATCCGGGACCCGAAGAAGGCGGCGCGGGTGTGGCTCGGCACCTTTGACACGGCGGAGGACGCCGCCATCGCCTACGACGAGGCCGCCCTGCGGTTCAAGGGAACCAAGGCCAAGCTCAACTTCCCCGAGCGCGTCCAGGGGCGCACCGACCTCGGGTTCGTCGTCACCCGCGGCATCCCCGACCACCACCAGCACCACTACCCCATGCCGGCAATGCCGGGGCCCATGCGGCCGCCGCAGGGACAGACCGTCGTGCCGTACCCGGGCCTCATGCAGTACGCGCAGCTGCTGCAGAGCGGCCGGGGCGAGGCCGAGGCGGCGCACCTCACGATGATGGGCGCCGGGGCCCCCGTCAATCTGCCGTTCGGCGCCGTGTCGCCGTCGTCGTCGTCATCATCTGCGCCGCAGATACTCGACTTCTCCACGCAGCAGCTTATTCGAGCCGGCCCGCCGTCGCCTGCGCCGGCAATGTCGGGCACCGCGGCGCCGTCCACGACCACGGCGTCGTCACCCAGTGCATGGCGGTACGGCGGGGAGCACAGGAATAAAGGCTCGTGACGTCGATGGATCGATGCATGCATGCAAGTTGGCCTACAATCGTGGCGATCGATCGAGGAGTGTTCAGCTCTAGATGAGGAATATGCATGCAATATGGGGGTAAGTGTTGGTGATTTTTTCTGGTTAATTAATTATATGAGCATTTCTTTTGATCCTCTCTGTTATTCTAAATGCTAGTTCTTCTTTTGTTCATTTTTAGTTTCTTGGAGGAACTCTTAATCAGCTAGCTAGCTACCATGTTTAATTGTTTGTTGTTTTTCCACTCTCTTGTTCAAGTGTGAACTAATTGCGCAAATTAGTCCAAAGCAAGAAGAGATGAATCATGTTGGTTGATTAAACAGGGCCTATTTTTGAAATGATTACCACTTCTTTGTTCATATCTTTGGATTATTGGAAAACTTGTCCGATTAATGTTCTCTTTGGCTGACATTGGATTGTACAAAAGAAACCACGTCGATTGATGAATATTAGATGACTTCACGAACATTGTTTTCAGACATGGTAAATCAAAATTAACAAATTTAAGAAGAGAAGGGGGAATATTCTTCAATTAGTTTCTTATTATTAAAAGTTTTGACTTTTTTGGGACCAAATTATTCTTTTATGTCTTGTTGCATTGGGCATTTGTTCTATCAATTTATCGGCCAACCCTATGTGCTTGTCAAGTCTAATCATATTGAAGCATGTGTCGTTGGCACAACTCATTGGAGTTTTAGTTTCTAGTTTCCGACTTATAGCTTTTTTTTCCTTTTTATTTCTATGTATTATATGCCCAATGATATAACCTTTTTTATTTTTTAAATTTAATTACTCTGAAAATACTAATAATAGATACAGTATAAAAAATACCGCTACAGTATAAAATAAGCCATAAGTCTAAACTTAAAAGCCTAAATGAGCACTATATATATACTATTTCTTGTATGTCTTTAATGTATGTAGCATTTTCAAACTCCAACCAGGTGTACTTTTGCAAAAATAAAAGTTAGAACCTTAAACAAGAATCTTGCTAGAGAAAACCTGAAAGCTGTTTGGTTGAAGGCATTGTACTTTTGCAATGATGCTTTGAGGATTATCCACGGGTATTAGTAATCAAGATTGTCATCCATTTCTTTAATTTCCAACTGCTTTTGTACGTACATATATTCCAGCCTTGAAGCGCACACTATATATGCATGTTGGTTCTTAATGACATGGACACGCATGTGCCACGTATATATCTTTAAGTTAGTAAGAAATGTAGCCGTAATTAACTAGTCATATAAGTTTGTAGTGTAATCTTACAATATGTAGATTTGTGATTTGGTCCCATGTGTCGAGATTTATTCGACCGCTGACATGTGATGAGACGAACCTGCATATGGAGGAGCCTAGCATCGATCCTTCCCATCCCGTGCTGTCTAGGAGAATATGGTCGAAGTACCGATTAAATGCCAAATCATGCACTCAACTGTATTTTTATTGGCGTATCAATACAACTGTCTATCTAGCTACATACACACACATATATGTGTGTATACTATGGTGTCCCTGTTATTTATACTATACACACACATATATGTGTGTGCGCGCGCGTATTGAATGAAAATACAAACTTAAATTGACACATTATTTGTCATGATCTAACAAGAATATGGTTTTCTACTAGCAGCAATATTATGAATGCATTGAAGTCTCTTCATAATTTGTTTTCATCAATTTTTTTCTTTACTATCTACTCTTATATTTCCTTGTTTCATCAAACCTTTGGTTCATTCAATTCCTTTAATTTCTTTTCCCTCGTAAAAAAATCCTCTTTCTCTTTTATTTATTGTGGTTATGTTTAGCATGTTGTGGTGTTCCTCTTTTCCTTCGCTTTCATGATGGGTACAAGTATCAAAATTTGACACGTACATTTTTCTTTGGGTTTGTGCTGTTGCTACCTGGCAGATAGCCGAAACAGAAAAGGCCAGCTCTCGGGTTAGGCAGGACTCGTGTTTTTGATTTGAACTCATCGTTTATCGATGCAAAGAAAAGATATGCATAGGAGCCGAACCTTTTTAGGCGCACTATAGTACTTCGCGTTGAGATGGTCATGCACGTATGCGCTATACCTGCCAATGGCACCTGTCTGATCAATGTCCTTGACAGTGGATAAGACATGATATATATAGAAAGGAATAAGTCTATACAACATTTCAAATTTTATTTGAAACTTTATTCAACACCTCAATTTATAAAGCTAGATATTTGACATTCTAAACTTTGCAATCAGGTTTAAATAATACCCTGACCTGGTTTTGTATGATAGTATTACCTGCGTAGTGCAATGAGTGGACGGTTTTGCCACGTATAATACGTTGTTCAAATTTAGTTAGTGACATGTAGGACCCACAAAGGCTTCCCTCTCATTGAGCTCCTAGTCGTGCTTCCATAACCACCGCTCTCTGGTAGTTCTTTCCCTCTCTGTTTCAATTTGAGAGAAAATGTTCTGTGGGCTCTACTTATCATTCACCTAAACTTAACTAAATTAAAGTGTCATTCTATGTGGTAAAGCAACCCACTTATCATGTTACACGAGCAACACCACTATCTGAAATCGGGTCATGTGTTATTTGAATTGGATTGCAAAGTTCAGGTGTCAAATATGTAGATTCATAATTCGAGATGCTGGACGGATTTTTAAGCAAAGTTTAAAATATTATATGGACTTTTCCTATATAGAATAACAAGGTTCTCACCTCTGGTCTCCGCCTAACTGATTAAGGCCTAGATCTAAACATACACATGTTTTTGCATTGGCATGTTTTATAATGTATGCTTTTTGGTTAAAGTGTATGCGTACACATAGTACTTAGTTAACTTTACTCATCGTTCTTCAAGTGCTTTAATCTTAGTTAACTTTACTCATCATTCTTCAAGTGCTTTAATAGGTATTATATTAGCTTTGCTTTGCATGGAAGTATATATCACTACTAGAATCCGCGAGTTCCCCGAGTGCTGTGATATATATAGACCGACGGTATGAAACCTAGTTAGCTTGATAATTTAATTGCTAGGTATGTTAATATCAACACATATCATTGGCTTGTGGGGCAAACCATTTCATTGTGATGTATTCAAGATATCTGGGGGTAATAAAGCTTAGCTACAGTTATTGATGAATTTTCTGAAGATAACGAGTTTCACTTATCTTGTCTTGCTGATCAACATTCTGAACGGTTGTGGATTATTTTAATTAAAGAAAAACACATTCTGAACGGGTGTGGTGTATCCCTATAAAAAGTGTGGTGTGGATCAGATTAATTTATGGCATATGCCGCATATGTATGTATCATAATTGTGTGATTATTGGTGTCGTACATATAAGTTTTGGGGGGAAATTCCTGTAAAATATTTTAAAAATAAATGAAACATTATTTTCTTCTTTTAAAGGCCTTTTAGAAGCAACTAGTTCCTTTTCCATGTGTCCTTTTCCTTCGCGTAAACCACATATTTTTTTTACATGACCAATCTTTTCCCTGGCTTTTTTTAACAGAAATATGCATATCGTCACCGAAGTAAACCCGGGGGGTTCCGGCCCCCGGGCGCTATCCACGTCATGCCCCCTCCCTCGGCCGGCCGACGCGTGGCGGGGCCATTTCGGTACGGCCGGGGAGGCCATTCCCTCCGATTTTTTCAAAATTACGTAAAGGTCCTTTTTCCTCGCGAACAGGTCCCTGGAAGTTTTTTCTTTGCAAAAAAATTTTGGATTGCGCCCGGCGGGTTTCCGAAATTACGTATAGGTCCTTATTTACTTACGTACAGGTCCTTGCAGGTCCTCGATTTTTTCCAAAAAAACCCTTTGCTTTTTCTGGAAATACGTATTCGTCCTTGATTTTTTTTATAGAACTCCATGCGAATCGCCGTCTCTTTTGCTTCGGCTCACACGGTAGCTGGCGTGGCGTGGCGCCACGCCTACGTGGCTAGTTGCATTGAATGGTAACAGGAATCCTGTTCTCCTTTGCCATACTCTTTTTCCCCGTCTCTCTTTCTGCCTTTTTTTTTTCTGTGTCCCAATATATACAATATCCAGGAAGTTAATCTCTGCTGTCATTTTCAGAGACATGCTGGAAAAAAATCCTTTGATTTATACATATATGAGCACGTATGTACCTTGTGTTTTACTACTCCGGTAACTTGTACCGCTCGATATTCTTACTACGTGTTCTAGCTGTAATAATTAGTCGGCCATAGCTTGATTAACTAGTTATAGCTTTAGCTGCGGTGACCACTGAGGGTTAGTGTACGATACGTCTCTCTCTGCAGTCCGCATGCGCGGTGCCGTGCGTGCAAGCTAGACATGTGGTACAGACGAACACGTATGTTGGACGAAACGAACAACGTCTCTCTTGCTAGAGATCTCTCGATCTCTGTTCGTGTGTCTTCATCGATACATGCTTCTAGCTAGATAGCGATGGATGGACGTACGTACGTACACGTATGTAGCTGATGACTACGTACGTACTACTATCCGGTGCACGAGAGTGAGTACCGTGTGTAGTACTGATGCTGAACCCTGAGCGTGCATGGGCCAGACATGCTGCTCTGGGGGCCTGCATGCGTGTGTCTCGAGAACCAAACCTGTCCTCCCTCGCTTCCATTTGGGCCCGGCTAACACGTCTAACACGTGGAACAATGTACTTGTTCATGCACCTGTGGTCGGAAAAAGGAGAGATATATATTGAGCTGCATGCTTCAGTACTACGGCGATAGATAGTTTATTTATACTTTAATAGTTTTTAATTTGATAAGTTGTATTTTAGTACTCTCTCAAATCTAAAATATGTAATAGAAGTGTGCTGTAATTATTTTTTAAATTACGTCAGCCGAGTTTTGAACGCAAGACCTCTTAGCTGTATCTGTTTATTCGTTGAGTACGAGCGTTAATTCGGTGAGCACGAGCGTTAAAGCCAGGCTTCAAATCCTGACGGAAGAGAGTGTACCATTGCATACTCACCAACCGCTCAGTCCTCTTGCCTTCATTTTTGTTGAAAACTTGGGATACTACGAAGATCGCCGGTTCATGCACCGGTTCATTTATGCGACGCCTGTGCAATCTCACACCGATCAAACATTAAACATGCATGTTATATCGAGCGGCAAATCACCGATCATTATAGCTCGTAGAAATTCACGGAGATATGGATATGCATACGTCAATTCAGTGATTCACGGCCATGATAAGATACAACTCGCTTTCGTAAATTTCGGCTTAGTACTGTTCGGCGGCCGGGTCGATCGATGCTTTTTATCCCATATACTATGCATGCATGTGAATCAAACGTCTGCCTCTCTTTTCGTTTATGCTCGAGATTAGTTAAAGCCTCGCCGTTCGTCGGACGTGTACGCCGAATTCCAGGAATCGTCCGTACTCAATGACTGCATTTACCGTTCATAAATTACTACTATTATAAAAAAAATGAGTTAGTGATTATACGTTCCTTCTCCTTTAATTATTTTATTTTTAACTTCTCATCATTTTTTATTTTTTAACTGATAAGAGTATCTTTCTTTCATAATATAATTCTTTATATATCTAATAAATTTTATTATAATATACGAGCAGATGACTTAGTAAGAGAAGAAGGCGCGTAAAAACCATGCAAAATGTGCCGACCCGTGTAGGCGATGTAACCGGCTGGTTGAGTCCACTTAAAGAACAGGTGTCCGGATCTAATTTGTAGTAGCAGCAGCAGCTGGCGAATCGGTCAATTCGACCATCTATTTCAGATGAGTTGACTGCAGAAAAATAATTACGAACTGCTAATTTCTCGTAGAGATATGGAACAAAGGATGTCCCAGACATTTTTCAGGCTGTTTTGAAACACAAAAATCTCACATAAATTTCATGCATGCCACATCGAAGGACGCGTGGATAGGATATGTATTGTCTATCCTCCAAATACTATAGGTCCGTTTAGAACGTAAGGATTTTTTCTGGTTCTTTTGAAAACTGAACTATTTCTTCCGAAGTCCCTGCGGTCCCGTTCGGGATAGATAGGTGTATAGGGTGCCGCTCGGTTAGAATAAAATAAGTTGGTCTATAGTTGAAATTGTACTGTAACTAATTAGAATTATACTATAGCTGATAATAACTTATTTGATATAACTAAATTTTTTTAAAAAAATTAAAAAACAAGTTAATCTATTATGGACAATATAAACGAATACAGAAAAAAGAATATGTAAAAAAGCCAGTAAAAAACGAAATTTAGAAATAACAAAAAATAAGCTAGAAGGCAGAAGTTAGAAGTTCAAGTCGAAATGAGCGAGGCCTAGGTTTCTTAATGTTCTTTTCAAGTCAGTTTATATTATGTATAACAATTTTAAATCTAAGTGAACTGTGAAGCAGTGAGATTTGAGTGATGGGATCGGAGCATTTTTTAGCACTTGTACCAGGCACATGCATGAAGCTACTTGCAGTGCAGCAGTGTGTGTCTAGTCTCGCTTCAAAGTTTTCGGCCGTCTGCTTCCATTCGGTCAGCTGGGGACAGCAAGTCCAGCAATTCCTCTATAGCGCCGGCACGCACGTCCCCCTCTGCCTTGAGGCTGCGACGCCGTGGTAACTATTTCTGGTTCAAACCTTCCGCCCGGCCGGCCTCAATCCCGGCGCCTTGTCAACTTTTTGCGGCGGCCCCTCCTCGTCCTAGGTTTCACACTGCATGCGTGCCAGTAAAATCTGTCTTGCTCATATATGCACACAGTCAGCGAAAACTATCCCCGATAGATAGCTCAGCTCCAGAGATCGATGCACGAGATTAGAAGGGTGTAATTATTTGGAGTGTCGTTCAAATAGAAACTATAAAGAATCAAAATAGCTAAAATCTCTTTTCCAAAAAATAATAACTAAAATCAAAAGACAAATTGTTTGTACTAAACACAGTACCAAAGACAACATATAGATTAATTTAGAGAAATTATAAAATAATCAAAAAAATAATTTAACTCAATGATTCTTGATCATGCCTTAGAATCTTCTGTTTGTCTAAACACTATGTGCATAGCCTTCATATAATGGTGCAATCCCTGCACTTGCCCAGCCGCTGCCCCACGTTGCAGCAACCAGGCCTCGCTCGCCGTCACCCGCTTGCTCCTTGCGACCTTACTACACGCCGTTGCTTTGAAATGGAGTGGTGGAGCATCAGATATAGGGGCTTTGGATGAGCCAATACGTCAGTTTGAGGGAGCAGATGGGTTGCTTGCTTGCGCTATTTAAGGTAAATTAGGGAGAAAAGGTGTGAGAGTGGGTTAAAATTAATCGAATATAACTAGTAAATATTAGATTTTTTTTGATAAAATTTAAATGTTCAGCTGAACACATTAAACCATATCAGGACCGTCCCCTGCTACGTACTACTCTCCGAACACATTGAACCATATCAGGATCGCCCCCTGCTACGTTCTACTCCCTCTGTTCTCTTTCAGATCGTGATGGATCCTTGCATGCTCTTTCATACCGACATTCTATACGTGAATGTGTGCATATATATCTCCCCAAGCTATCATCCACTTGTTTAATTCATGTTTCATTGTGCGAGATACTTAAGCCCCATTTGAAACACAGGAATTTTATAAAAAAAAGTTTAATTCCCGTAGAACCAGAAATATTCTTGCATTCCAAACATGGCATTAATTGGAAATTGCATTTGTTCATGGCCAATGTTAGAACAATAAGATTGTATAAAAGAGACAAATTTAATAGAGGTATATTCGTAAATGGTAGTCTTTTGCGTTTTCTAAACATATGTTCGTGAGGGTAAGGATGTAGGGAGTATTAAAAAGAGCTTTGAATGTCCGTTCGTTTCTTCTCATGTCACTTTCATTGATGAGAACATCCCTAGCTCTAATTCAGCTGAAAAGCTAAAGGAATCAGAACAGGTAGAAGGATAGTTGTGATCATAAGAATACAAAGGACCTATCACTAGAACTGAAGTTCACTACAACAACAGGTTTGAAGGAGACCACACGTTGGTCGACCAAGCGTGATAAAGACACAGAAAATTCGGTCATTCCTATTATCATCACTACCTGCAATAATGTGGACACTTTCACCATGCATTGCATACAGGAGTACCTAAAACGTGTTGCACAAATTCTCACAAGTTTGTCCCTAGAGACCTGGTTGAAGTGACCTTTCAATCGGTCTTTGGTACTCATACCTAAGCTAGCTAGGAGGAATATTCGTAGTATATAGTCCTTGTGTTCCATTCTTCGAACTTTCAGAATATTTCGTATCACAAAAACCAGAAACATTTGTTAGCCAATGTGTTGTACTTGAGAGCTGAAACTCTTCCATCTTTACTCTTGTGATTTCCTTCCGTGATTGCAAAAGTGGTCCTATGAAGACATCCATTATGTGCTTCTGACCTAGCAGTAGTTGTATGGATTGAAAGCTTAGAGCGAATGTTTAATTTTAGTTCCTTGCGCTGGCTCGTGATTGACTTTCAAGTATCCATCAAGTTGCATTGTTATATTAACTATTCACAGCTAGTTATCCTGAATTCTACGTCATGATCGATATCAGACCATCCTTGTGGATACATCTTCACCGGGCATGTTCATATCATGCATCTCCTTTACAAAACTGCTAAAATAGACAGGCATCTTCTCTAAACAATCTGCTAACAAATCCCCGTCGCACTTCCCCTTTTCGATCATGTCTCACACAAAAACACTACAAATACCAGAAAAATCCCTTTGCCAAACAAACTCTTCTCACAATAAAACTGCAATAAACTCTCAAGTTTATGTAAAGACGGTTTTTTATGATAAAGCGCAACAACATGGGTATTAATTGGCTAGTACGACTTCCATCCTTTTTTATTTGCGATTTTAGAATCTGTGCAATCAGCATTTTAAAACTACTAATATAAAAAAGTATTTAGATTCATCATGTGAAAATTATATTAGTATAAACATCAAAAGTGTACTTCCACATCAATATATTTTCATAACATTTTTTCTAACATATAATCAGATAAATCAATGGTCAAATGTGTGTATTGAAGACTATGTTGATATCCAAAATGACAAGTAAAAGATAACAAAGGGAATACATAGGCAATGCCATACATGCAGTGCAGTTAAATTAGGGATATCATGGGCCATACAAATTATAGATACTATTAGTTTGTAATCCACTTCTCTCCAGAATTTTAGAAGGAAAAAGGTGTGTACAATTTAGTTAGTTTTCCATAAAGTAATCTCAGTATATTTGCGATCAATTATAGTTTCGGTCTTAAGTTTTCTGGGCATTTGAGTGTTTTTATCTTTGATGGAAAGAAGAATATATGCTTTTGCTATAAAGTACTCCAGTTGGATTGAGTCGACATCAAAATATTAACACTAGAAATCATGAGGATAGCAGACATTTCGTTCAGGGCTTATACCAAACACTTACTAAAATAATCATTCCCTCCCCACCTCTTGTCATACACTTTGTCACCTTTTTCCCGTTACTAATTTGAGCTTATTGCTCAAACCTAATCAGCATGTTCTATGAGCCACTACATGGATACTTTCTTCGAGTAACCAAGGATGCATGTGCTTTTGTGTAGCGGCTTGTGCCATCACCATCTTAGGTAATGACACCAGTTTATGGTTATTACCTGATAAACAGCATAAATTCCTATTTTATTGACTAATACGTCACATCAGAGTATTGCAGCAGAACAATAATTAGATATTGTTATATAACATTACAATAACATTACCATGCAGAGCTAAAGTCTTTAACAAGGTTAAACAGTGCTTGATTATTATAATACCACTAGAAACATGAGTACTTCTAGCTAATAATTATACAAGTATTGAAACTACATATTCAAGCATGCTATATATATATATATATATATATATATATATATATATATATATATATATATATATATATATATATATATATATATATATATATATATATATATATATAATACCATGGTTGCGCATACAATTTACTAGTAGTATGCTACTTGTCCCATTTCTTATATAAGGCATCCACCTTGTACGTGTTACACTCAGTGTCAACTCCATCCCACTTAGCATAGCTGCCCTCCGTATAGGCATCATCTATACCCGGTAGCACTCTGGACTAACTAGTATCTAAACAAGGGGGAGTAATAGCAAGGTTGAGTACAAGGGTACTCAACAAATATTAATAGCAAATATGCAACTTTATGAACATTAACCAACATCTCTACTGATTATATCTCATCTCACATCATCTTGAAAATAAGTGTTTTTATGTTAGACAAGATTTCGGATTTTAAATTTAGAAATCTACTAATTACTCGCATGAGAAGGTAGAACCCCAATTTTGGTTCCTACAGCCTCCAATTCAGGAGACAGCTGTGATTTCACGGTTTATATAGCACTGTGTAGACTTACCACTTTACTCATAGCTACTTTGACTCTTATTGTGAATGGTTTTTCGTATTTCCTTAGATGCGATGTCCAAACCAGAGTATAAAACTTTTCCTTCTATTTTTGTATATTGTACCTCCACCCGACTAGGGTATCTCTAGTTGTTGGTTGGGCCGAACACACCTTCACCTGACACGCCACTACGCTAAATATAGGCATGGGGCTTATCCTTCATGGCCCTAAGTCCAATTGAGAACTCACTCATGAAATTCCCTAGTTAATCTACATACTCATTGTGGAGTGTATAATAACACAATAGAGGTACTAGTTCTACCCATCTTAGACAGGACGGTCGATACAACAATTACAACCCATTATATGAGTGAAAGCGGGTAAGTCCTTAAATTATATCCATACACAAAGGGTCCCAACCTTCCTCTCTACACCTTCCTAAAGCATCCTCTGCCTACCAGATACTTAAACTACAAGTTAACTGCTCCTTCAGTTGAGCCTGCTAAATTTCCATCCATCATTCTCCCATCATTCATCTGAATTAAGAAGAAATTCATTTGATGCAATTAATAATAATATTTTAATAAGGAAATAACTTATTTTAAGTGACGGTACTCTATTCCAGTTGATCAAAGGCATGCTTGCCTGGAATCTGGTAGTATTTCCTAGGCTGTGGCATGTATTTATATGTTGGCTATGGCTTAATTTATGAAAATATAAAAATACGCTACATCGATGTATCTCTATGGTAAACCTTCTGTCGATTTAAAACTGATTGTTATGTTTATATTTAAAATTTTGTTCTATGCACTTGTTGTTTTCTACCATGTTTGCTGATATGAAAATTTGTCATTTTGTTAGTGTAGTATGGCCGATAACTATTCGCCACTGGTCAAATACCACTTGCATGCATATACATATACATACATGTACATGCGTGTGTATGTATTTCACCCTCTCTCCCCACTAGCCCAATAGGCCTCAACCCACTGTTGGCCTAGCCTTCTGGTTATCCACCCCTCTCTCCTCCCTATGCTCGACTCTCTATCTCTCCTTTGCTCACTCTCCCGACTCTCTACTTACTCCGCACCCTCTTCATCCCCCGTGTGCTCCTCTCCCCAGCTTGTGCCTCTACTGCACCACTTCCCTGGTTCTCCCCTGTCACTACTGTCTCTGACTCCTAGTCTAGATCAGCCACTATAGGCCTTTGGCCTACCACCTCGATTCCCTATTGGCCAGATCCTCGCCCTGCAGTTGTGGTTCTATTTTTGGTCACCGGGATTCGACTCCCTTCTACTCCTCCTCCATACTTCCCTATCGATTTACTTTTGATTTCCTCCTTTTCTTTTGATTTGGTTTTCGATTTGGGAATTTATTTCTTGATATGTTATTATTTGTGTGGTAGATTTATGTGCTCAAGCTTGGCATGCCATGACGGGGTTGGGATCTCCTCATGCTCTAGGGAGCATGTGGAGGTCACCGGGTGCACGCGGGTGGCTGACTACGGGCATGGCTACAGCTATTGTGAGCTCTCCCTCTGGTGTTTTCTACTCCTCTTAGTCCTCTCTTTCTCTACTCTATTTTTGGATACTACTGGCTCTAGTGAGGTGCATGTGCTTTTCGGGCAGTATGTGCATATGGTCCTACAAGATGATGCTGACATTGATGGGGATAAATGTAGGGTACCTTAGCTGAGCTTGTTGGGCTTGATTACTGCGGTTCATGTTTCTCCCCTTTCTCCTGGGTGCGTACGGTTGCATCTCCTCCTCGGCTATTGCCTATCCCGGCTCTCTTGTTCTTCGACGTTCACTCCCTCATCTTCTCATTCACTTGCTTTGATGGGTTGGATTTGGGGAGAAATGTGGGTGAATCTGGGTGATGGCAGTGCATTTCTTACATTCGTTGCGTTGTGGTTCTGGGTGGCTACTGCCTCTCTCTCTCTCTCTCTCGGTTCCACACTAATCCCTATCCCTTTTGCTTGTACATCGTATGAGATGAGCGGTGGAAAATTTATAGCTGTCTACGGGGTGATGTGTACTCCAGTAAACTATTTTTTACTAGGATTGGCTAGCGGTGAAAATGTGCTCATAATTGACTCAGGTTTTTTTTCAAGCCGAATGATGAAACCTTACGGCTGTGAGAGATGTTGATTAGCCCCAGATGGTCTAATATTTCGATGAGCTAATCACCCAATAGTATTTTCCTAAAAAGGGTTCTAATGGAAATGTTGGCTTTACTAAGTTGGTTGATTTGGTTCTTCTCTATTTCTGGTTATTGATTCTCCCTACAGGTGCTTGATCCGGCTACGTCAAATTGTGCCAACTCTAATGGGCTCAAAGAAGCATGTCAATTGTAATTGTATCGAGTTGTGTTTATTTATATGTATGGACACATATGCAAATTATTTTGTATGCCCATAAAACGTATGAGAATGTGAACTTTGTGAGTTGAAGAGTATTATTTGCGGGAATGAAACTTGTGATTGTATTTATTCATTCAATGTTCTTGTCTTGTAATTTGGGCTGATGTATGTTTATAGAAACTGAATCGCCTTGTAATTTATTCATTAGGTGTTTAATTAATTTTGTTTTACTCGTTAACTCATCGGTTAAGATTAATTAAGAGTGAGGGTTGTTTCATTTTGTCCTTTGGTGCTTCCATTATTTTGCGTTAATATGGAGCATTTCTAATTTGTATATCTAGCATGAATTGCCTATGAAATAGGACAATGCAAACCGTTCGATCTCGTGAAAATTTAGTTACATTCCTACACTTTTGGGATGATAATAATGCTACCTAGCTATTATTTGATGATCAAATTAATGGATAATAATGGTAGGACCGAAGATGGCAACAGAGGGGGGATGGATGATGCCTTAAAAATTTTCCCAAAGTATTCGCCCATCCTTTGCTCTGATAGTTACAAAGCTACGAAAATTAGAATAGGAACCCTACTCAAGACCCAGAGAAACAAGGAGGTAAATCACAGAGAAAAATCAGCAGGTGTGGTACTACCATTGTTGCTTCTATGGTGCTACCGCAACTGATTGGCTGATTGGAAGATAGAGAGGTCGAAAAATGACTCGTGTGGTTGACGATCAGTGAACGATCGAAAACTAACATGGTCGATGACCAGCGAAAACTAGCGCGATCAAAGACAAATGTGGTGGAAACCTACATGGTTGAAGACCAGTATGTGGTCGAAAAACCAATGTGGTCAAAGACCATAATGGTCTAAAACCAATGCAGTCAAAGACCAATGTGGTTGGAACCTACATGGTCAAGACTAGCGTGCAATTAAAAAACCAACGCATGGTCGTAAACTCAAGTGGTCAAAACAATTCGAAATATGACAAGAATGGTTTACAATCAATGAGTGATCAAAAACGAAAATGGTCGAACCAAGGCAAGATTCGACCAGTGAGGATGACGACCAATGAGTGACCAAAAACAAAAGTGGTCGATGACTAGGAGCTACAGTACTACCGCTACACAGCCTGCGGTACTACCATTGCCACCAGATGAACAGGGTTTTCTGCACGACCGCAAAGAATCCACATAATTTTTTATTGGAAGATGCAAAAGCCGTGAAACTTTGTACACATAGTGCTTAAGATCTCAAGAGGCTATTCCATTCTTAGATCGAAAAATCTATGACAAAGATGAGGCCTTTTTGTAGTTTGAGTGAGCACACACCAACCGAGATCTAAAATCTAAATCGATGATGAGATCTTGCTCATGGATAGAGGATAGCCAAGATGACTTTGAGTACATTCCCACATGTCATAGTGAGTTAGAACGTCAACATAATCAAGCAAAAACCCTCCAGATCAAGAAATCACTTGACAGATCAAAATCATGCAAAAATAGAATGTCTTGATGACCTTGCTACCAAAAAGGCTAGATAGGTGAAGATAGATTATATGAGATTCTCTCCATCTCAATCATGTCCTTAGCACAATAAGATCAAGAAGTGAGAAGAGAAGAGATCAAAACCAACCAAAACAAGAGAAAATCAATCAAAACAAGAAATAGACATGGAGGTCATCAAAGATTAACGTATTGCCACTTGAATAGGTAGGTTTTACAGCCAACCCCTTAGCATAGAAGAGCTCCAAAGATCAACCTCAGACCACCTAGAGAAGCCAGTCTGACCGCCATACACAAGTAGGTAAGACCGCTAGCTAGTCTGACAAGAGTACTCGAGACACTCGGAGATTACAAAAAATGAAGCACTCGAAGCCTACTAGTACCGACCATGAGACCTTCGGCAACTGATCATAAAGTCTACAACTACTGATCGCAAAGGGTATGACTACCGATCGCAAAGTCTACAACTATCAATCATTAAGTCTACGACCATCGATTGCTAAGTTTACGACTACTGATCCCCCAGCACCAACCAGGTACTAAAGCTGCAACCATCCGTGGTCATTCTGCTGTGCACGACCTGCCGATCGGACCGCCCAACATAGGGCCATTCGGACTGCCTATTCCAAGGCTGATCGGACTACCAACATCGATCATAGTCCACGCCTCCGACTACCTTCTACGGTTGAAGCAATAGCCTAAGTAGAAAGCGACCTTTATAAAAGTACTTAACCACTCCAAAAATATTACAATGGTTTATCACAATATTATCCTGGACCTTTTCACATGGTCTTTCAATCTCATCCTTGATGAACCCATTGGCAGTACTTAAAAATGCAAATTGGAGGTGATTTTAGACAAAGAAGAAAAATTTTATAAAGAGAGCTCCAAAATGGTCACAAGAAGAATACAATGACTGAAAATGACCATATGAAGTAGAAATGGATAGAAGCTACTGAAAATAACAAGTTTTCCATAAAAAGCTTCGAATTCTCCAAATGAGTCGGGAAATCTCACTCTAGGTCTATATGAAAGAACAATTATTCTGTTTAACCTTGATCATGATGAGGAGAAATCAAAAGCTCCAACTTAGCAAAAATTTGTATGAAAACTTCAAATCATGCTCTAGATATGCATTTTTTATCAATCTTTCTCTCCTTTGACAATAGAGTCATCAAGATGCATGTAAGAATATAGAGCATGAATGAAATGAAGTGGTTGTATTTTATTTATTTTAAGCACTAGGTGCCATGAAGATTATCTAAAGTGACTTTTCAAATATTACACCAAGCAATAAAAAATGAAAGTGATATCTAGATCATGGCAAGCCATATATAGCAAAGTTAAAACCAAATGAGTCATAATATGAAATTAAATAGATTGTTTAACATGTCAAGTCACTCAAGATCACAGTATAATTAAAGGTATCCAAAAATGAGTCAAGCCACGTCAATATTCTAAATGGAACCAAAAAGCTATAACCGAGTCAATTTAGAGTACTACAAGTTCAATATTGAAACATTTTGTTCAAGCACTTGATACCGCATGTAATTGAGCAAATTTAGCACATTCGGCTTTTGTTCTAAAATTCGTTTTTCATATTTTTTCTATTTTCTTAGCTATGTGCTAGATCTTAAGCCTTATGCGCCACCTCAAGCAAGAGGCTTAAGGAAGTGGTCTTGGTCATCCAAAACCCCCTGAGTTTATGCCTAGTGCAATAGCAAGTCATCTCATGAGAAAGAATTGATAAGATCAGTTTTTTCGCATAAAAGAGATCATTTTACATTTTTTTGACGTAATTCAAGAACAAAGAGCTAATATTAACTCATGCTTCAATAAAAAACTAGCATATCTAAATCTAAAGCTCAAGTTAGATTCAAGACTCAACTTAGCTTATTTAACATGCCATAAATCATAAGAGGATTACTAGATCAAAACTAGTCACAAGATCTAATAAGATATGATTTAATTTAACTTGTTCACATTTAATAAAGCTAGCATGACAAAAGTTAAACTACACATAGAAGGATATGATAAATCTAGCAAGCTAACACAAGATATGGCAAGATGTAAAGCAAGAAATTATATCACATAAGCATAATAGTCAAAGTTCCACTGTTTGTACAAGCATTCATGTATATACAATGCATGCTGAAATTAAAACACAACATAATACATATGAATACACAAGAAGTAAGCCCTTTCTGAAAAGCAATCCAAAAAGAAGGAAGCTCCTACTCCCCCTAAAGAAGGTAAATTGAGAAGAACTAAGAAATTATCCGTAAAATCTAGAAAATAAAGGTTCAAACTCAATGAGATGACTCTCAAATACACCCTTCCCACATGGTCTCTAGTCTATAACCTCATACCATGGAGCAAAAGGCAACACTAGCTATCATAACACAAGACACTAGTGGCCAAGAAGAAAGCTCAAACTAGATAGTAAATAATCTTACAGAATCATTTAGGTGAGAAGTGTGACTGAGACAAAACTATCTAGAGTTGGTTCCTATCTACTCAAACCAACCATCCCTACCACTAGAACAGGAATGCTATGCGAGACCAATAGTGGAAAATAAGAAACTAAAGGTCACATGGGAGCAAACCTCCATCACATCGCTTGGCGATGTGGTGAAAGCTGACTGAAGCTGCATCATGAGATCAATAGAAACCTCCACCAAAAGCTCAACGGAGGTGAGAGACCCAAAGCATCCACACAAGCCACATGGCCTCCCCCTCGTATTCACAACCTGTAACTCAAACACAGGAACAACTAATGTCCTTATACTAGGGTAAGTGATATGCAAGCATGGATCTAGTATTGAAGCATATGATAACAAAAGTGGCATGATAAGCACAAATGACAAAAAAAACACATGAGAACACACCCCACACAACTCTATCTAGACTACATCAAATCATCTAGGACAACAAAGTCTAGTGCAAACTAAATCTAGAAGAAGCTTGTGGACTAACCAAAGTTCTCATGATATCTAGACGTAAGCACAATCTAAACCTACCAAGATGTCATATAGACTATTTTCATGCCAAGACAGAATTGAATGAGCTCATGATATACATACATCTCAACGAATCACTAATCATACACACATAGCAAATGACAAGAAAAAGCCATAAAAGCATATGCTAGCATGGGTACAAGAATAAGCATATACACATGAACCAAAATGATAAACAGGTATAACAAATGTGGCATCATGATATAGAAAACTATCCAAGATGTAATCAAGCTCAAAATGTCCATAATCAAACATGCATCATGTAGACATACAAAAAACATGGAAAGTACGCTAAAATGTATAAACAATGGTGATGGACATAAGGAGCAAGATATAGGCAATAAAACAGGATAGATACAATAAAGCACAAAATCATGATGATACTTGACTTCTAATACATACAGTCAACAAGTAGCTCATGCTCATGAAGTCAAGTTAAAACTTAAGCATCCAATAAATTAATGCATATAAATATGATACAATTGATGCAAAAGAGTCAAGCTCAACCATATACAACAATTGTGATCATAATTCTAGTCTGTTCACATATGGTCAAGTAAAAAGCATGATAAATGATGAGACTAAAAATCACACTCTAATGGCAATATGAAAATCTCATGCATCCACAATTGATATATCATAATACCAAGTATATAGAAAACATGACATAGAATAATTCATGCAAATACATGGTACAATGACATTAAGCAAGCACATGAATACATGAAACACAAGCAAAGAGTATGGTACATAATGTTGCAAAAATAATGCATGTTCATGAAGATAAAACTCATATATTCACAAAAGATGAATAATTAGCTAGCACATAGATATACAAGCAAAATACACATAAGGGCATGATAAGAATATATCATGTGTAATACATGCCAATTATGATCAAACATGATAGGGTAGCTCCCAAAGTAGGTGGAAACGCTTAATGTAAAAGCACATACCTCCTAGAGACCATCAAAAGGGAGTGGAGAACCATCAGGTGTTCCAATCACGTGATGAAGCAAAAAAATTGAAACCCAATCAATCACATGTTCTCTATACCATGTCTCGGTACCTGCACATGAGAAGAACAAGGTGCACGGGTCTTGGATCCTGAAGGATTATTAATCAACTACTTGGGAACCCAAAACTTGGACACATAAACACTAGAAGTATACAAGTTAGCATGATGTAATGGATGGTTCATGCAAGAAAATCCAATCTTGGAGGCACACCGCAAATGGATAATTCGATGAGGAAAACGAGTGCTATCTTTGGAAAAGCAGCGAATGGCTTGCTTGAAAGCACCAAGATGAGAACCAACAGAAGCACCAGAAGAACTCACAACTCTTCCTCGTCATAGGTGCGTGCCTCGATGAGAGAACGAGGTCCACCACTTAAGAAATGGCGGAAAACATTCCTCAGGACAGCACATGGACTAAAACCAAGATCATGCTAATCAAGTTCACGACGTCATCCAACACCACTAGAAAAGGTGTCAAAGAAGCCATCAACAAAGTGAGCCTCTATGTTAGGCTTATAAGTGTTCATGCCATGAGAAAGGCTATGCACACTTGGAGACTTAGAAGTATGTGCTCGTTGCATGTGTTTGGCACGTCAAAAGCACAAGTCTACATATGTCCATCCTTCCCACAAAATGAGCAATGATGCGAAAATCTTCTAGGAGACGCGGTCTGTGAGGACACAACATCAACAAGGCTCACAGAAGAAGTCCTCTGGGTAGAGATAGAAGAACACATAGCATAGATCCAGAACCCCTCTGAAAACCAAGAAAAGAGGGATGAGTAATCTCAGGGCCAGTCAGACTGCCAATGATCGGCTGGTCTGACTGCAGAGGTAATGGCAGTTTGACCGCTTCCCTGGGTCCAAACACAAAAATAGTAAGGCTATCACCATGCTTTGTCTTAAAAATTGAGGTTTCATGCTTTGCACTTGGTTGTTCATGTCATGGGTAAGATTATGAACACCAAGAGACTTACAAGTATGATCTCGATGGTGCACTTGACACTCGTGCTTGACACGATGAGAGTAAAATTCAACTTTGTGTCCATCTTTCTTGCAATAGGTGCAATGGTACTTAATTTTGCATGAAGTAATACAAAATGAAGTAGAAACACCGTCAGTACTAGAAATCCCTTGAACAATACTAGAAGAGGCAACAAGAGTTACACTAGCCAAAATAGGAGCATCTAAAGCTATGACACAAGTGCCAACATTGGTAAAACCATGCTCACTACTAGAAAGATCCAAATCCAAATGTAAGGAGGTGACTAAGTCGCAAGATTCAGCGCTCATATCATCGCGCTCTCCCCTCAAAGCATTTACATCATCTCACAAAGAAAGACAATATATGCAAGAGATGAAAAATGCAAGCAAGCAATGAATTAGGTTAACAAGAGGAACATAGCTAGTACAAACATCAAGAGAAGTTAGGCTACACTAATCCCAATCCTAGCAATCTCAAGCTCCTCTATACATTAGCGGTGAGTTAATTTTAATTTCTCATTTCAAATTTTAAGCATACAAGAGAAGTATTCAATTTTTCATTATCCACATACAAAGACTCACAATCCACACTTGGTAAGTGAGATTCCAATATAGCAAAATCATCATCAAGCAATCTAGCATTCTTATCATCTAGACATCTCACGTTATCCCTAAGACCAAGTATATTCATCTTGGACAAAGCCAATTCACATGAGGTTTCACCTTGCTCATGATGAGTCGAAGCTCGTCTTCCTTATCAATATCATCATCATCATCATCATCATCTGTGGACTCCAAAAACTTCTTGTCCCTGACACTTGAACAACCAAAGGTAAAGAATGTACCACAAAGTTCACACTTGTGGTTTCCTACAAATAAAATCACTCTCTAGTTGATTCAAGTCTCTTGTCAAAATGGACATCATTAGCAAAAACAACCTAACAGGATGCAAAAAAAAAGCTCACAAGTTTTTTACTAGTTGCTATGCTCAAGATCAATTAAGATCAAACAAAGAGCAAACATGACTCTGATATCAATGATAGGACTGAAGATGGCAATGGGGGGGGGGTTAAATGGTGCCTTACAAATTTTTCCAAAGTATTCACCCATCCTTTGCTCTGATAGCTACAAAGCTATGCATATTAGTATAGGAACCCTACTCAAAACCCAGAGAAACAAGGAGCTGAATCACAGAGAAAAATCAGCAGGCGTGGTATTACCACTGTTGCTTCTGCGGTACTATCACAACCGATCAGAAGACAGAGTGATTAGAAAATAACTCATGTGGTTGACGATTAGAGAATGGTCAAAAACCAACATGGTCGATGACTAGTGACTATGGATGTAAACGGATCGCATACGATCGAATAGTCTCAAATACGAATACGAATACGAATTCGAATATTCTCAAATACGGATACAAATTTTCTCGAATACGAATATGGATATTTTCAAATACAGATTTTCTCAGATATGAATATCGGATAAAACAGATTCATAGCGGTTTTGCTGATTTTTCACCGGTTTTTGACCATTACCGATTTTAAATGGCCTAAATTCAAATTTTGAATCACAAAATCCATACGAATTTTGCATGGGTTCTAGAAACGGATCGAATACGAATCGAATAGTCTCGAATACGAATACAGATACGAATATTCTCGAACACGAATGCGAATACGAATATTCTCAAATATGGATACGAATATTCTCGAATATGAATATGAACATTTTCAAATACGGATTTTGCTTACTACATTCGCGTTTTCTCGAGTACGAATATCGGATAAAACGAATTAACCATTACCGTTTTCCACCCCTACCAGTGACTAGTTGAAAGACCAGTAAATAATCAAAAAACCAACGTGGTCGAAGGTCAACGAGTGGTCGAAAACTAGCGCGGTCAAAGACCAATGTGGTCGAAACCTACATGGTTGAAGACCACTGTGTGGTCAAAAATCCAATGTGGTCGAAGATCAATTAATGATTTAAACTAGCACAGTCGAACACCAATGTGGTTGTAACCTATGTGGTCAAGACTAGTGTGCAATCGAAAAACCAATGTGTGGTCATAAACCCAAGTGGTCGAAATAATTTAAAATATGACCAAAATGGTTTACAATCAATGAGTGATCAAAAACGAAAATGGTCGAACCAAGGCAAGATCTGACCAGTGAGGACGATGAACAATGAGTGGCTGAAAACAAAAGTGGTCGATGACCAGGAACTGCTATATTACCGCTACACACCTGCGGTACTACTGTTGCTACCAAATGAACAGGGTTTTCAGCATGACCGCAAAAACACAAATCCACATAACTTTTGATTGGAAGATTCAAAAGCCGTGAAACTTTGTACGCATAGTGCTTAAGGTCTCAGGAGGCTATTCCATTCTTGGATTGAAAAATCCATGACAAAGATGAGACGTTTTTGTAGTTTGAGTGAACGCACACCAACCGAGATCTAAAATCTAAATCAATGATCAGATCTTGGTCGTGGGTAGAGGATAGCGAAGATTGCTTTGAGTACGTTCCCACATATCATAGCAAGTTATAACATCAATGAAATCAAGTCAAAAACCTCCAGATCAAGAAATCATCTGACAGATCAAAATTGTGTAAAATTAGAGTTTCTTAATGACCTTGCTACCAAAAAGGCTAGATGGGTGAAGATATATTATCTGAGATTCTCTCCATCTCAATCACGTCCTTGACACAACAAGATCAAAAAGAAGGAAGAGGAGAGATCAAAACTAACTGAAACAGAAGCAAATCAATCAAAACAAGAAATATACTTGGAGATCAGATTGATATATTGCCACTTGAAGTGGTAGGTTTTACAGCCAATCCCTCAGGACAGCAAAGTTCTAAACCTAGAGCGCGCACGTGCACACACACACACACACACACCCTCTAACTTGTCTCCCATGGGAGGGAGGAAGAGCTAGCCACCAAAGGCTTAGCCAACAAGCTCTCCACTCTCACCCATGGGAGGGACGAAGGGCTAGCTGCCATAAGGACTTAGCCAAAATCCTCAAACACTAGCCCTTTGTCTCTCCTCCCCCTATATAGCCTCACAACCTGAATCAAAATATAATGGATCCACCCATTAAGCCAAACCGGGGATAACCCTTTAACCCCCACCTAACACCGGGTTTTACTCTCTCACGCATGCTTCTCAAAGCAGCTTACAACCATCAACCCATTAGTGAATCAACACTCGATCCACTTCATATTTTTAACACATATATGACCTAAACCACTTAGGCCAATGCCGCAGTTTCACACACCACCATTTTTTCGGTATCGGGCAATTTACCAAAATGCCCCTCGACTACTTTCCATGAAGCTTCCCGCTTCCTTTGCCACGAAGCATCGTCCATGCTTCGCCATCTTCCACGTGGCCCCAATGACTCGCCACCAAGCCTCGCATACATCCGGATTCCACCGAACCGTTCTAACCTGCAAACGACCTAAGTTACTTGGCGTACCACATGCTTCTCCTTGCGCATGACGACACCTGGCTTGTTTGACCGCATAGGACCTCGGCTCCTTTCTGAATCTAGTCCTGGTCCACCTTGTCGTTGTCCATCATATCCACAACCGGTAGCTCCCGCTTCGGTTCCTTGTCGTCTTGGCTTGCAACCATCCCGCAAGTCTCAGTCATCTTCGACGTCTCGCTAATCGTTTTGGACCTCAGCACTACCTTGTGCCTAGTCCTGGTCCTCCTACGCCTCACCATGACCTAGCTCCGAAATCCCGCAACCAACAACAATAAGCAAACCATTACGTAGCACTGTACAATACACAAAATCATCAATTAGCACAATTAAACCATACAATGCACCATGCAAAATGTATGCAACTAAAATACTGATCCTAAATTTAGGACCAAACAATAAACTCATATGCACATAAGCAGTAATATCCATACCATGACCACATGGTCACCCCTACTCAATGCATAACTTAAATCCCATGTTTTCAAAAGATCAACCTTAGACCACCAGAGAAGCCAGTCTAACCGCAATACACAAGCAGGTCAGACCGCTGGCTGGTCTAACAAGAGTACTCAAGACACCTGGAGATTACAAAAAATAAAGCACTCGAAGCCTACGAGTACTGATCGTAAGACCTTCGGCAACCGAGGGCAAAGTCTACCATTACCCATCGTAAAGCCTATGGCTACTGATCGTCGAGCACCAACCAGGTACTGAAGCTG
Source organism: Dendrocalamus latiflorus (assembly GCA_017311315.1). Taxonomy (NCBI): domain Eukaryota; kingdom Viridiplantae; phylum Streptophyta; class Magnoliopsida; order Poales; family Poaceae; genus Dendrocalamus; species Dendrocalamus latiflorus. Next base: position 21,589,144 of record CM029627.1, on the reverse strand, counting down.
TGACCATCCATGGTTGTTTTGCCGTGTTCGACCTACCAATTGGACCATCCAACACAAGGCCGTTTGGACCGCCCAATATAGGGCCGTTCGGACTACCTATTCCATCGGACTACCAACTACCGATCATAGTCCACGCCTCCGACTACCTTTTGCGGTTGAAGCAAACAGCCCAAGCAGACAGCGATCTTTGCAAAAAAAAACACTTAATCATGGTTTATCACAATATTATCCTGGACCTTCTCATATGGCCTTTTAATAATTGTTTTCACAGGGTTTTGAACGGCTCGCACTTGACGAGATTTGCACTTGTTGCAACCTCAAATAGCTCAAGGAATATCAGAGAAGGAATATTACCACTTTTATTTTACCAACACCATCTAGTGCATCCAATAGTGCAGAAAAGGGACTGATATGAAAGAATGTTTCCAGGTTCCTCTCATAGAACTAATTCCACATCAACCTTTTCAAAAGATCGTTCCTTTAATTAGCACAAGTGCTTCCTTTTGGGATTATTCTTGTCCCATTGAAGTTCATAGGCCGAGCTACGTTGTTGCGTTTCCAAGTTATTTTTTAATACATGTGTCATTGTCTGTCTTGCCGGATTAGCCGCTCACGAAGTGATCTTTTTTCCCAGTTCTTTTGCAAAAGGAGGCACACTAAGCTTCAGTTTCGTTGAAACCTAGTGCATCGTAGTTTGCAAACGTGAATGGGAGTACTTTCAGGATGCTGATATACTTCATTTTTGTAAGTATCGTAGTTCATGCTAATCAAAGGAACGTGCACAGGGAAGCATTGGTGCATAGTGACACTTGTCAAAGAAAATATAAATAAAAATTGGTAGTTTAGAATGGCGCTTCGGAATGATAAGGTTCCCACTTAGAGCAAGTATGATAAGAGGCTGTTAGTAGGCTGTATGCTGAGGTGGAGGAGAGAGAAGAGAGGTGGGCTGTAAGTTTACAGCCAGCTGAAGCACAAGAACCAAGAAACTTTGTGAGAGAAAGGGGTGGGTCATACAGCCTTCAGCTGGCTGTAAACTACTATATGAATAGGCTGATAAGTGGGCTGTAAGTGTCCATACAGCCAGCTGAAGGCTATATTATTAGCCTTGCTCTTAAGAGCAAGTATAATAAGAGGCTGTTAATAGGCTGTATGCTGAGGTGGAGGAGAGAGAGGAGGAGAGAGAAGAGAGGTGGGCTGTAAGTTTACAGCCAGCTGAAGCATAAGAACCAAGAAACTTTGTGAGAGAAAGGGGTGGGTCATACAGCCTTCAGCTGGATGTAAACTATTATATGAATGGGCTGATAAGTAGGCTGTAAGTGTCCATACAGTCAGCTGAAGGCTGTATTATTAGTCTTGCTCTAAGTAACCCACTAAAGTCGGCCCCCTAATTTGGAACGTACCCACTAAGGATTTTCTAGAAAATTCACGTGAATTTTCTGCGGTTCCAGTAGGGCCCTTAGAGCATGTACAATGCAAGATGTTTATATATGAATGCTTAAAGAGAGAGAATATAACCACATCATCAAGCACTTATGCAAAAGTTATTTCTTCCAATGCAAACATCTCTTCTATGGGTGCTTAGATGCTATATTATCTATTAATAGATATAGTTATACACATAAGCACCTACTAAGCACCGACGCTTATTTAAGCATCGATGCTTCAAAATAAGCACCTTATCTATCCTATGTGGCAAGAAAAATCAGTTTTTTATTGCTAAGCATCTCTCTAAGCGCCTGCATTGTACATGCTCTTAGAACCTAATAGATCCTCTGTTTTGTGATGCCATTTGGCATGCATGGAGCAAGTGTTCTCTTTCCCTATCAATCGTACCCTATTTCTCTTTTTTGGAAATTGGCTACTTTCACATGCATTATCTCCATCAGCTTGTGGGGGCTTAATTTGCAGAGAGTTGGGATCGAGAGCAGCAGGAGAAGGGTTTAAGAGAGAGAAAAACAGGAGAGATCAGAAACCTCTCCCGTGCAAGAAGAACATTCCGCTTTTTTTGAATGAGCTTTGGCTAGGTAGGCGCCGATTGGATGGCAATGCGGCTTAACACATGCACGCAGCTCTTGTTTGTCGTATTAGTTGACACTCTTGTTTGTCGTATTAGTTGACAGAACAAGATAACACATGCATGCACCTTGTATAGATGCATGCATGTTAGTTAATAGAATCTTCTTTGAGCTTTGTGCCGCATTGGCTAGCTCGTGAGTACATGGGTCTATTACTCTAATCGACCAACGTGTCCCTCTCAGCTCTCCTATGGACACTACGATCATTGTAGTTCACAGATGTTTATTTCCGTAAACTGATAGATAAAGCTAGGTTAATTAACGCCGACCGATCTCAAGGTATAATATATATGCATGCACGTATCAAAAGGTACTGCCTTTCATGGATTTGTGAAGTCCCTGAATCAAGCTATCGGCCCATGTTGTCTACTTATGTAATGGCCTTTGTTGAGACTATTTTGCGATGGGCCTGTTCATCTAGTTTTGTACCGGGCCTCCCAGTTCAGCTTAACTGTTTTACCGGACTTTTGGGCCTCCTGTGCGATGGTTTTCAAAATTAGCCCTACCATTGTGCTCATTTTGTCGCCGGTGTCTTTGTCTCCTTCCGTGTTAATGGCCAAGTTCTTTTCAATTTATAGTTTATGATTTATAATTTCTCTTAAATAAATAAAAAGAACAACTTCTGTACCGTCGTTTCAAAGCGGCTTATCAGGATAGCTTTTTTAAAGCACTTATCGACTTATCGACATTCGATTCGTTTCCACAAGTACTCGTATTAGGATTAAAAGCCATAAGCTGAACCATAAGCTATAAACCGCAATCAAAAGAGCCCACCCATTGTTTGTCAAGCGCCTTCTTCACTATGCTATGCCCCTAACCTCAATGAGTGCCATCCAGCGTTTACGCTACCTATTGAAAAATTTTACCATCCCTCATCGGTATGGCCAATAACAAGAAATTTCGGAAAATTTTGCTGACAAATTGAAATTGAAATGTGAATTTTTTAGGAAAAACTAGGGAAACTTGTGGAGATAAACTATATGTATACTCACGAAATAGAGATGGAAATTAAGTTAAAATCTGACGTATTTTCGTACTTAAATGAATTTTATTTGAAAATATGGGCCCCACAACCGAAAATCGCCGTCTCGTTTTCCTTCCGGCCCTCACTGGTACGATCAGTTTCGCCAATTTTCCTTGCCTACCCTCACTGGTTTGAGCGTTTTTGCTGGTAACCGCCGAAATTACGGCGAAATTTTATTCCCCGGTGCCATCCCGGCCTCCTTCACTATGCTATATAGTAAGACCATTGCAATTCTTTTGGCTTTCTGAACATCCAGCCTAAGCTGATGGGAATTTCAGGGCAAGGTTAACCACAGCTTTGCTTGCTGCCATCCATGCATTGCAGCAGGTTTTGCCTGGTGCGAGCTCAATCTTCACCAGCTGATCGATGTTGTTGAAGACTTCTCTGGTAATTAACAACCAAAGCTCTTCGTCAGTTTGCATGTGCTCCATGCCAACCTTTGATGATATAGGTGGATCAGGATTTAGCCAATTCAGAATCATTTATAATTACCACTGCATTATTTGTTGGATCAGTAGATAGTGCTCACAGATACATCATTGAATCATTTCATATATGGCGTAAACTGTACTATACAATAATATTACAACATCAGAGTTCAAATAGACTGTATCGGATCAAATTTACAATAGAGCCGACTAGGCCAAATAATACATTACATAAAATACGGAAGCGTAGCGGAAGCAAAAGGGAAGGCACATCTCACCACAAGCAAGTGACTGGGGAAGGTTTGTGTGTAACCGATATTAACCAGAGGCTTAGATAATATTGGTGCACGTGAACACTACCTTAGCCAGACTGGGGCAAGACCTAGACTATTAGGGACTAATCTACTCTAGTCCATATTCTTCACCATCAGCTCTTGGAATATGTACTTGTAGTGCCCTTGGTCACATTCTTCACCATCAACTCCTAGAATATTGTTACTCGTAGTGCCCTTGGTCCATAGGCTTTAAGGGATTTTGTGAGTAAGGGTGAACGCAAGCAACAGTGCTATGCGAGCCAACACACATAATGCAATATTTATGCATGCAAGGCTTCACAAGGATAGCTCATGTTCTTTTATTTGCTAAAGGCAATATTTGAAAATTACTGATAATTATAAAGTCCTACAACTTAGCATTTTAACCAAACTATATTTTATTAAAGTGAGTAAAAGTGTGCAATATTAATAATAGTGCATGTTCTATTCATCTGTTACATCATTCCATCTACAATATGCTAGTTTTTATTACTAGAGTTACATCCACCCACTATCAGCACTGGGTTACATCCACCCAACGAGTTTTTCATCCCACCCACAAAAGTGTTTGAAATAGAAACTAACTCGAGTAAGTTCTTATGCCCGTCTTGACCGTGGGCATGGCTATTCGAATAGTTTATACTCTGTAGAGACTACACACTTTATCCACAAGAGATAATCAACTTGGTATGTTTCACATATTTCCTTAGACATGTGAATCAAGGAGATCATCACAAGACCTTTACAATGCATCCCCCAGTGTAAGTTACACCCGCTAAAGTTTCACTTGAGGGCGGTTACATCCACCATACCCATACCATCTCTTGTGCCACAAGATGGCTTACACCACCATAACGGCTTAAAACTAGCGATACAACTCGTGTGTCACTCCAATGGTGTAACTTGTACTGGTGGATATAAATTATTTAGCTAGGTCGTACCTATTATGGATTTGTGGTTGTACTGTTTTATATTAGGAGGCCATCACAGAAGTAAGTCATTAAAGTTATCTGGATGGTACATGCCACATTCCATAATTTCTCGTGCTACTTTTGCACTAACCATCATACCTTTCGCCCAGATATGGTAACAGCAAGTTTTAGGATTTTGAAAAGCATAAACTTTATCTCAAATATATCAGTCGTTTCCCTACAACGACTACCCAAAATAAGTTTCATGAATAAAAGATTGTTATTAGGGCAAACTTGTGCCCGGTACTTAAGTACAACTAGTATGACGATTAAGTACAACCTATAACTAGTAAAGTTACCCTTAAATATTTAGAGTGATAAGGTTTATGTAATTCAAGTGTCAAGGATGGTATACTAATATTATAATGTCAAGTAGGCAGGTATCTCCTTTAAGATTAACATATATTTGCATAACAAATAATAGTATGCATTTTGATAATTTAAATGAACATAAATTTTTATAAGATTTAGGATCAATATGTTCAAAGTATTAACTTACCTGGCTCATAGGTGGTTGGTCTTGGAATTCTTGAGCTTGCTTGAACTAGGGCTCTTCCATGTCCTCATACTCTACTCGGTTGGTCGCATCGAAAACGTACATAGGATAGCAAAATAAATAAATACAAACAAAAAATTTAAATAAACTATAAATTTAACAAAACTAGTTTCATTGGACAGATCTTGAATTTAGAAAAATTTAGAAATTTTTTTATTCAATTTGGAGCTAAAATGAGTGAGAACGAGCCCTTTGAAGTTTAAAACAAAATTTAATTCAAGAAAAGAAAGAGGAGAGAGGTTACTCTCATTGACATGAGGGGCCACAAAACTAATTTCTTTTTGGAAAAATTCTTTAATTGGAAAAGGCTGCTAAGGCTGACAAATGGGCCCCACAATATTTAAATTTAACTTGGATTTAATTTCTAAAATTTAAATTTAACTTGGATTTAATTTCTAAAAGAAAAATGGTGCTTCCACTGACTGGTGTGTCCCAATTATTGTGCAAACAGTAACACGGGGCCCATATATGAGTGGCCATGATTCTTAAGACATGGGTTAAACTGTTTTTAACATGGCTGGGCCCTCATGGTAGAGGGACAAGGAGGTTACTTAAGTAATCGGGCCCACGTGTCAATGTGATTAGGTAATACTAAGCACCATCATTATGCTAATCTTAATTACACACGCTAATTTAAACACTTCGCTGTAGTTCATCTTCCTCACCGAGAAGAGGTGAAGCCCTTTGCCAGCGGTGGAGACCTCGACGATGGTATCATGGTTGAAAATGAATACCAGCGTGGTTGAACATGGATACCATGGCGTGGCATGCACCTTCTAGCGAGTTGGCGTAGGCTAATTTGATGGCTAGGGTTGCTGACCGCGAGCTTGCATGACAGCACCATAGGGAGCATGGCACCACAGCAGTTGGCGGCACCAAAAGTCAATTCGTTGTTGTTAGGGGAGCATATATGGACAGAGAGGAGCTCATCGAAGGCGTCAATGAGGCTCAGGAACAATTGTGATAGCTTGGCGGTGGGAGACTAAAACAGCGAAGGAATGGCACCATGGAGGGCTCATAGGAGAAAAAGGGAGTGCTCAAGGGTGGTTGGGTCATCATCGGGAAGTCCGCATGAAGCTCCGGGTGAGGGCAATTGAACCGAGGCATAGTGGAGCTCTAGATGGCTTGGCAGTGGCACTTTGATTGGAGAGTTGATTAATTAGTTGCAAGGGGAGGTGAGGGGGGGGGGGGGGGGGGCGGTGAGAGGAGGTCAGGCGTGATCTTTATAGTGGGGGAGAAGCGTAGGACACGGGGTACCATGTGGCACGCTTCGATCATGACAGTGGTGTCGGCAGAGAATTGGGCAGACGTGCATGGGAGGATTGGCGCAACATCGAGTCGAGTGTCATCATGGGCATGTGACGCAAGGAGCTACAGCATGGAAATGATGGGACAGGGCGGCTCGGGCTAAGACGTCACAATGGTGAGGAAGGAAAGGGCGGCTAGGCATTGGAGCTTAGGGGTGGTGGCGTCGCAGCGGGGATGGGGCATCGTAGGCATGGCGCAGTGCCAGGAATCCTAGAATAGGAAGGGCACAGGAGTGGCGCAGCAGCTGAGCAACGCGGTGTTCACACGCACAGTGTGCGGCGAGAGCGCGTCCGTGCGGCGTTGGCCGTTCCTGGCCAGGCTGGGGGTCAAATGGGTTAGGCCCAAGAGAGAAAAGGGTAGAGCTGGGCTGGCCAAGCCCAAGGACAGATCAAACTTTTGAAAATTTTGATTTCTGAGTTGAATTTATACTGCACAATTGAATTCAAACACAAATTTTAATTTTCAATTCAAGCAAACTTTTAAAATCCCAAAGTGAGCTGTTACACTCACATTAATCTCCGTTAATTCTCTAACCAAAACACTTAAAAACATTACTCAAGTAAGGACAAGCGTGTGCTCGAAATCTGCCCTAGCTGTTTTTCGGTTTTGCCTGTTTGTTTCATTAGGTTTTCTTTTCAAGGGAAAGGTGTTTCATTTTTTTCCTTGCACAAGTGCATATTTTCTTTTTCAAAACCAAGTTACTCAAATATGAGTTGTTCACGGCAGATTTAGCCAAGATGAGACTAAAACTAGATTATTGTATAAGTGTACAAGAAAAAAAGCAGTGGCAACCGTACAAGAATACAGAGCAGTGGGCTTGTACACCAAGTATATATATAGAATGAATTGGAAAGTGAAGATCGGAAAAGCCAAGGGGCCAGCTGAACCCCTAGCTCTATACTATACATTCACCTGCCGCTGAATTAATGTACGATTCAAAATTGCAAACCTATCTAGATCTAATATTTACTTAGAAAAATGTATTTAAATGAGAAACTCTATCCATCATACATGTTGCTACTATAATTGCTTCCAGTAATGCATATTTAACTCGGTAGCATGCAGGTGATGAGCTCATGAAGTACTGCATAGAGTAAGTACGGCATTGTTTCTAAACTAGAAGCAACATACAGTAGTTCTAGAATAACTCACACACAAATAATAGTTACAAGCAAGAGTTTATACTCGAACAACCGGTTCAACATATATCATGCTACACACGTACATTACATAGGTTACAATGAAACATTTAGACACACACACACACACACAAATGATAATGCTAATTGTGGAAAAACACACACACTACAATAATATAGAAAACAGACTTAGTTTCACACAAGCCAAGTAGACTGTTTTTTTTGTGTTGTTGTTTTTGTTTTTTCAGAATGTGATGCAAACTGGTTTAGCTGTCACTAGATAGGCCGGCTAGGAAGTCGGTCGATTAATGCAAATTGGTTTAGCTGTAATGCAAACTGAATTTTTGGAAGACATGAACATGCAGGCGAGGGGCAGGGTTTCCGTGGATGGATGAATTGGAGACGGATGCATGGGTGGTATCAAGGGTAACATATATGTGTTGTTGTAGCTAGACGCATATGTGGGTGTTGCCGTGGATGGATGAATGGGAGACGGATGGATGTGGATGGCTGAGTGGAGTGAACTCACGTACCAACTTGAGATGTATGGATGAGCAGAGCTTGAGTTGATTCACCTGAGGTAGCTCGTCACCTCGGTGCGCTCGTCGAAGGAGGCGAACGCCTGGGGAAGCTTGGGCTCGTAGCTGCCGTGGTGCTGGGGTGTGTCCCATCTCAGCTTGGCCCACCAAGCCCTCTCCCCGCTCACCTCCACCTTGCTTGCTTCTTCTTTGACTTGCAGGAGGTGCGGGAGACGGCGCAGGCTCGAGCACCCGCGGACGTGGAGCTCCTTCCACATCGGTGCGGTGATGACGGCGTCATCGTCGCGGAGGTGCTTCAGCTGTGGCAGCTCCTGGAAGCGTATCCTTTGGAGGCGTGGGAGCTGATAAGAAGAATAGCCTTGACGACCAGGGTAGTTGTAGAAGATTGTCTTGAGGTTGTAGCAGAACAAGATGTCAAGTGTCTCGAGACATGGTAGTTCTGTTTCACATGGCATCATGTCCTCCAATCTTGGGCAGTCCTCGAGGTGTAGGTGCTCTAGTGTACTGAAGCTGTCCTCTTTAATATACCTTTTTGGTTGGTAGAAGTGAGTTAGACTTTTGAGGTTACTAGCATGCATATTTCGTAGATTTTTCAAGCCATCTGTTTTTTGGAAAACCACCTCCATTTGATAGCACCACCGAAGCTCACATTCTTCCAGCTCACCGAAGGAGCTCAGATCAAAAAGGTGCGAAATAGAAGTATCAGTTGTCACATATATCGATTTGGTGACTTGTAGAAGGTACTCTAAACCATAAGGACGCCTATTCATGGTTGAGATCTCCACATGACGCTCAGTTTGGCTTTGGCGAAGGGAAGCTATCATCGGCGATGCAATAGCAACTGCCTCTGCCTTATAGCTGCTATATACATCTAAATAAGTTGATTGCTTCTGTAGTAATTCCTGCAGCTTGTTGGCCACCATGCCGTCTCCATCCTGCATCTTTCTAATTTTGACCATGCATGGTGCAACTCGAACATAGAAAGAATGGAAAAACTGTCCATTCCTTACTAAATTCATAGCAATGTTATTGAAGCTATAGAATAACCTGGAGTCATTGATGCACACATGAGCAACTTGATTAGAATGATTATTAGTTCCATCTGCATAGTGATCCAAGCAAAACACATTTGGGAGTCGCTGCAGCTTATGCCAAGGAAATCGCCTCAGAGATGGTACACCCATGAGAAGCAATCGCTTAAGCTGGGGCAGATTAGGGCACTGATCAATATGGCTTTAGCTTCTGGCTTCAGCTTATTTTTGCACTATTCATAAATTTCGTCTTTTTCTGAACTTTTGGCTTTTTTTTGAGTTTTTTTACCGGTTCTTTTTTTCCTCGTATTTGTTTACATTATACGTGATGGGCTAATATATTTTTTTCTATTTTTAAATTTTTTAAATTTAATTATGGTAAATAAACCTCTGTCAGCTACAGTGTTTTTTTCAGCCAGTTACAGTGTTTTCAGCCATAAGCCATGAGGCTTTCAGCCGAACCGATCACCACCTAGGGATGTCGGCAGGGAGCTCCCTGAGAGCCGTAGCAGACAGGTCTAGGTCCTCCAAAGCACCAAGGTCCCTCAAGTCCATAGACTCGAGCTTTGTACATTTGCACAAGGACAAGCACCTCACGTGAGGTGCAGAGATTAGTGAGAAAGATTTAAGGGTAGGATGCCCATCTAATTTTATCTCTTGTACCACTGTCGATTCCCATCCTTCGATGCGAAGCTCCTCGAGGCAACCATGCCATGCTTCCTCTATAAGTGATTTTGGTAAACCTAGCCACTGCATGCCACCTGAGAGGAAGACTGTTTTAAGGCTTGCTCCCCCGAATACCTCAGCTTCTCTTAACTCATCGCACCCTTGGATATATAGCTCCTTGAGGCCTTGGGCTTCAGAAATTGACCGTGGGAGTGACATCAACAACTTGTTGTCAATAAGCTTGAGTGTTTGAAGATGTTGCGTTCCTGCAAAAATCTCATGTGGAAATGATTTTATTTGAGTCCCTCTGATCTCGAGTGTTGTTAAACTGAGCAGTGCAGCCATGGAAGGGGGCAATTCCACAAGGTTGGGGCATTTGAGTAGAATGAGCACTTCAAGATTTGACATGCCTTGGAAAAAGTTTAGAGGGAAAGTAGTTACTTCTGAATAGGACATGTCCAGGTGTATCAAATTGCTCTTGTGATTGCCGATATCTTGCGTCAGATGAGAAAAAGGAACTCCATTCATATCAAGAATTTGAAGCTGGCATAGGGTGGACAATGGTGAATAGGAACCACTACTGGTTGTTGAGTCCGTAGTAATAGCTGTTGAGGAACTGAATAGAGTTTTGAGATTATGGCAGCCTCTGAGGGAAAGCAACCGAAGGTTCAATAGACAACTAATTGAAGAAGGGAGTGAGTTTACTGGAGTATAGGAGAGATCAAGAACACTAAGAAAACAGAGTTTGGACAAGGAACTTTCGAGTTTGAAGTGCTGTGAGCAACCTCTTAGAATAAGTGCGGTCGGACCACTGGTTTCTTCCTGCCTCAACCATTCTCTGCTTATATGCCATCCTTGGTCACCCATGAACGAGATCCATTTCTTGTGCTCCAACTCCTTGTCATCTGAAAGTTCATGTACTGTGAGGCCCTCTGCAATGAGGCTGTGATATAGTAAAAAGTGGGCAGCACTTTTGGTGGCTTCATCAGCTTCACGAGCAGGAGAAAAGGGTAACTGCAGCAATGAATATTCTTGGAATGCTTCAAGGATGACCCTTCCAACTTGATGGACATTATGGTACTTGCTACAGCAGCTGCCAGTTTCTTGAAGTTTTGGTTTGTTGATGAGAATGCCTTGAGCGAGCCATTGATGGATGAGCTCATCTGAGGTGACAGATGGTGCAATAGAACTTTGGTGATCTCCGTCTCCATGAGGTGGTGAACATTGGGGAAAGAGCTGCATGGCGTAGTGAAAACACCGGAGGGCTACACGGTGCCAGTACCGCTCGTCTCCCTGGCGGATGGTGTTGAAGATGCACTTGGATGATTGACGCAGCGCAGAGAGGATAATTGCCGAGGTTTCATTATTGGTGAAGGAGCCGTAGATGTCATCATCTTCGGACTTGCTCCTATTCATCACATCTAGGGAGGTGGTGGATATCACCCATTCAGAACGTGTCCACGCATCAGGAAGAGGAAGCCCCACGTTGCGTGAGAAAATTCTCCTGCGGTGGATGGGCTCGTAGAGGTTCTCAACCACTAGTAGGTACCTTTTATTCAACAGCATTTCCCTGACCCGAGGAGCTATTTTGTTCCGCAAGGACCTGTAAATAGGATCCTGCATCCCGTAGGTGTAGTACCGCAGCTCGTCGTCGGCTTCTTCTTGGCTGATGTATTCTTCTTGGTCGAGCAGGCCGAGCTCCTTCGCCACCGCGGCGGCCAGCTGGTAACAGATCCACTTGCGTCCCACTCGGGCTTCTGTTTCTTCCGTGGGCGTGGGCTCCTCCAGCTCCACCGTTATCACGTGATCATGGGGTTTCGGTTCCCGTATCGCCCTGATTGCCTCCAGAGCCATGGCTGATATGGCCCGTGTGAAGGAAGCCGCCGGCCCCACCCCCACATTCCAATGCACGTAGCCATTGCCCACAATGATGTGCAGTTTCGACGTCAGCAGATAATATACATCCGTGCGACGGTATCCATATAGCCTGGAAACACATGCAAATAATTAATTGTTCCATTAACACGGTATGCATCTGTACTGCAAGAAACGTTACACATTAATTAATTAATCGATCGATCTCATGCGTTATTTCATCTAGCCTGGAAACACAGGCAATTAAGGCCCCGTTTGGTACAACTCCATCACCGGCTCCTGAAGCTGTTTGGAGCCGTTTTGTGCCAAACGGGGTAAAACAAAATAGCTCCACCTAAGGAGTCCCTTAAAACCTGCTGAGACAAAAGTAACTCCTTGGGTGGAGCTGAAAAAAGTAGCTCCACCCAGCTCCACTTGTGAAGTAAAAAAAAACAGCTCCACTTGTGAAGTAAAAAACAGCTCCATCAACGACCCGCCGGCTGGCCAGATTGAATACTACACCTACGGATACTCACTCTATAAACAAATAATATTGCGCGCATGAAAACTTGAATACTTAAGCAGTTTCAACCATGCTCTGGTATTTAACTTGTCAACAAGAAAAAGAAAGAAAGAAAAACACACGACATACACACGATAAAAATACGAGCGACGGACTTAGAAGCAGTTCCTTCTAATCAATCTGTCAACCAAAAAAAAAAGAAACTAAGAAAAATAATCAAAATAAACTCACGATGGGATTAATTCCTTCGGGAGTAACTAGAGTACTTAGGCCATTTAGGTATTGCGGAGAATTATTATAATCTCACTTAGTTGACTCGTTTATGGATGTACTATGATATTTGGCTAGCTGTCTGTTTCTTAATCAGATTGCAAATGGATATATTATTGCGGACCAGAACATATGAGATAAAATATGAGAAGACAACTATTTCGTAACATAATCTCTATTCCTTAAAAATGTGAGTTGGTCGTCAGTTCATTCTCCCTCCTCTCTTCTTAACTGTCTGATCAAAGATCAGCCGTCCAAATCCGTATATACATAATTCTTCCGCTCCTCGTAGAAAAGGTTGGGCCGACGTATGGGTCGCGCTCCTCCTCTTCTCTTCCCCCAATTCTCCGCCTCCTTCTCTCTCCCGAACCCTCATGTCGCGCCTCCTCCTCAGCGCCACCGCCAATTCCTTCCCCACGAGGCAACGTCTGGTTGCAGTCCCCCAACTTCCCCAGTAGCACCGCATCCCCCCATCGCCGCCTCCTCTCCCCATCTACCCGCTGCCACCTCCCCACCTCCACCTCTTGCAACCACAGCCTCCTCTCCCCATCTGCCCGCCGCCACCTCCCCACCTCCACCTCCACCTCCCCACCTCCACCTCTCGCAACCACAGCCTCCTCTCCCCCGAACCCTCGTGTCGCGCCTCCTCCTCCTCCTCGCTGCCGCCACCAATTCCTTCCCCGTGCGGCAGCGTCTGGTCGCAATCCACCATCTTCCCCCAGCAGCGCCACATCCCCCCTCGCCGCCTCCCCAACGCATTCACCCGCTGCCTCCTCTCCCCATCTGCCCGCCGCCACCTCCCCACCTCCACCTCCCACAACCGCCGCCTCCTCTCCCCCGAACCCTTGTGTCGCCACCTCCCCCACCACCTCTCGCAACCGTCGCCTCCTCTCCCCCGAACCCTCCAACCAGCGGCACGACGCTCGGCGACTGCGGCTGGTGGATCAGAGAAAAGGGTGCTTGGCGACAGCGGTCGGTGGATCAGAGAGAAGGGTGCTCAGCGATGGTGGCGGCGGCTTCCTCTTCCTACACCCGCCCACGTGGCTCTCCCCCCGCCATTGCTGCCTAGTGGTCACTCGCTCAGTGAGCCTCTCAACCTCCTCCTGCTTTTCGCTCGGAGCCCGTCGCACTATCTGGTGATTTTGGTCTCCCAAACTGATCATCGAATTCAGTACCGTGGTCGAAGGGGGCTATGACCGAAGTTGAGGGGCCGTGATCGAAGTCGAAGCCATGGTTGAAGAGGGTCGTGGCCGAAGTCGAAGATCCGTGGTTGAAGTCGAAGCCGTGGTCAAAAGGATGGTGGTCGAAGTCAAAGGGTCATGGTTAGGGGTGGATATCGAGCTGGCTCGGCTCGGCTCGGTAACGAAATGACTCGGCTCAGCTCGCTTCGGCTCGTTAAGGTAACGAGCTAAAAAGCAGGCTCGGCTCGGCTCGGTGGAAAACTCAGGCTCGGCTCGTTAGGCTCGTTAAAACAAAATACATATTTTGATTGCAATTATACAAACATATGAAAGAAACATAGCATATATGAACAGATCAACAAGTAAAATGCAAGCAAATTACATTATGCTTTTACACCCAAGATTAGCTCAAAATGCAAGCAAAATCACATCATCTCAACTCTCAAGTGCAGATTGCAGAAGCAGAATAGATCGGCAGAGCAGATAATCTCAAGTGCAGATTGCATTGCAGAAGCAGCAGAATAGATCGGTATTTGCAGCAGAACAGATTGCAGAAGCAGCAGAACAGATCGGCTACATTTACATAGTAAAATCACATCATATGTCTCACAAACAGTGCTGCCATTTCATATGTAAGAGCAACATTCAATAGCCAGTAGATAAAGGCCACTCAGGCGACGCAGATTAACAGTAAAGCAAAATTCCCCCACATGTTTTGTTTGGAACCCTTTGCAAACGTGCAGATCGGGAGCCAACGGGGATCTCCGCTGCCGCCGGTGTCAGGCGGCGCGTCGCGTGGGCGAGCTCCGCTCAGATCGGGAGCCGACGGGGATCTCCGCTGCCGCCGGTGTCGGGCGGCGCGTGGGAGGAGGACAGGGATCGACGGGATCTGGGAGGAGGATGGGGATCGGGAGCCGAGGATCGATTTGTTGGAGCTCCGCCCAGATCGGGCGGCGCGTGGGAGGAGGATAGGGATCGAGAGCCGGGGATCGATTTGGACGGGATCAGGATGGGATCGATTTGGAGGGGCTCGCCGGCCATCGCCGCGAGAGAGGCAAGGAGGATGGGGATCGGGAGCCGCATTCGGCCGATCGGGGATCTATGCTACGGACCTGCGGTGTCTTCACTCGCGCAGATGGGCCGACCGCACATATGGCTGAGATGGGCCGCCCAACTGCCCGAGATAGTGCCCAGTCAAACCGAGCCAAATGAGCCCCACGAGCGGCTCGTGAGCCAGCTCGGGCTCGGCTCGTTAAGTAGCCGAGCTAAATCTCTGGCTCGGCTCGGCTCGTTAATGCCACGAGCTGAGCCGAGTCTGTATCGAGCCGAGCCGAGCCATGAGCCTCGAGCCATATGTCCACCCCTAGTCATGGTCGAAGTCAGGTCGTGGTCGAAGTCGAAGGGTCGTGATTGAAGTCCAAGCTGTGGTCGAAGGGGACAGTGGTCAAAGGGGGCTATGGTCGAAGTTAGGCCGTGGTCGAAGTCGAAGGGCTGTGGACGAAGTTGGTCCGCGGTTGAAGTCGAAGGGCCGTGGTCGAAGTCGAAGGGTCATGGTCGAAGTCCAAGACGTGGTCAAAGGGGACAGTGGTCGAAATAGGTAGTGGTCGAAGTTGAAGGGCCGTGGATGAAGTCAATCCGTGGTCAAAGTCGAAGGGATGTGGTTAACGGCAGGGCCATGGTTGACGTCGGGGCCATGGTTGAGGGGCCGTGGCCAATCTGTGATCGAAGTCGAAGCTGTGGTCGAAGAGGACGGTGGTCGAAGGGGAAGTGGTCGACGTCGAAAGGCCGTGGTCAAAGGGGACAGTGGTTGAAGTCAAAGCCGTGGTCGATGTTGAAGGGTCGAGGTCGAAGGGAATAGTGGTCGATGTCAAAGGGCCATGGTCGAAGAGGACAATGGTCGAAGGGGATGATGGTCGAAGGGGGAAGTGGTCGACGTCGAAGGGCCGTGGTCGAAGGGGATAGTGGTCGAAGGAGGCAGTGGTCGAAGTCGAAGCCGTGGTGAAAGGGGGAAGTGGTCAGCGTCAAAGGGCCATGGTCGTCGAAGGGACGTGGTTGAAGGGGACAGTGGTCGAGAAGGGCAGTGGTCGAAGTTGAAGGGGGCAATGGTTGAAGTCGGGGCCGTGGTTGAAGTCAATGCCGTGGTCGAAGTCGGGACTGTGGTCGAGGGGGGCTATATGGTCAAAGGGGGCCGTGGTCGACGTTGAAGGGCCATGGTCGAAGTCGGGGCCGAGCAGGCTAGCGCCGGCAGTTGGGCGACAGGGCACAAGCGCACCGGAGGGCTACCAATGTACGACCACCAGCGATGGTCAGCCGCTCCCAACCTACGATCACACGCGATGGTCGACGGCTTCTAACTTACGACCATGAGGTGTGATCAACAGCTTCCGATTTACGAACACGAGCACTGGTCGATATGTTCCGACTTACGACCATGAGGTGTGGTCGATGTCTTTTGACTTACAACCATAAGCGCTGGTTGATGTGTTCTGACTTACGACCATGAGGTGTCCTCGATGGCTTTTGACTTACAACCACGAACAATGATCAACGGCTTCCGACGTACGACCACGAGCCATTGTCGAAGGCTCTCGATTTAGGACCACGATCGATCGTCGACTGCTGCCAACTTATGACTAGCAGCATGGTCGACCACTCCCGATGTACGATCACACGCGATCGTCAATGGCTTCCGACTTACGACGACAAGGTGTGCTTGAGGGCTCTCGACCTACGACCATGAGATGTGGTCAATGTCTTCTGACTTATCACCACGAGGTGTGATCAATAGCTTCCGACTTACTTGACGGATTTAAAAACTTTTAGAACATATTTGTATGTATATTGTAAAAATTTTTACCACCCATGAGTTTTAAAACATGTAGTATGACAAATTTTAAAAGTCCGTAGCAACGCATGGGTATTTTGCTAGTTTATCTAAATTTAATACTATTTAGAGGAGAACGTGGACCTCCATAAGAAATGTGTGTCTCATTTTTACTACTTCCTGAACTTCTTATAGCCTGTTTGCGGTGTTGGACAATGGAATCTAGTCTGGAACACGACTGTTATGTCAAGTGCTTTTTGAAGAGCCACCGCAATGCTAAACGGTGCCATGTTCAGCTATATTCGTTGGCATGCTAAATCACTATTCTTTTAAAAAGGAACTCCCAAAAAAAATCAACGTCCTGAAAAAAGCAACTCGTGAAAAAAAAACCCTCATTAAGGGCATGCACAATGGATTTGTAACACCCTGCCAAACATTTTCTCAATAGGCAACCTACCGTGGGGTGAACCTGTGCAAGCATAGTATATTGCTTACATTTTTCTCCTCGCTTTGCATAAAAGGGTTAACTCGGAGGTGCTACATTTAGACCTAACAGACATTATATACTATTACAACCCACTTTAGACAAACAATATGGGACTAATCTCACCGTACAACTCCACATGGGCCACATAGGCCACAATACAAATGGTACGAGGTATTACAGGGTTGGTATAAGCCATCTAAAAACAATGCCACATCAAATTCATGCGAATCTAGAGGAAAGAGGGCAGGAGAGAGAGAGAGGAGGTCAGCTATTGCTGAATATGCGATCTATTTGTGTGAACCAATGCACTTATAGATAGTATTATGCTTGTTGTAGAGAGCTCGTCTACTCACAACGTGATCTCTAGGGCCCACCGGAGTACAAACAATAGTTGTCTATTCCATTGTAAAATGTTTACATCAATATCGAGGAATATTTGATGGTGGTGATAGTACTTGTGCCATCCAAATAAATCCTAAATGTTATTGATAAGTCTACCTAAAATAAATATTTAAAATAATTAAGTACAACTAATCATTGTTAGGATGCTGCGGAAAAATACATGGATAACCAATAACTAATGTCTTTCGTGAATTAAAAAAAAGGTTTGTAGATGAGGAAGTTGAAAATCATACCAAAAGTTAATATCTCGCAGATCATCATCACGCCATTTATGCACTGAAAATGGTGGTGTTGCCATGACTTATGATTAGTACTGGATCAAAATTCTTAATTTACACAAAACCTGGAAGAAAAAATTGATTTTAATTAGTTATCAACAAGGAATCATAACACCATTAGCATAAAAAGGGAAATAAAAAACTTTTATAGGATACATCTTTTGCATAATTTTGATCACTGTTTCAAATCGTGATGATGCAGTGAATAAGGTTATCGCGCATAGTAGGAGCTATCGTGGAGGCTATCCTACCTAGTGATTTTATTTAAATATGTTAACTATATTTATTTTAATGTTATCTAAGATACTATATAAATAAAAAATAACAAAAGAGTGAGCATTGTTTAAGAAAAAAAACAAATTTATAACACTTTCGTAACTTGTTCTATCAAAAATCTAAATTATGAATTGCAAAGAAAAGCTTTGGCATGTTTTGGGAAAATTAGAAATCAACCTGAAGAACAAGGTGCATCTATATGTTTGTTGCTTGTGATTCTTAGCTGGCCTAGCATTCTTGTGGTAAATTTATGTGTTTAGAATATAAAGCAGTGACTAACAAAGTCATGATAGGATATAGCTATCGAGGCCAAGGCAGTGGCTTGAACCATAAGGCTTGGCATGGAGGGCATGTCCTAACACTATGGCTGCTATGAAGCCGCCACTCGTTACATGGTACCAGCATGCAGCTGCCATGCAAGGCCTGGTCGAACGCCACCTGGTCGCTCTGTGCGGACACCATCTCTCAGGTCATGACACCGCTAGTACTAGGGATTGGGGGCTGGATCGTGAGGTGAGGGGATGAAGGGATGGATGACGTGGGCTAGCGGTGGATTTTCGCATAATCTGTCGTCTTCTCGTTGAGCCTTTATTGGAAGTTGGTCAATAACCACATAGCTAAGCATATGGGTGTGTATCATGTTGCCCCCAACAAGATACATGATGGTTGTATTTCTTTTTGTGAGAACACATATCACCGGTTTTTACTGTATAACTAGTTAACCATGAATTTGCTTCATGGTATTTCGAGACATGTCTGTTATAAAATACAATGTCCATTTGTTACTTAAGAGCTTGAACAAGCACTATATCATTGTCATTCTCGTATCTGCATAATTGAATATTAGCCTGATTTATCTATGATCTGTGTATGACGATGTAGTGGGATCATGGGTAAGTCATGTGTGCATTTGCAGCACTACATGAGTTGTACAAGAAGAATAAGGAGAAGCTTTGGAGCAATCCTCCTCCAAGAACAAGAAGGTTACTGCTTTCAATGCCAAAGTGGTATCTAACGATGAATCTAAAGATGATGATGTTGACTTCGAGGAGGAAATAGCTCTCCTCATGAGAAGAATGAAGAAATTCATGAAAAGACGCTCAAACCAAAGTGCTAGTCACAAAAAGAGCAAGAAGGGCTGTTTCTACAACGACAACAAGTGCTATAGCATTTTTTGTTGCTATTAGTGCGATGAGAAGGGGTACATTACCTCTCATTGCCTAACGAAGAAGGATGACAAGGGCAAGTCATCTAAGAAGAAGGACTTCAATGGCAAGAAAAAGCTTTTCAAAAAGATACAAAAGGATAGCAAGAATGAAGCCCACATTAGAGAATGGAACTATGATGAGTCTACCAACTCTGACTCTGATGAAGATGAGTCCCCAAAGAAAAAGGGACTCGTTGGCATTGCAATTAAAGAGGCTCCTTCACTCTTCTCATCTCCTACATGTCTCATGGCAAAAGGAGATAAGGTAAAACCTCTAGATGACGATGAACCCTCCTATGATTAATTAATAGATATGCTATAAGATTTAAATGAATATCTTGAAAAAGAAATGGCAAAATTTAAGGTCTTTAAGAGATAATGTCTCTCTCTTAAGGAACCTTATGAGGAGCTAACGGAAGCTCATGACTTGCTAATTAAGAAAATTCAAGAAAGTCTTACACTATCATTGGAATTACTTGTGATATCATTGATGAGATGCCTAGTGTAAAGATTACTAATAATAGCATTTCTACCTTATGTGATAATTTATTAAAAATTCCATACTCTAGATTTAACTCTAATCATGAAGAGTAAAGTGTGATAATTTATTAGAAATTCCATACTCTAGATTTAACTCTAATCATGAAGAGTAAAGATTTATGATGTTAAGCTCATTGATGAAAACATTGAGTTAAAAGAATAAGTAACCAAGCTAAGCAAAAATTGGAGAGATGTTTCAAGCAAAAAAAAACAACCCTTTACATGCTATTGAGTGAGCAAAGGTGCTCATTGAAGAAAGAGGGGCTTGGGTTTGTACCTAAGAAAGGTAAGAAACCGGTTTACAAGCTCACAAGGTTTGTAAAAGAAAATGAAAGGTATTACTACAAGTGCTAAGGTGTGGGAAACTTGCAACAAACTTGTCCCATTGGTAAAACTCTATCCATAGAAATTTATGATTTATGTTGTATGCATAGAAAGACTAAGGATGACAAGGTTATTGCAAAATTTATTGGTACTTTGATTTTAAGCGCTATAAAAATGTTATTTGGGTGCCTAAAACCTTGGTCACTAATCTCTAAAAACTCAAACAAATTTAGCTACCTAAAAATCATAATTTTTTATAGGTGTACTACAAGACCGGTGGAAGGCATTGGGTGCTTGATAGTGGATGCACTTAATATATAACCAGAGACCGAAAGATGATCATCTCCTTTGAACATGGTAGTAACAAGAAAATCACATTTGGAGACAATAGCAAAGGAAAGGAACCGGTTTGGGTAAAATTGCTATCTCAAATGACCTTTCCATATCTAATGTATCTCTAGTAGAAACATTAAATTTAAACTTACTATCCATTACTTAATTGTGTGATCTTGGTCTCACATGTTCTTTCTCTAGAGATGGCGTTGTTATTTCTAAGGAAAAAGAAAATGAGTTAGTCTTCAAAGGCTTTAGATTTGAAAATATTTATTTGGTTGATTTCTCCTCAAGTGATTCATACTTGGAAATTTGTTTAATTGCAAAAACCTCTTTGGATTGATTATGGCATAGACTGGGAATAGTTCAACTCAAAAAGCTTTTTAAACATGATTTAATTGTTGGCTTAAAAGATGTGAAGTTTGAGAAAACAAGCTTTGTAGCGTTTGTCAATCCAAAAAATAAGTGGCAAATTCTCATCCTTTCAAAAGTATTATATCCACTTCTAGACCATTAGAGCTCTTATATATGGATTTATTTGGGCCAACAGCCTATAAGAGCATCGGAGGCAATAGCTATTGTTTAGTCATTGTAAATGATTACTCGAGATATACATGGATAATTTTTTACATGACAAGGGCAAAGCCTCCTGTATTTTCAAAAGTTTTGCAAAAAGAGCCAAAATGAATTTGATTTTAAAATAAAGAAAATCTATAGTGATAATGGTTCTGAGTTTAAGAACACTAAAATTGAAGATTTTTGTGATGATTTTGCAATAAAGCATGAACTATCCACAATCTACACTCCGCAACAAAAGAGAGTTGTAGAAAGAAAGTACCGAACACTAATTTAAATGGCAAGGACTATGCTTGATGAGTATAATACTTTTGATAAGTTTTGGGTGGAAGCTATCAATACCGCTTTCCATGCAACAAACCATTTTTATTTGCATCATCTTTTGAAGAAGGCTTCTTATGATTTGCTATTAGAAGAAAACCGAACATATCATATTTTTGTGTCTTTGGTTGCAAGTGTTACATTTTAAGAAAAGGTGTTCGATTCTCAAAATTTCAAAGTTGTTGCGATGTTAGTTTCTTGCTTGGTTATTCTTCAAATAGTAAAGCTTATAGAGTCTCCAATAAAAACTCTAGATTAGTTGAAGAAACTTGTGATGTTCAATTTGATGAAACTAATGGCTTTCAAGAAGTACAAGAGAATTTAGATGATGCAGGTAATGAAGGCCTAATACTTAATAATGAAGAACATGCAAATAGGCAACATCAAGCCAAAGGAGGACTCAAATGACCCACCATCTACAACTCAAGTCAATTCTCCTGCCACATAAACTCAAATAGAGGAAGAAGAACAACCACCGAATACACACAAAGTGTTGATGTTCTAATGCCAATCTTACATACGATTCTTTGGTTTGGAGGATCTCTCTTAGAGTGCAGACTATGCAAAAAGAAAATGACACGAAAAGTTACACACGTTCGGGCCTTCTCTGGAGAAAATAACAACACTACTCCTGTGTGGATGTATTACTTTCACTGAATACACTCAAGTGAAAAAAGATTAATGCTTGGAGCTTTTATGTCTCCTAATTAATTCTTCCTTGAGTGCCTCCTTTTCTCTCTCCCCTCCCATTGTGCCTTGACTTCATCCTTTATATATCGTATGAAGAGGTGTCGATTGCTTCGTGCCATGAGGTGCCTTCACGTTTTAGACTGTTAACTATCTGATGGAGGTTATTTTCAGTGACACAATACCCTCTTGTTGCCAGACAGTTATCACTAAAGGCAGGAAGGAGTTACGTGTAGTTATTCAAAAGAACTGTGTACGTTAACTACCCTGTCAATTAGACCCATGATTATCAAGTTGTCATAGACAAGGTGACCAAAGTTAAGTCAATCGTAGAAAGGTTCATAACCATAGAGTGGTCATAGAATGTCTTGCGACCACTTATGATCAAAGGGTAGTCATAGAATAACTTACGACTATGAGGTAGTTGTGGAGTGACTTACGACTACTTGCGACCACAAGAATGATAATGGAAGGACTTACGACCATGGAGCAATTATAAAGCGATCATAGAAAGGCTCACGACTGCATAGTCTGGTCTCTCCTGCTTGAATATTAGGGGTATATTCAAGCGCAGAATGATGTCATAATACAAATTATAAATAAATGATAAAATGAGGATTGTTATATCCTCATCACAAAGATCATCCAATAGATTAAACATTGGGTGATGTAAGTAAGGGTGTTCAAACTAGATCTTGTGTTGCTTCATTTTGTGAGCGTTACTCTTTTGTTTTGTCTCTTAAGCCTAAACGTGTAGATGAAGCACTCAATGATTTGGATTGGGTGAATGTTATGCATGAAAAACTTAACAAGTTCATCCAAAACAAATTTGGACATTGGTGGAAAGGCCCAAGGAACACAACGTAATTGGCGCAAAATGGGTCTTCTAAAACAAGCAAGATGAAAGCAGTGTAGTGGTAAGAAACAAGGTAATATTAGTTGCACAAGGTTTCTCTCAAGTCGAAGGTTTGGACTATGATGAAACCTTTGCTCCCATAATTAGACTTGAATCAATTCGTATTATACATGCTTTTGTTTTTTGTTTTGATATTAAATTATTTCAAATGGACGTCAAAAGTATATTTCTAAATGGTATAATTTCCAAATTTGTTTATTTTGAACAACATCCTGGTTTTGAAGATCCTAAGACTTCAAACCATATGTGCAAACTCTCCAGGGTGCTATATGGTCTTAACACAAGCTCCTAGAGCATGGTATAAGCACCTTTGATGTTTTATACACTCAAAGGGTTCAAAATTGAAAAAGTTGATACAACAATATTTACAAAAATCATAGATGCTGATTTCTTTATTTGCCAAATTTGTGTTGATGACATTATATTCGAATCTACTAATCAAGATTTTTACAAAGAGTTTGGTAATATGAAGTTTAGAGAATTTGAGATATCCATGATCGGAGAGCTAAGCTACTTCCTTGGACTTCAAATCAAGTAAGTCAAGGATAGGAACGTTCGTGAGCCAAACAAAATATGCAAAAGATATGATCAAGAAGTTTGGCATGGAGGATGTCAAGCTCATCAAGACTTCTATAACTACAAATGGACACCTTAACTTAAATGAAAATGGTAAACTGGTAGATTAAAAGCTTTATAGATCAATAGTTGTTAGATTTCTTTATCTTACCGCATGTAGGTCTGATATCATGTTTAGTGTTTACATATGTGCACGTTTTTAAGCATCACCAAAAGAATTCCATTTAGTGGACATGAAAAGAATTCACAGATATTTAAAGCATTCGTCTAGTATTGGCTTATGATATCCCAAATATGCTAATTTTGATTTAATTGGATATTCGGATTCTAATTATGCAGGTTACAAAGTGGATATAAAACCACCTCGGGTAATTGTCAATTGTTAGGAAGATCTCTAGTTTCATGATCATCTAAGAAACAGAACTCTATACCTCTTTCCACCGCTGAAGCCAAATATGTTTTTGCGGGTAGTTGTTGTGTTGTTATGGATGAGGCAAACTTTGATAGATTATGGAATTAATTTTGACAAAATGTCTCTTTTGTGTGATAATGATAGTGCTATAAATATAGCTAATAATCCGGTCTGACACTCAAGAACCATACATATAGATACATGCCACCATTTCTTGAGAGATCATATGTGCAAAGGAGATATTATCATTAGCCATATATGGACCGAAGATCAATTAGCTGATATCTTCACCAAACCCTTAGATGAAAGTCATTTTTGCAAATTAAGTAATGAGTTAAATGTCATAAATTATTTAAACGTTGCTTGAACTCTTGCCTCATGTCATTTGCTTTCGTTTGATGTTATTTGGAGATTTTAAACAAATTGTCTTTCAAAATTCTCTCAAAAATATTAATCTAATAAAAACTATTTTCTTGAAGTGTTGACTAAAATTTGGTGCATAATGATCCTGAAGAATACCTTGTGTGAAAATTAGGGATCATTTGCATTCTCTATCGTCGAGCAGTAATATGGCAATATCGAGCGGTACTAATGCTATCTAAGATGTGGCCCTAAATCTTTGTGCAACCAATGGCCCGCTCCCCTCTAATCCTCTTTTAGGCATTTCACCTCTCCACTACTCTAGAAAACCAAAAGTCCTCACACTCTTCTCTCTCTCTCTCTCTCTCATACCCCTACTCCAACAAAATCCTCAAGTCCTTGTTCTTGGCTCAAATCTCTTGGACTTTTTGATTGCTTGATCAAATCAAGTCTCTATAATTGTTCCCCATCATTCTCTTAAGGTAAAACACATTAAACCCTCTCTCTCTCTCTCTCTCTCTTCTCTCATTTTGGTTTCATGAGAGATTTCTAAAGTTTTGGATAATGTGGGTAAAATGGTTGAGATCTTTTTGGGAAAATTATGAGAATAAGTGTTTGATGACCTCTTATGTCTATTCCATGAATCAATCCATGTCAAACACTTGTTTAGATAAAAGTTTAGATTTTTCCCTAAGCCTCTCAGCATAAGCGGTAATACCGTACCTCTTGAGCAGTACTACCATAGTCCGGTAGTACCAATAGGAGAGAGAGCGGTACTACTGTTTTGCTAAAAATTTTCAACCATTTTGTGCATTAGATCAAAACCTTTTCTTCTAATCTAATATTCATCCTATCTTCCTTCTTAAGATGCCAAGGACCAAAACATCAGTTCACAAAAACCTAACATCTGAAGGCGAATCGGCGGATCGCTATAACCCTTATATTTGTCAATCCAGTCCTTCTCATTGCAAGGTAGCATCTCACAAGGCCGCCTCTATCCACGCGCCTTTGAGAGAGGACCATGACTCAATGATAGGCTCATTCCTCCAAGCCATGAGGGCACGAGACACAACATAATGTAATAGGGGGGAAGAAGTGGAAGAAACTGCCACTGCGTATGATGAGGCAAAAAATGATAATGAGGACAATGATGAAATTGAAGAAATGGAGGAGGCACAAAAGTAGATTGTGAACTTGAGGCTGAACATAAGTGAGTATTATACAATACTTCGCCACACAAACCAGTTCACAAAGCCCAAACTTCCTCAGATCCTCTCTTTCACACAAAATTCTAGCAAGATGTCTTTGCTTAGTTATATGATCACAACCATTAATTTGTTAAGCACAAGTACATGGATTGGGCACATCTCAATAGGATTGATCACTATAACAGGGTATGTCAGCTTTTTTATCTCTATTGGACTGCAGGATACAGTTGCACTAAGGTGTGACTATCATTGGGACATGATTAGATAGTTCTACGCTACTACTTTTGTATTCCCAGACTTCGAGTTCATGACATGGATGATGGGATATGAGAGGGTAGAGGCCACCAAGAGTGAGTTTGAGACAACACTACATACTTACCTTGGATGACATGAGAAGATATATTCTAGGCCGGTCCTAAGGATTGATTCCTGGACTTAGTACTATGACTTGTCTATCATATGTACACCGGGTAAGATAGCTGGACTTCTTCCCCTGCTGAGCCTAATCAACCGTATTGTCATCACACTTTCTTCCCGAAGAGCGAAAATTTTGATGTAGTCCGAGGTCATGCTTGGAACATTATTGACTGCATCATGAATGGAAGGAAGGTTGATGTGGTTGATGTTATAATAAGAGGGATTGCATCCTTCAAGAATGATAGAATCAAGAGAATCTATTCTGCTCCATATATCATAGCTCTTATCATGGGGAAGACTCACTACCTAGGAGTAAGGCCAGCACCTCACAAGCTGTACAAGCCTAGGGAAGGGGCTCCAATTCCTTTTGTTGTCCCTCCTCAAGCTTAGGAAGAAGAAGAGCATGAGGACACTCCTCCAGCAGCTGATCTACTTTCCTTGTCTCAAGTATTTGATGTTGTCTTGCAAATCCGTGACAATCAAATTGAGACAAATAATCAACTAGCTACCCTAACTTAGCATTTTAACACCCTTGATCATCCTTCCTCTTCAGTAGCACCTGGTAATTCTACCCTTCACTACCACTCTTTATCTCATGAGTAACTCTTTTTTGGTACTTAATGCCAAAGGGGGGAGAAAATGAAAATTAAAATGCGTGCAAGGAAGGAGAAGAAAGAAGCCTATCTATTATCTTATTGTCTATATATTTGAGGAACTTTTATTTGGTTGTAATGGATGCTTATGAACACTTTGTAATAGCATGGTCACTTTATCTTGCTACTTGTTATTATTAATGGTTATGTGACTATGGTATGCTTTTGATGCTTAGTTTAACTATTCATACTTATCATTTGTGAAATATTTCCTCAAACTCCAACAAAGAAAGGAAACTTCGCCAAAATTTCCAAAGGCTAGTCATGTACATGAAAAAATTTGAACTTCTCATATGCACAAATTTAGAGGGAGTTTTCTCTATTCATTGATCAATTCTTGAGTACAACTAATTTCTCATACACCTTTTGAATCTCTTCTAAAAATTACTTACATTCAAAAATCAAAACTAGAAAATACAACTTGTTTCATGACTTGGTGTATTTTCAAATTTTCTAAAAATTTCTTCCACATTAGTTTGGTTGTCATCAATCACCAAAAAAGGGGGAGATTATAAGGATCTAGGCCTCTAATATTGGTTCTGGTAATTATTGACAATATTGAGCATGGAACTAACATGTGTGCTTATGATGTGTCAAAAGTTTTTATTCCCAAGTCATCGATGACAATGCAGCTGTGGCATGCAAAAGCTGTAAAGGATCTACTTGGCTCAAGGTAAAGGTGAAAACCTAGTTTAGGTCCCTTTTATTTTGCCACTCTTGGTTTTTTTAAGAAAAGACCAGATTTATAGGTTAGATGTCGCACTATTAAGAGGGATCATGGCTAGTAACTTAAGGATTAATCTTGTGCCATGTTGATTAGCAAAAGGTCATGCATGCATCTGAAATATCCATTAGATAACATTGTTAGAAAAATTGGTAGCACTGGCTTGAAGGAGCTGTACTACCAGCTAGTGTTAATACTGCCATCTTGGAGCGGTACTACCGACCATCAGTAGTACTGATTTTTCAGTGGCATGTTTTTTCCAAAGAGCATGTTTTTGGACATCATTTGAGCTCTATAGAATCGGTAGTACCGATCTGACCATACGGTATTACCGTTGAGTGGTACTACCAATTTTACTTAGCGGTACTACCACATTTGGTGTAATAGCTAGTTGATTCACATTAAATGCACCTGTTATAACCATTGTACAGCATGTGTGGTAGTACTGGCAATACACAGCGGTACTATCGTACCTACTGATTTTTTTGGGATTGTCTCCCAAATGATCAAAATTTTGGTTGTGGGTATAAATACCCCCTCACTAGCACCATGGCTATAATCTTAGACCTCATTGAATACATTAGAGCCTTGTGTGCATTCTCCACCACTCAAATTGATTATTTCTCATCCTTGCGATAGTTGAGGGCATTAAAAGTGCATTTGCATCATTTGTTGATCTTTTGGTACTTGTTTCTCCTCAAACAAAACTTGTGATTCATTACTCTTGGTGTTTACTAGTACCTAGAAGGCTTGAGAGAAGTTTGCATGGTGATCTCTTCAAAGAAGGCTGTGAAGAGGCCCAGAATCGTTTGTGAGTGGTTCGGTGCTCGCTATCTCCAGAGTGGATGAAGAACAACCCTAGTGGATTAAGGTTTTTAGGCTTAATTCATGGAGCCGGTTCAATTCATTTAGACTTACCTTAACGTGGACTAGTGAAGACCAGCAAGTCTTCGATACCACGGGGAAAACATCGCATGTCTTCATTGTGGTTCTTTGTTTGTCTCTACTATTTCGTATTTACATTTCTAGTTATTGAAATTGATATACCTTGTGTTGCTAGAAAAGTCTTTGTAGAGACTTAGCTTATGGTACCTTAGTGAAACTATAATTATGTTGGTATTGGATTATGCTAGAAATTCTTGTTTAGCTCATTATTATTGAATTAATCCATTAGAGAGCAAGACTTTTTATAACCTCCTATTCACCCCCGTCTAGTCAGTTATCCTTGATCCTACAAGAGCCCTTGTGCGGACTCGAGGAAGACGTGCCTCACGGAGGGGTTGAAGGGCCAAATGGGCTTGGCTGTAGGACGTGGGCAACCATGGGTGGAGTGGAGGGAGAAGGTGGTGGTGGGGTTGAAGGGTGAGAGGGGCTCGGGTGTAGGACGCAAGCGGCCATGGGTGGAGTCGAGGGAGAAGGTGTTGGTGGTTTCTTGGAGTGAAGGGAGGAAGCAACCACATCGCTCGTCTGTGGCTAGATCTGATCGAATTTGGTTGAGCCCATGTAGATCTGGCCAGATCCGGTGACCGCTGATCAATCGAGATAGTTGGTGTTGTCCTCCACCTCTACCATTCCCCTCCTTTGACCCCACTGGCCCTATTTTCGTCAGTTGCCACCCCTCCTCCTTGACCCCGCCCATGTCTTTCATTTTCTTTCTTTTTTCTTTCATGCTCATTTAATCTTTTTCAATTTTCATCAAATTTTTCTTTTTTTCCTTTTTGAAATCATGTCAGACAAAAGACAAAAGTTAATAGCCAACTTGAACATCCCTAGTTTCAGTCATGGCTTCTTTCAGCCGGTATAGTACTATTTTAGCCAAAACTCACTAGCCATAGCTGCTTGGAATAGGGCCTTATACTCTCTAAAAAAGTTGAAGAGTTGTGGCCTTATCATCTGTTGTTACTGTATAACTAGTTAGGCCATGAATTTGCCTCACGGAATTTTGACACATGTCTGTTATAAAATACAATGTTGATTGGTAGTTAAGAGCTTGAACATACACTATGTTGCACTATATCATTGTCATTCTTATATCTGCATAATCAAATATTAGCTAGATTTATCTAAGATTTGTATACAGTGATGTAGTGGGATCATTGGCAAGTTATAAATTCTCTGTCTGTCTGTTTGGTCCATGTTAGATTCTTAGTGGGATGTGTGCATTTGCAGCACTACGCCTTCGTGTGGACATGCACACACATGTGTGTGCATGTCGTAGCACATGTCTAACACCATGATGCATGAACTAAATCCTAGAATGATGTCATGATGATGTCATGTTGAAGTTATCTGCAATTGGAGAGGAGGGAAAACTAAATTAAAAATTCTAATGAACACTATATCGTTCATCTCGACTGTAACAGAGTAGCATTTCGCCGTTCAGCCAAGACCCCTTCCTACCCTCCTCCTCCCCACTAGCCAGGCTCTTGAGGAGGCTGACCGCCAGCTTCAGGTGCTACTACCACCACCACGGCGACAGCAGCGCCTTCCGCAAGAACTACGACCACATCCCTGAGCAGTTTCATGAGGAGAACCTCAAAGATGGCCGTGAGCTCGCTTCGCAGTACCTTTCCCCATCGCTTATTTACTTTGTCTGACAATCGATAACATCTTGCTAGGTTATGTGGTATAGAGTTTGCATCCTCCTGCCAGGGCTTGGGGCAGTAGTAAATTAACGTGAACTATGAAAATATCTATTTGATTTAAATCAATAAATAATGTACAATTGTGATTATGGATCACGTGGTGAAAACCCGAATCTTGTTCTTTGTTTGTGCTGCCTTCGTTCACACCATAACATGACATTTGTGCTACTACTTTTGCTAGAGCACAACACCACAACCTAATCAAACCACCACTGGTACTCAATCAATAAAAACTAATAACAATATCAATGAATAATGATGTACTATTTGAATGTATAGTTGATGGCTTATGGACTTCTAAGGAAATAGGCCAAACCATGACATATTGGTTTGTTAATAATTTTGGGCTCAATTTCAATGTTTAGAAATGAATGATCCGATGTGTAGAACCATACGAAACCATGTAAAGTAAGCAATGATTTAGGCATGAATAGTTTTATGGTGTTTTATAAAGTTCCATGATGTTTTCATGTCTAAATGGACTTAAGTTCCATGAGGTTTCATGACTAGTTCCATAGTGTTTCATGAGTGTTGCAGTTTATGACCACATTGTAGTCGTTACGACCACTCTGAGTCTGGCTATGACCATGTAGTAGCTGCTCCGACCACGCCTTCTAGATCCGACCATGTACTCATAACTTCAGCTAACAAAAATTACGACCACATTCATACTACGCTACGCTCCTTCAACCACATAGTAAACTCGATCACCGTAGTCGTAACTTGATTACGACCACACTATGACTCTATCGACCATCGTGATCGTAAAGCTTACGACCACATTGAAAACCTGTTTGCCTAACCCGTTTACGACCACGTCTTCTGCTCTGCAACTGTGGTCGTAACTCGTTTACGACCAAGTCTTCAACTTCTATGGGCACCTCCGCTTGATCGCCATGGTCGTAACTCATTTATGACCATGTCTACGAACCACATCGAACTCGGTACTCGATAATTTTTCTGGAGCCAAAACCACTTCTTCTCTTCTTTATTTCTCTCTCCTCTTGTTTGATCACACCGATCGCTTCGATCATACCGATCGCTTTGACTCTTTTTCTTGTCTTTTTTGTTACATGAATGTGTGTCTTTTAAAGCTAGCATGCACAGCCTCCCTACCTGACTCTACAACTATGACATGAACTCGAAAACTGACTCGTACTCATACTCATACACGACTATGACCACGATGACTCGTACGCGGAACAAAGTTGTACACATATACGACCACCAAGACTGACTTGAATATGACTAAACAAGATTACTAACCCTAACAATCACCTCCTTAATCTTGATTTAAAGCCTGGGATAGCACCTATTTCCAAGAAACCATACCGTATGCCCCAGATGAATTGGTTGAATTGAAAAAACAACTCAAGGAGAAGCTGGACAAGGGATTTATCCATTCTAGCTCATCCCCGTGGGGAAGCCCGTGCTATTCGTGAAAAAGAAATATGATAGTTCGAGGATATGTGTCGACTACCAATCTCTAAATGAAGTCATCATCAAAAACAAATATCATCTCCCAAGGATTGATGACTTATTTGACCAAATGAATGATGCTTGTGTCTTCTCCAAAATTCATCTGAGGTTTGGATATTTTCAACTCAAGATCAAGCCAGAAAACATTCCAAAGACTACTGTCATGGCTACAGGCCAAACAGTAAAGAAGGGGACTAGTAGAAGGAGAAGAGGAGAGCTAGATCTGTGTGGGAGAGTTGGTAAGAATGAGAGGATGTCCCTCCTCCTACCCCTCCTGGGGGTTTATATACATGAGTGGGGTGGAAATCCCCATTCTACCCCTTAGTACTTACAAAGGATGAGGGTACATTGGTATATTTACACTGGTATATTCATCTACACTATTGGGTCTATTACATGTTGGACTAGTTGCATGGCCCAGTCACGGGGGGTTGGCCCACCCCCACAACAACTACATTCACCACCTATTATGGCTTGTATGAATACAACGTAATGTCATTCGGACTTACCAATGCTCCTGCTAGTTTTAGAATCTTATGAATAAGATTTTTATGGAGTATTGGACAAGTTCGTGGTGGTCTTCATTGATGATATTCTTATCTACTCCAAGAATGCAGAAGAGCCTGAGCAACATTTGTGTATGTTGCTTAAGAAACTTCCAAAACATCAACTGTATGCCAAGTACAGCAAATACGAATTTTGGTTGAAGGAAGTTAGCTTCATAGGCCATATTCTCTCCGAAGGAGGTATTGTCATGGATCCTAGCAAAGTACATGATGTACTAGCTTGGAATAAGCCTTGCACCATCCCCAAAATCTGAAGTTTTCTCAGTTTGGCAGGATACTATCGCCGGTTCATCGAGAACTTCTCCAAAATTTCAAGACCAATGACCAAACTTCTGAAGAAGGAGAAGAAGTTTGAATGGTCAATGGCCTGTGACGAGAGCTTTCAAGAGCTGAAAAAGGAACTCACAATAGCCCTAGTGCTCGTATTGCCCGATATACACCAAAGCTTTGTTGTGTATTGTGATGCATCTCGACACAGCATTGGTTGTGTGTTGATGTAAGAAGGCAAAGTTGTAGCCTATGCCTCATGTCAAATATGACTTCATGAGAACTATCCAGTTCATAATTTGGAACTGGCAGTCGTGGTTCATGCTCTAAAGCATCTGGAGGCATTATCTCATCGGCAATCGGTGTGAGTTTTACACCGATCACAAAAGCTTGAAGTATTTCTTCACACAACCAGATCTAAATCTAAGGCAAAGGAGGTGGCTTGAATGATCAAAGACTATGATCTTGAATTTATTACCACCTCGATAAGGCCAATGTTGTAGCTGATAAACTCAGTTGAAAGCTTCATTACATTAATGTGTCAGTTGAAATCCGTCAACCAGCGTCATGTAAAAAGCCTTGGAGACTCAACCTTCAGGGAGTTAAGAAGGGATTTCTTGCTACATTAGTGCTACAACCTACCCTTGAATCTCATATCCAAGCTGCTCAACTAAAGGACCTAGCAATCGCCAAAATCAAGTGTGATCTGCAGAGTCGTGAAGAATCAGAGTTTTTCAAAAATGTGAGTGGAATGGTTATGTGTGGACAGTAGCTTTATGTCCCAAATGACCAAGAAATCAAGATGCTAATCCTCTGAGAGGCTCATGATTCTCCACTCCATCCATCTGGGAAGTACGAAAATGTATCACGATCTTTGGGAATAATTCTGGTGGCCCAGTATGAAGAAGGACATCACACCACATGTTGCTAATTGCGATGTGTGTCAAAGAATCAAAGCAGAGCACCAGCAACCAGTAGGATTGCTACAACCATTGAAGGTTCCCAAGTAGAAATGGGATGACATAGGCATGGCTTTCATTACCAATTTGCTGAAAACCCAAAATGGGCATGATTCAATTTGGGTTATTGTCGGCCACCTAAGCAAGGTGTCTCATTTCATTCTAGTGAACACCTCATATCATGGGGCTAAGCCCACTAAGCTCTACATGAATCATATCACTCGATTGCATGGAATGCCAAAGACAATAACTTCCAACTGAGGACCGATCTATTCTTTAGCACGACATTCTACCCACAAATGGGATGCCAAACTAAAAGGACAAATCAAATTTTGGAGGATATGTTGAGGGCCGACATGCTGTCCTATAGCACAAATTGGGAGAAATACTTGGCATTCATTGAGTTCTCTAACAACAATAGTTTCCAATCAAGCCTCCAAATGTCTCCATTCAAAGCACTTTACAAGAGAAAGTGTTGAACCCCTCTTTTCTGGTCCGAGGTCAATCAGAAGAAATTCTTTGGACCCGCTGCTATCCAAGGAGCTTAAGAACAAGTTGATGCAATACGAAGCTGGCTGAAGAAAGCGCAATCCCATCAAAAGGGTTGTGCCAACCACTACTGTCATGACTTGAGCTTCAAGATAGGTGATTACATCCATCTCAAGGTCTCATTGCTATGTGGCATCCATCATTTCCATGTCTATGGAAAATTGGCACCCCGGTACATCGGGCCATACTGGATCATTGCAAAGAAAGGTGACGTGGCATACCAATTGGAGCTATCACCTCAACTTTCGGATGTGCATGATGTCTTCTATGTCTCACAGCTCAAGAACTGCTTCCGCACACCAAGTGAGCTCACCCAATTAGATAACATTGATCTACAACCTGAACTTTCTTATCGGGAGCATCCAATTTGCATTCTAGACCAAGCCGAACGACAAACTCGCAATCGCTCTATCAAGATGTTGAAGGTCTAATGGAGTAATCACACTAAGGATGAAACAACATGGGAACAAGAAGATTGACTTAGAACTGACTTTCCAAATCTCTTTATCGAACCCGTCAAATCTCAGGGATGAGATTTTTTGTAAGTTCTTTGTAAGGGGGGTAGACCTGTAACATCCTAGAAACCTAAGGAATATAAAAATTAGGATAATTTAAAACATTTTTGCTAGCATTTGTCTCTTCCTTGGCTTCTATTGGAGTTTATTCAGGAAAATTTGATTTTCAAAAATCGACAATGCATGAAATATACATAAGATTGAATCCAATCAAATAAGTATAATTAAATTCAGCAAGAAATCTTCTAAGATTTTTCTAGAAAAAGCAAGAGAGGATAAAACTCCAAGAAGCATACGTAATCATTAATAACTCTATGTCAGGAGCGTTCACAAAATATTTCCTAAATTTTTCGAGTACATCTGATGAGTAATTAAAATGACTGAACCTCTCAACTCACCTCACCTCTTTCCCTCTCCCTACCATGTGGGGCCGATCACAGAGATCGTTTTCCACCTCGTGAGCATGTGCCAACTCCACCATGGTCGTGACCTGAGCTATCCCTGGTTTTAGACATCGTGTCCACTGTTTTCCTCTACTATTGCCAACCCTGCCTACCCGTCGCCTCATACGTGACGCATATCTTCCCTCTTATCTCCTTCCACACCTCGCGTTCCATGGAGAGTTTTGACTGCTCTACTCTGCCTTTCTGTGCCTATAAAACCCCTCCAACCATACCACTTCTCCTTAGCTCGCCCTCTCGGTCTCTTGTGGGCAATTCTTAAGCACTCCATTCTCTGGAACATCGAGAAAACAAAAGTTGCACACGATGCTAATGAGCATGCCACCATGTGCTAGCTTCTCTGGTGAGCTTGTCTCCTCCCCAACTTAGTCACAATGTGCCTACCTCTTCCTTAAGCACCCTATTCATTTGATCGACCTTTTATACAGTGGATCACTCGAGCTAGGCCTTCTTCTTCATCTCCGACCAAGACATCGCCGTAAAACCTTTCTCTCTCCAGTGAGCCGTACCTCAATTCCTTTCACCCATACCTCTGCATTCATGCATGCAAGCTCATGCACACCCCTTTTGTAGCTTCACCACTGCCAAAAAATTGTTGTCACCGTGGACCCCCTTCGCTGCCGATGAGGTCTCCGACGCTAGCTTCTTCCACTTCTTCTCGTGAACTGCCATCTCTTTGGTGAGCTCCTCCTTCCCTCAAAATCAAAGTCGAAAAGAGAACTGAAGTAATCAGCCGATGACTATAGTACCTGGTCGATAGTCATAAGCTAAGTACCCGACCACTAGTCGTAAGTAACCAGTACCTAGTCGTAAGTTACAGTACCCAATCAATAGTTGTAAGTTACAATACCAGTCGTAGTTGGAAATCTATAGAACCTAGTCGATAATCGGTAGTCATAAGTTGCAGTACCCGCTCAGCACTTCAAAAACCTTTGTGGTCGAAGACCAGTGGAACCGGTTCTGTGTGAGTGATACGACCGAAGTTGCAGTAAATCAAAAACCTATGTAGTCAAGCGTCGTGGTCGATAGTTGGTAGTCAAAAGTCGGAGCATTAGAGTACCATAGTGATCAGAATGTCCGAAGTAGTCATAAGTCGTAAGGCCATAAGCTACAACGGTCATAGGCTGCAGTAGTCGTAGGTGGAATTGAGTAGCTAGCGACGAAAGTATGTTAGAAGTCAGAAGAACACCATAGCAGCCAAAGAACTATGGTACTTGTAGAACGTGTTGTACCTACCAAGAAGAGATAATTCAAACCAAGCCAAAACCTAAAAACTTATAACTTTGCATACGAACTCCAAATTTAGTGATCTTTATTTCTCAATTTTTATAAAAAACAAGATCTTTTTGAATTTACAAAAACATTTAATTCTTGTCTCTATTTATTTGGCTCTTATTTGCTTTTATCTAGATTTTATTGAATAGATGACTCCGCGCCAGACAACGCTGAGAACGCATCCAAAACATTCTCTGAGCAACAAGAGCAAGGCAAGCACCCCCTTTGACCATATTGATCGTAGTATTTCAATTATTGTATGTTGTTTGCAAAATCTATTATGCATGTGTGTATGTTCCATTAAAACTGCTATATTGTGTGGGTACTAGTAGTTATGACTGCTCGTATGCATTGAACCTCCTTGAAAATTTGATACCCTCACTGTTGTAACCTTTAGGACATGGTTTAGACAATATATATTGTCAAATTGGGAATGCTACATTGATATATGGTCGAGATGCTTAGAAAAGCACTAGTTTCTGCTAAGTTTGAAATTCAAACAAAATCTTCACGTGGGGCTTGATGGTTTCAAAATGTTGGACCAGATGGGGAATATATCTATTACTTTGGTATCAAATAAAATGAAAAACCTAGTTTTTGGATGCGGACGAGCTATATGATACACTGTCAAATGTGATAGGGAATCTCACATGTATATAGGGGACGGGAGATTCTCGCCCAGGTCAATTAAGGACTGAAAGTTATTGCTACATATCTAAGTCACACCGTACGACCACATGTGTTATATGGGCTCTGGCATTTAGCTGATTAATTTGTCTAAGTCTGGCCTTGCATTGTGGTAGGCGCAGATGTAGTAAGGGCACTCTGGTTATGTTTGCTCATAGGGGCTCTCTGCACCAAGGTGTTAGGACCAAAGCTTGCTAATATAATGGTGAATGCCCACTTGGGGGATGGACCTAAGTGAGGGCCTTTGCTTAGGGGTGTACCTAAGTGAGGATTCAAATGCTCTCTTAGGGGTGTACCTAAAAGAGGTTTGACGTTCATTTAGGCTAGTGCAAGATTAGGACTAGATGATCTAAAGGCTATATATAAGATATTCAACTTTCATCACACGCCAAAGGAAGTGTACAGTTGCCGACAGTAAAATTGATTATCTCATGTTAGAAAGTTGTACAACCTCTGCAGAGTGTTAAAGACTATTTAAATAGCCATGCTCGCGATCATGAGTAAGCTTGGATGTAGCCACAAAGGGTATAGTTTCCCTTGTCAGAACTGTTTCACTAAACATATGGGATGGCATGAACGTCTAATCATATGCTATGCCCATGGGTGGGATTTGTGTGATGATCACAGCCAAGGAGGGCTGTGAATAGATGTGTTCACAGCCAAGGAAGGCTGTGAATGGTTTTGATCTACTATTACCTAAGTTATATAACTATTATTTCATTAAATATCAAATGCTCTTTACAACTCCGTTTGCAAATTATTACTCATTGATATTGCTAAATGAAATCTGCTTTACATTAAAAATAACTTAGTATAAAGTCTCATCCTTTGACAACCTTGCATATATATAATATTTTATGATACACTACAAGTCTTGCTGAGTACACAATGTACTCAACCTTGCTTAAATTATTGTCAGTGGCGGACCCAGAGAATTTGACTAGCCTAGGCGACAGCAGCGGCGCAGAGCTACGACAGCCGGTGGCCGGTGCAGGCGGTGCTTCTTATTTCCACACTTTTTAGCTTCTATCATCTTTCATAACTTTACATGCTCCTGATTCAGCTCTTGTAGTATGCTAGTTGTCATAGTGAGTGCCATCAGGAAAGAAACGATTGAGGAGAGCTAACAAATGGGTGGCCAAAGCAGTATACAACATGTATAACCCCTGGAGAGTGGAGCCCGGGCAGGGGCCCAGGGTCGCCGGGCCCTGGGTCCGCCAGTGATTATTGTTGATCAGCTAATGAATCTTTCGTGCCCGACGATGCATATTTTGGCCCCAGCACTAGGGAATTTGACAAGGGGTCCTTCTAGGGTTTGACTCCAATCGGTTGCCTGCGAGTTAAGATGGCAAATCGCTAGATACTTTTGTTATTCGACTTCCGCTGCATTTTGTTTAAGACTCTAATGCTTGTTTGGCTGGTCAGCCTATGTATATACTAACTCTTTTATGCCTCGCTTATATATCATCCCTTTATTGTAAGCTATTTATGTCTGATGTGTATAAATGTGATCTCAATAATGTAAATGTGTGTATTAGCTACTGATCATGGGACTAGTATAGGGCACATGCGGTAACTCTGGTCCCTACACCATGTGACCCCTCTGTTGCTTCCTTCTTCGCTTCTCTCCATCTCCCATCTGCTCTTAACTTCCCACTCCTCTCTCTTAGCCCCTATCCTCCCACATCTACAGACCCGCTTCTTTAACTTGAGGTAGGGTGCTCGTATATGGATTCCTTGTGGTTGGCTATAGCGGCGGCGCTGTTTGTGGCAGCCGCAGCGGCTGCCCCTGATAACGCCCAGCTACTGGATGAGTTCAAGGCAGCGGTGCAGAACCAGGGAACGTTTTACAGGTGAAGTGTAGGCGACGGGGCGTGCAAATTCCCTGACGTGGGGTGCAGGGGTGGGAGGCTCATGTCGCTATTGCTTGTCGGTGTGCCGGCCAATGCCAACTTTCGGCTATCACGGCCACCCTATTGCAGCTGAGCACCGTCAAGGCGCTCAGCGTCCGCAGCGCCAACGTCAACGGCTCGCTCGTGGCAGCCACCGGCGTGAGGTGCGAGAGCAAGCAGCAGGCACACGATTACTAGTTGCCGATCCTATGGTGGGATGCTATACCGTGCTGTAGCCACGTCCAAACTAAATTTATCCTGCTTGATCTTTGTTATGGAGAATAAGGGTTTTATTTAACTAAGAGCATTGTTTCTTGTTTTTTTTGGTGAGGAGACTGAGAGCACTGTTGTGCATACTTTAATTGAAATATTTAGGGAATATGATTAACAAGTTGGGTACGTGTATAGGTTGAATTTTGAAGAGCCGGCCTACTGATGGGTGCTCATACAATTTTAGTCACCTGATTGATTAAATCGTATGATCCATTTTTGTGCTAGGCTCCTAACATTTATAAAATTCTACGGCTAGACACTAAAACACTTATGTTTATATTTGAAAATATAATTATATATGTTATACAACTCTAATACATATAATTGAAAATATAGTTGTATATGTAGTATAACTAAACTATAATATCTATATCCTATTAATTAACACCAATATAATTTGGCACCACAAAATAACAAGTTGTGTAGATTTTTCACTTTTTCTGGTGATAGAATTTCTAGTATTTATTCTTTTTTTATGGTTATTGCAGCAATCATAAGTTTGTGGTTTGCACCATTATAGTTTAGACCCACCAAGATAAGCATTGTACAACTCTTTATACGGTAGGTAAACATAGAGTAAGTGGATACAATTAAGATATTATAACATTGAATATCCATCTCTTTCCATACTACGCAAATAGTAGATGATTAAGACTCTTATGTGTAGATGTAGTCCCTTCTCTCTTTTTTCCTCGCGTACCTTCTCTTTTTTGTTTTCTTGCAAGTATGTTTTTCTTTCCTTTTTCGTTTGTTTTGCACGTCTTCCCTTCTTTTGTTTCCTTGCATGCATACGTTTTTCTTTCTTTGTTTTTTTGCACGCGTGTAGGGGTGACGGACATAAGTATTATCTTCCCTCTTTTCTAAATTACTATATCTTTAAGTAATAATGCTATTCAATGGACACCATAGCATAGCTTTAATTAGTGCTCACCTAATCAAGGGCTAGATTTTTTTAGAATTTCTAGCATATTTCTCTTTCTTTTAATAACCGCTATGTTGATTTTTAATCATATCCCGCCTAATCAAGGGCCAGATGTTTTTTTCTTTTTTAAATTTTTTTAGAATATTTATCTTTCTTCTTAGCAGTTGTAAAACAACTATCATGAACTTTTATTATATAATAGATTCTATTGTAAGTTAAGACTTAAATGTACAATACAAGTATTTCAAACTGGACCATGTAATACATGAGTCAATTCCACACTAGGGTCCTACCTTTCAACAAAAAAAAATCAATCACATGATGTAACACCCCAGCCCCACTCATGAGCTTGGAATGCTACCACCACTCTATAACACTACCATTTACAATCATACGCTGCTAGTAGGGGTGCAAACGGAGCGGATATGGACGGATATTGCTCATCCCGTATCCTTTTCCATATTTTTTGTCGGAGTCGAAGTCGGATTCGGACACGGATAGTGCCGGATACGAATACGAATACAGATATTCTAGGTCACAAATACGGAGTGAATACATGCCGCTCCGAATACAGTTAGTTTCGGTCACGAATATTTAATCGGATAATGCACGAAAGCAAATTTCACATAGTGACAGAGACAAATTAAGCGAGCTGAGATCTAATACGAGTGTACCGACGTTGCAATAGCCACGAAACAAGCAATCTTATATAAATAAATGATGCTACATTTCAAGAAGAGTTGGAGATCCCACCTAACCAACAGAGAGGCTAGGTATCCGACTCCGTTTCTGTATCTAGTAACTATCCAGTAATTATCCGGGTAACTATCCGGTAATTATCCGGGTAACTATCCGGAAAAATACCCGGATAGTTCCGTATCCGTCGGATAATACTTTTTCCGAATCTGTTTCCGTATCCGACAAAAAATATTCGAATCCGTTTCCATATCCAACAAAACCTTCAGATATCCGAAAATTTGCTCCGAATTGTATCCGAATTAAAACGGGCGGATGGTCGGTAAATATCCGCTCCATTTGCACCCCTAGCTGCTAGGCTTGGGCAGCAGTTCCTCCATTTAGGTTTCAACAACACGATAAGCAGCACACACTTATTGTTGGGAATTAAAGCAAATGCCCAAGTTTTCCAGCTATCAAGAGGAAACGCATCATCCACTCACGACTAAATAATTCCACAAAGTCTTCTTTTAACACTAACTACTCTAGCATGCTATTAAGGTCTAAATATATTAACAAAAGGTGATATGTGAACTTCCTATTTGCTCGTGGAATACTGTGCTACCTCGCCTATGCATATCGTCGTCAAGGTTCACCTAAAAACAATCAAATAAGGGTGAGTCCAAAGGCTCAGCAAGTACATGATAAAATAGTGGGTTAACACAACAATTTAGCAAATTCCGTTTCTATGAACTGTAAAACATAATCCATATAATCGTACCACTATTTCCTATTACTTTTTATGCAATACAATACGTCTGTAACTGTACCACTGTTCTATTTCTTTCATGCAATGCAATGCATCTATAAGTGTATCGCTATTTTGTTTCTTTCATGCAATGTGATGTGATGTGTCTGTAACTGTAGCTTATACTGGTATAGTAGAGTGTTCATCCATCGATGAACCACTCAATTGCCCCGTCCTCTTTTATACAGGGTCTCAACCTCCACTCACGTGGAGTGCCTACCGAAATAGATTTTTATCTTCCCACTCTCATGAGATGCCTACCCGAGGTAGGTCCTGTATATGAGTGCAATGTATGATGCAACATTTTTCTAATGTTGGTATTTAATCATAAGCAACACTCATTAGGGTATGATTAACATGTAATTATGTATGTCATCTCATAAATGTCCTAAATCATGGCATGGAAGAGCAAATACCAAACATTCATCGCGATTCGCTATTCTACCATGCACTTGCCTGTTTATCCTTGTAAACGATGCGTGGATGACACCAAACTAGAGCTTCGTATAAGCATCATCCGGTCTCAATACACTATAACGATACATGCACTTATATGCACGGCACCGTTGCATCGGGCAAACCTGACGCAAATGATCCCCGTCTCGCAGGACACCTTTTCGTGGTCCTAGTGCTCAATGACTATAATTTAGAGATCGCATCATTTATATTCACAAATAAAATTTATTTGCACACTTAATGTTTTTTCTCCCTTTTTTCTTTATCTCCATCTTTTTTTCCTTCTCCTTTCTTTTCTACCTTTCTTTTCTCACATGATCCCTCTCTTCCCTCTCTCTTACTTTCCTCATCCGGCTGACCCGTAGCTTCTCCTCCTCCTCCCCGGATCCCCTGTCAGAATCGGCAAACACTGAAGAATTGAAGAAGGGATCTAACTCTGAAGATACCGTTTCGCTGTGCTCCAGACTAAGTGCATCGGACGATTATGATGCAATCTTAGCCTCCTGACGGGATATCAACGCTTCTCAGTACTTTCGGCAATAGCTTGTTTAGTGACTGCATTATCTTGCTATGTTTAGTGTTTAATGCTCAGATAATCTGGATGTAATTACAGTAATCTTTTCTTAAGCCTAATGACTGGATCATGTACTGGTATATAAACCTTTCGGCAGTGGAATGAGAGACATTGGCCGTCAATACCAAATACTACTGTAGCCCTAGCTTTACTACTAGTATCTTAGCTGTTCTTCTCGTTGTTCTCTTTCCCCAACTTCAGAGTTCTGTGATTTTCCACCTCCGGTCGGATTTCCTCCCCGGGATGTGACATCCCCCCGATTCAGTGCCATCTCCCCGCACTTCTCCCCCTCATGGGCGATTCGGCCGCCGCCACCGATGTGAAACTGTGTCGACACGCTGGCGCCCTCCAGCTCGCCTCCATTAGCCCCACCGCCGCCGGGTCAACCGACGCCGCTCTTGGCCTCTGGCTACCACACCCCTATGCCCAGTTCCCAAGGATCAACTCTTATCAGTGCTGCCGCCCTTCCCTTGCACCGTCGCCTAAGCCCCCTCGACTCCGGACATGGCCGCCTCCCAAACACCGCCTCTCGACATTCCCCATGCGTCGACTCCCTCTCTCCTACTCCCGATCTACACGCCGCCACCGTGAATTGGGCGTGGCCCTAGGGCTGGTCACCAGCTGGGAGCTCGGTGCCTTAGCTTCCCCCAGTGACCCAGCGCCTCCTTGGTTTTCGGCTACGGCTAGGGTTTCCTCTCATCGCCGGTGATCTTCACTGCCTGTTCACCACCTCTTCTTCTACCTGGGACGGTCCACCCTTTCTCCCCTCTTTACTCTATGCACTTTGATTTAGTTTTTATTTTTGTCTTGGTCTACTATTATTTATGCACCGTTTTGGGAATGCATACGGGCGCCGTTGCTACGGGACTCGGTAGGGGGGCATGTGCTGGGGAGTAGGGCTGGACAAAAAACTCGAAGCTCGTTAGCTCGCTCGGCTCGTGGCTAGCTCGGCTCGGCTCGGCTCAGCTCGTTAGGATAACGAGCTGAGCCGAGCCAAGATTTTAGCTCGTTAACTATAACGAGCCAACTCGAGCCAGCTCGCGAGCCGCTCACGAGCCAAACGAGCCATGCCATGGATGATAGTTGAATAGTTGATGGATGAATATATGATGGAGACATGGACCTAATTTGTACTCTATTGCATGTGTTAATGTGTATGCATATGCTGCTTGCTGCTAGCATGTATAATGGATGAATATGTGCTGTATGACTCACTGGAATGTAAGGTAGTCTTCATTTTACATTTTTTGGCCCTGGCTCACGAGCCAAACGAGCCAACTCGAGCCAGCTCGCGAGCCGAGCCGAG
This sequence comes from Dendrocalamus latiflorus, assembly GCA_017311315.1. NCBI lineage: Eukaryota > Viridiplantae > Streptophyta > Magnoliopsida > Poales > Poaceae > Dendrocalamus > Dendrocalamus latiflorus. Next base: position 21,545,435 of record CM029627.1, on the reverse strand, counting down.
CTAGTTTTTTAGCTCGTTAGTTATAACGAGCCAGTTCGAGCCAGCTCGTTATCCTACCGAGCCAGACCGAGCCGAGCCAGCTCGACATCCAGGCCTACTGGGGAGCATGCCCTTCCTTTAAAGGGCACACGATCGATGGTCCTACGGGCTCGCCATCAGTGGCGTAGGTGTGCTAAGCCGTGGCATTTGAGGGCAAAAAGGGATGGTAAGGGGGAGGACCTACTTTCTTGCTGAGCTGTTGTTGGCTTGCTATCTTGGTTCTCGCTCAGTTCACTTGGAGCGGTCCCGATGATCGTCGAAGGTTCTACGCCTCCGCGGTAGTCGTCTTCTCTCCTTTGTCTTCCCCTTCTCCCATAGCTCCTCTTCGAGTTCTCTCTTCTCACTACTTTGGTGTGGCAACCATCGACTTGGAGTGGTGGCGTTTGGCTGCTGGCCGAAGTATGGCAATGAAGATTGGTCCTGTCTTGGTCTTGAGCATGCTCTGGTTGTGCTCTCGGTTTGGTGCTCGGTTGTGGAAGGAAAAATGAGTTGGGAGGGAGACTGTGTGGCTGGCTGGCTTAAGGAGGAGGGCTCTCGGCTGGTTCCTCTCTCTTGGCTGTGTGGATTGTCAATGCTGCCGTCACCTTATCCCTTTAGCTCTCTCGGTCTACTATTTCGTTGGATAAAACTCTTGGACCATTGGTCTAAAGAGCACTGTGCTTGCTTTCCTACTGCAAAAGGTAAGTTAGTAAAAATGTAAGTGTTGGATTCTTTTTCTACTGAATGATGATGACTACATAAGTGAGAGGCGTCAATCGGCCCTGAACGGTATGAGAACCTTGATGAGCGCTATTGATTCGGCATTCTAAAGCCAAACGGATTATGATTGCAAAACAAATTATTCTCTACTTCTTTTTCTTTTATTCTCTCTTGGATTGATTTCATTCTTCGCTCTTTCTTTTCTTTCACTTTTTACTGGTATTACACATGAAAAATCCCAATTACGACTACAATTTTTTAAAACCCCCCAATTATGACTAGCTACTTGCTTATATATATATATATATATATATATATATATATATATATATATATATATATATATATATATATATATATATATATATATATATATATATATATATATATATATATATATATATATATATATATATATATATATGCTGGGTTGTGACAACCTAACTGTGCAAATTTCTCGTGTGCAACATCCTGATATGACCATGGGTTGAATGGGCACAAGATCACAACTCAAAAGCTTGCCCCTCCTATGGCCTGCTGGTCACAAGCTGCTAGATGGACTTGTTACTATGGGCGTACTAAATATCCTAGACAGAGAAGGCATCGATGCACATAGCTAGAGCCTAGAGTGGACTTGTAACTCCTTGACAACTCTTATCTCACACATGAATAACTATGCTTCATAGGCACAATCAAATCAGACTGTATGAGTTTAGTTGAAATTAATATTGATAACTGCTATGAATCAATGTTTACCTACCTCTCCGCTTTGGCCTTTGGGTGGTTCTTTTTAGTGAAACTTCTAGCAATAACTTGTTATTGTATAGTGTAATGCAGGTTCTTCACCAATAAAGCAATACTCCGCAGTACTTAAACTGAAGATTGCCACTATATTGTCCCTCTGAGTAAGAGCACACGTCCTTATATGGTCCTGAGAAAAGAGAAGCCATTGACCCTTGTTACATATTCAAGAAATAAGAAATAAAAAATCACAAAAAAGGATATATATATATATATATATATATATATATATATATATATATATATATATATATATATATATATATATATATATATATATATATATATATATATATATATATATATATATATATATATATATAGTACCTGGTAGTTGAATTTGGCGTCGTAATATGGATGTCAAGAGATGATCTGATCAACTTGATATACTTGAAAGATCTCAAGAGGAGGAAAAGCCAATGTTTTTGGTTTTTTATATTGATAACTGGAAAAGGAATTAATTGTAAACATGAAGGAAAAATAGTAAACGGGTTGAGCCAATGATATTAAATGGAAAACACAAATGATTTTTTTGGATTTTTTTTGTAATGGTGATTGATCTACTATTTCTGTCTTCTGTGATTGATCTATTTTGCATAAGCAGAGGAATCGATCGGACTGGTCGCCAGCAACGATTCCTCAACACGTTATCAGCACGAATCGCTCCGATGAATCGAAGGTAATCATCAAAGCACTAATAGATTGAATTGTCTGTATCTAGATCGCTCTATATTCGCAGATTTTGCTTTCTAGATTATTTTTCTATAGTGCAAATCCGCTTTAATCTACCGCAAGCAGACTTAAAGTCGTCGGCACAATGTCGATAGGTAGATTACATGAAAGAGTAGATGATGATTGCACTGTAGATTGAAAAAAGAAGAAGAATCCTTGCACGGCCGTCGTACGCAAAACGGCCACCGGCCGCCGGCCTACTGCCGGCCATCCTCTCCACGCACCAACGCACGCACCGTCGCACCCGAGGAGGCCGCCCGCCGGCTCCGCCGCTCGAAGCGCCGTTGGACCCCCTCGTGCGTCGCCCGGTCGCCTCAACTCCAGCATGGCCGCCGACCGTGTCACCTCGATCTTCGTGCATCGCCTCGGCTCCCACACGCCTGCTGCCTCGGTCCTCCCGCGTCGCCTCGACTCCCACATGGCTGCCAACGTCACCTCGGTCCCGCATGACCGCTGCCAACGCCGCCTCGTCTTCGCGCATCGCCGCGGCCCTGAATGGCCGCCGACTGCGCCGCCTCGAGGCCCGTACGGTCGACCGCCTCCTCGGCTTCCGCCCGAAGTGCCGCCGCCGGCTCCGCCCGAAACGCCGCTCCGCCGGCCTCGCCGCTCGCTAGATCGAAGTCGCCCGCCGCTCCTCCGGCTCCGCCGCTAGACCCAGCCGCCCCGCCACGGGCGCCGTCTGAGCCGGTCGGGCTGTCGCCGCCACCAAGCAACAGGGGTAGGGGAAACCCTACCCCCGATCTCTTAAACCGGCCAGGTGGGCTAAGTGGACCTATCGGCCGAAGAAAGAAAATAGGCCGAAGGCCCGGCGTGAGAGGAGATGCCGGTGATTTTGCACAAAAGCCCCCCGATTTTTGAAAATTATGAAAGGGTCCTCAGATTTTTCAGATTGCAGAAAGGCCCTTGGAAAATCAGAAAATTACACGAATATTTTTTCTGAATTGAAAATTGCGTATAGGCCCTCGGGAACTATAGAATTCGTTGAAAATTCATATTCCGGCATAAAAGGGCCTCGGGAATCTAAATTTTGAATTATTTTTAAAATTTGAAGCATGTTTATTGCTGCCTGATCGTGCAAAATAGCACACCCGCAAGTGCACGGGTTGCCACTGAAATAGCGGCGAGTGTCGTGTTCTCCACAGGGACTAGACTGAGGCTATCGGTGCTCGGCTAAAGCTAGGTCAAACGAAACAGGGAAGAAAACTAAACTACTAAACGAACTCTAACTCAAACAGACGAAACGACGAACGAACAAAACAAGCGAAGGACGACAGGACGAACGGCCGTACGAATGGACGTCGTACGACCGGACGAACAACACGATGACTGACTACACGAACAAACACATACGAACTACAACGACTACACGAACGACCAACCGACAAACTAACTAACTATCGACCGCTAGACAAAAGGAGGAAGGGGAAGTCCAGAAGCACAGAGGGAGTCGAGAGAGAAAGAGAGGGAAGACGGTCGACGGCTAACTAGTCGACTACGGCAGGGCCGACAAATGACTACGAACGCTCGCACGACTTAACGATCGAACGACCGCTGAGAAAAGCAAAGAGAGAGGGTTTAGAAGCAAAGGGAGGTTGAGACAGCACGGGGAAGGGAGACGGTCGTCGACTAGCTAAATCGCGCAACACAAGCACACACATATACTAACAGACAACAGGACAAGCATTGACTATAAGCACGGACTAACATATCACAATTAACACTACTAAAAAATACTACTAACATAACACATTTGCACAGTTATCTCACAAAGCATTAATCTCTATAACAGAACTCAACCTAACACAGCACAGTAACAGACCATGCATCACAATAACAGGACTCAGATTTACAGAGCTCATGAACATATCCACTGAACAGATTCATCACAGTGCAAAATTAACCATAATAAAACAGAGCTCAATAACAAATTCACTGAACTCATGCATACATCACAGGTGACATTTCAGAATACAATCACATTTCTGCCCAAACATCCACAATTCATATATCATCATTAATCAACAATATAACACTGCATACTTAACAGAAATTAGAGCAATGATTAAGAAAAGCAACAAGAGAGGAAAAGGGATTGGGGGTAAACCGAGCAGAGCAGTAGTACAGGAGGGTGTGGCTGTCGGTGAAGAGGAGCCGAGGAGGAGTTGATGTCGCCGGTGGAGTAGAGGACGAAGTGGTGGCCGGCGGCGGTGGCGAAGAGGTTGAAGAAGTCGCCGGCGTCGAGGACGATGCAGCCAAAAAGCAGATGTCACGGTCGGTGCTCGGTCTCGATGAAGATGTGGTCGGCTGCCCGCGCTTGGTGTAGAAGGAGGAGGCGGCGCCGAGGTGGGCAGCAGGTCGAAGAAGCCAATGCAACCAACGGCGGCACTGAAGGGGAAGCGATGAGGAGTGGCAGTGGAGGGAGTAGGTGAAGAGGAACCGTGGGGAAGAGACCGGAGGCAGAGAATGAAGGGGGCGGCGCTAGGAGGGAGTAGAGGAGGAGGTGTACGGGTGGAGAATGAAGGGTGTAGAGAAGGTGGCCGGTGGGGTAGAAGAAGAAGGAGGAGACTGGGGGAGCGGCGGGCGCACCGGAGGGAGAAGGTGAACGGGTGGAGAGTGGAGGCGTGATGGAGGGAGAGAAGAGATGCAGAGGGAGGAGGTGCGCGGTGGAGAAGGAAAAGAGGGGGAGCGGCCGGAGAAGGCAGAGAGGCGGCCGAGAGAAGCGGCGGCGCCGGGATGCGCCGATCTGGCGGAGGGGCAGAGGGAGGATGAGAGGCGCTGGGGGTAGAGCAAAGAAGGGAGGCGGGAACAGGGGTGGCCGGTGGCCGGTGGCTGGTGTGGTGGCGCGGCGAGGTAGGGCCCGGCCCTCGCCGGCGCCGGTGAGGAGGAAGAGGGGAGGAAAGCAAGGGGAGGTGATGGAGAAAGAAAACTGGGCTCAAGGGTTCCACAGGAGGCGGCGGCGGCTTTGTTGGGGGATTTTTGGCATTTTGCGATTTAGTCCTCAAAGCAATTAGGGTTTGCAACGAAGTCCTTCCCCAATAGTATTTTCTTCTGTTCTGGCCCTTCGGAGCTCCGTTTCCAGCGCGGATAAATCCTACACGCTCGTGATGACGCATACTTCTGCACGGAGCAGCCCGAAGGTCCAGATTTGTCATTTATGCGCCTCGATCGCGCCGGCCTATGGAAAAATACAAAAAATGTAAAATGATCCAAATTGAGCGATTAATTATAGAAAAGCGTGTAAATGATGATAAATGGTCCTAAAATGCGAAAAATAATGGGGCAAAATGATGGGTAAATGTATATAAAAATGACGCATGTCATACCCCCAAGCTTTAAACGTTTACTTGTCCTCAAGTAAATGACATGAAATTATCGAACCCGGACAACAAGTAATTATGTGGTAAAAGACTAGTTGAATGCATGCAATAGGTCATGAGGCATACAACAATGTGAAATGAGATCATCTAACTTGAGTTTTGAGGACCATCCAAGATGAGAATGAATATTCAAGCAAAGATGCCAAAGTGATAACTATAGCATTCGACCAAATGAAGTTATACACTCAAGTGTCGAAATACACTCAAGTGATCACATGTATCCAACCAAAATTGTAAAGTATCGGAACTATGTATAACATCAAGAATGAGCATAGCAAAGGGTCATGTTAAGACATATGTTATTTGAGACAAAGAGACTAATACTTGCATGAAATTTATGAAAAAAAAGCCCACATTTGAGCCATGATACCTAATTTTTGTTGATTTTTAGCAAATTTAAAACACAATGGGCAATTGTGCCACTTATTCATACCCTTGGGCAAACTTTGCCGCTTATTCACACTCACACTTCACTTGGGCAAAACTTGCCACTTATTCAACACATTTTCCGAACCAATGTGACCAAGTCACTTATTCTACACACTCACACATTGCATCACAATTTTTGTTCTTTTCTCTCTTTGTTTTTTTAGTTTTGATTAAGTATCTTTAACCGGTTTTCATTAATGCTAAGTAACACATGTCCCGAGACATGGATACCTAGATAAATCAACCAAGTTATTGGCTCAAGATAGGACTACCCCTTTCACAAAATTTTCATTCAAGCAAAGTATCAATATCTAAAATAACATATGCCAAAGCATGAAACTAAGATATAACCATTCAAGAGGCGATGACTAGAACCAATTCAATCCGCAAATGGTCAAAACACATGTGTAACTCGCAATGAATCAAATGCTATAGGATCACAAGGTTTCTAAGCACATCATGGATAATAAACAAAACTCAAGCTCTAATATGATGCCAAGTGACTTAAGATATACAAGGAACTAGTGACCATATAGCTCAATTAAGAAAATTTCGACATGACCTTTCTAGAATAATAAGGCATGGGCTCACATGGCAAATATATACAATCAAGCATAACATGAGAGCAAGTAATAAAGGTCATATGTCATCAATATAAGCATAATATGAAGCATAAGAATGACCATATATCATCAATTACACAACAATAAGTCTTGGGACCGGAATTCCCATACTTAAGTACAGTAGGAGCACTTATGTATTTAGCAAACTGCACTAGATCGGACATTGCATTTGCCGTAATCCTATTAGCAAGGCATAGTGCAGAACCTACCAAAAGGCATTGGTAGGGAATAAAAGACATCTTCCGATACCTCCAAGGAAACTAGGACCTTGGATTGTTCTACAGAAAGAATCAAGATTTAAACTTGACTGGCTATGTAGATACTGGGTACCTGTCGGACCCGCATATCGCATGGTCACAAACAGGCTATGTATTCCTGTGTGGTGGAACTGCAATTTCATGGAAATTGTCTAAGCAAAGTCTTGTAACAACTTCGACGAACCACTCAGAAATCATAGCACTGTATAAAGCCGCACGAGAATGTGCTTAGCTCCGACGAATGATTCAACACATCCAGCAGTCATGTGGGATGAGTATTATGCAAGCTCCCACAATTATCTATGAAGATAATACAGCTTGTGTTACACAAGTACAAGCGGGCTACGTGAAGAGTCATCTCACAAAGCATATCAACCCCAAATTCTTCTATGCTCATGAATTGCAAAAGATAGACGAAATTAAGGTACTGCATACTAAGTCATGTGAAAATCTTACAGATTATTCACTAAGTCACTTCCAGCATCTAGTTTTGCAAGATGCATATGAGGAATTGGAATGATAATACTTAGAGAAGTGTAGAATTTAGGGGGAGATTTTTCTTAAGCTCGTTATTAAAATTTGATCATGAAGATCGAGTACCCAAAGAATAAATCTTGCAGACTAAATGAAATTGGGTGGATTGTACTCTTTTTTCCCTTGATTAGTTTTCCTGAAGCTTCTCGGCTAAGGATTTTAATGAGGTAATTTGTGCAATACAGCATAACATGTACCATGTACTCTTTCTCCAAATTTTTTCCATTGGGTTTTTATGGAGTTTTGATGAGGCATGAACAAGTCGGATGAGTGCTCAAGGGGGAGTGTTAAGAAACCTGGGCTTGGACTTGAAGCCTTGGTCCATGGTGGGCACCTCACCACTAGGCTATAAATATGAAGTACTATTGGATATTTTGTATATGAAATCAGAAAGAAAGAAATAAAGAAAGACCAGGAGTTCTCTCTATCTCTCTCTGTGCTTCAATCTACTATTTCTGTCTTCTATAATTGATCTGTTTTGCATAAGCAGAGGAATCGATCGGACTGGTCGCCAGCGATAGTTCCTCAACACATTATACCGCTTGGTGGCCACAATAGGCACTTGAGATTGTGGGCTTTCTGGCATCCTATCTGTTATTGGAGGCTCACGGCGTTTTAGCTCGCTCCTCGATGGCCTTTTGGTGCGATGCTCAGTGCTAGAGCATCACAGCCTTCACTGGCCAATGATGGTGAATTTCCATGTAACACTCTGGTCCCTCCTGAGCCTAAAGTGCTACCACCTACTCTATAATGTTATCAACTCCAACTTTTGTCGCTGGTCTTGTGAAGCAATTTTTTATTTAAATATCAACCAAACGAAAAAAGTCGATACGCTTGACACTAAGCGCATCAGAGGTATAAATTTGCTAAGTACCAAAAAGGTACTCAACCATTCAAGGCTAAATATGTCAACTGTAAATGATATGTGAATTACTGTTGCACGTGAAATAACTGTGCTATTCTCGCCCGTGCATGTTGCCTTTAACAGATAAAATCAATAACAAAGCAAGGGTGAGTCTGAAGACTCAGCAAGCACACGATAAAACAGTGGGGCTGGTACAGAAATCATGCAATCATATATTTATGAACTGTAACCTAGAATCTCTGGATTTCCTCCCTGTCTCCTACTCATCTCCTGCAAATGCAATGCGATGTAATACACCTCTGTATGTAGCTTATACCGGTATAGTGGAGTTGCTTCAGCCGTCTGTGAAACCCCTCTACCTCCATCCCTGGAGGTGCCTACTGAAGTAGGTCTTGATTTCTCCACCGTTGTGGGAGGCCTACCATCGTAGGTCCTTCGTATGAGTGCAATGCATAATGCACCTCTATATTCCGTTTATACCGGTATAGTGGAGTTGCTTCACTCATCGGTGAAACCCCTCTGCTTCCATCCCTAGAGGTGCCTACCGAAGTAGGTCCTGATATTCCCACCTTGTGGGATTCTTACCGTCGTAGGGCTTTCATGATACTCATGGTGTAATGCAAACGCAACATTCGTTAAATGTTGATATTCAATCATAAGTATCACTCATCGTAGTATAATCAATAGATAAGCCGGGATATCATGTTGTAAGTCACTGACCATAAGGTCTATTTATGTGTCGTTTAGTATTATGTATTAGTTTTGCTTATTGCAAGATATGTACTTGATTTTCAATGATGTCACTGTGTACTAGCTATTGATCTAAAGACTACTGTTGATGTACACAAAGGGTTTTGGATCACTAATTTGGGTCCCAACGGTGTGATAGCTAAAGGCAAGGTTGTGTGCACAGTAGATGGGAGAGAAAGAGGGATAAGAAAATAGAAGCTCTTTAGGGACTTACTTGTGGGCCCTATATTGCATACTCATATATGCCTACTAATGTGGACTAAATGTCAGCTTAGATGTCAGGTAGGGTGTCACATCACCCACAAACCACCTGCAAAACCAATCTCGAGACATCATTTACACCAGTTTTAACATTTGGAGGATGGATTCTAAATGGTATTGATGATAAGGGATGAAAAATATATAACAAAAAGAGTTAAAGGCCATAGATTTGTTTTATCAAAGGGTGTAGCCGTGTAGCATTTTGCTTGGAAGATGAGAGGAGGGAAGCACAATCATGGAATAGGCAGTTGAACCAATTATTGTTAGACTTATTTAGTAATTTCACGTGAGATGTAGGGGAGTAGACAAAGTATGGAATAGTCTCTTTATAACAGTAATTTTGTGGAATGACCTATTATTTAGTTTTCCACTATTTTTCTATTTTTGGACCTCTTTGGCTACATGTATGTTTCCATTTTGTCAATCTAGTCTAATTCTGGCAATTGGGCCATACAACTAAAGGTAAAGTCGTAATTCCCCCTCTACAATCTCCCTCTTAGTCACTTTTTTCTCTCTTGGCACCGATGAGTCTCGGGCTCCCTTCATAAGGCTAGTGTTGTAAGTGGCACAACTCCTCTCGAACCTAGGCTTCGAGTTGCGCCACATACCGATCACTTAGTGATATTTTGGTCATTATTCATGAAATCTAATGTGTCCAATCTAGCCGAACATGTTGACTTGATAGTAATTGATGGTAATGGTAAAACAAACATTACCTTAAGACAAAAACAAAAGAAGCAAAATTTTAGTGGTAAAGTAAAGAATAGGCCAGCCATTCCTTAAGCGGTAGAAATATTTTTCCCAAAGGTCACTGCTAGCAGTGACAGGGACAGATGCCTAGGAGTGGTGTCACATAATCAATGGCATTTTTGGTTGAATTAATTGGCAGTGAGATAAAAAATGAACAATACCATACACCCCAGACTATCAAAAAGTCCACTTAACCCCTAAACTATGAACCCAATTATTTAACCACCTAAATTGGTCAGGGCTACAGGACACCAAATTTGGCATGCTTTTCCCTCCCAATCAGCTTTTTTGGGCATGTCCTACTTGGATCCATTCGGTTTGTGTAGAAGAACTCGCCATGGAGGAGATGAGTGCAGAGAGTTCAAGTTCTTCGTTCAAGCCATCCTCATCCAATCATCACCCCAATGCCCCTCACTCACTTGTGCCCTACATGGAGAAGTCATTTGAGTACCACCCGACAAAAAATTTTTACTTATGGAGGTTGAAGGCACCAAAGTTGCTAGTGGGCCATAAACACTTGGGCTGACATTTTAAGATTCTTTGCACCCCCATTGAACACCCTTGAGCTAGTGCAAATCCTCTTACTCTCTAGTGCATGTGTTGCACCCTGTGAGGTTTAGAGGCAAGATTCAATTGCATTCAATATTGAGCTTTGGGCACTTGGTGGAAATCAAGTTGTTGCCTTGGTTTATTACCCTTGGAGGTTGCTACCACCTAAATGGTTTATTAAGTTGTTGGGCAGTGATATCTTCAAGAAGCATGTGAAGATGCCTATGTTTGTGAGTGGCCCAGTGCTTGCCATCTGCGGAGTCGGGGAAGCAATCTTAGTGGATTGAGGGAAGTATTAAACTATACAGAGCAGGCTTAATTCATTTGAGCTTCCTCAACTTGGACTAGAGGAGATCAATAAGTCTCCGACCACCACATGAAAAAGATCCTTATGTCATCCCTTATGGTTTGACTTTTTCCTATTTACTTTATGCTATTTACATTCCAAAATGGAACAAGTCCACTTTACAATCCTCAACTATGGCATATGTCCGATTTTCAACCTCCAACTTTAAAATCGTTTACTTTTCACCCTTAAACTATTAAAACTATTTATTTTCATCCCTAGGTTAGTTTCATAAGGAACAAGTCCACTTTATGACCCTCAACTTTGGCTTTGGTCTGATTTTCAACCTCCAACTTCAAAACAGTTTACTTTTTATCATTAAACTATTAGAACTATTCATTTTTCAATCCTAGCTTGGTTTCATAAGTGATTTTCAACAAAGGAAGACATGGATGGAGAGCTCCAAGAGGTGGTGGGTTGGGCATGGCACCAGTGTGGTAGAGAGGCACGGGTAAACACAAAACAGAATGCTCGTGATATAAGGAACCTTACGTTGATGGTGGTTTGGGTAGAGGTGCACTGTGTTAGGTAGGCAATGGTGGTGGACGATGGCGGCGGTCAGGTCATGTAGGCAACAACGCTACGGCAGAAGAGAGGCAAAAATGAACACATCAAAACATAGGTGAGGAATAGATGATGCTCGTATACAAAGGAATCGAATGAAATCTCACCAGCCGTGATGAACCACGGTGGAGAAGAACTTCGATTATGAGCAGTTGTCAGCATGGAACTCAAATGAACTTAGGGATGTGAGGGAGGAGATTGTGGAACACGATGTGACTTAGACAATTTTGAGAAGAGGAAATATGAGAAAGAGGCTGACTAGTAGGCCCTCCCTTTTTATTTTATTTTTTCCTGATATGATAAAATTATTGTTAAGAGGCGAGACCACATCAGCTTACGTTATATATTAGGATGCCACGTGCATTGTCCATTAGAACGTAATTGAAGCTAAAACCACTACCAAGTCGGATGAAACTGGAGCGGTTTTGTGTGAAGGATGTGTTTTGCATCTGTTTTAATAGTTATGGAGTGAAAAGTGAACGGTTTCAAAGTTGAACGTTGAAAATCGGACTGAGGCCATAGTTGAGGATTGTAGAATGGACCATTAAAGCTAAATCACCATCACGTCAATTCAAACCAGAGCGGTTTTTGTGTGAATGTTGTGTTATAAATGGTTTTAATAGTTCAAGGGTGAAAAGTAAATAGTTTTAAAGTTGAAGGTTGAAAATCGGACCGATGTCATAGTTGAGAGTTGTAAAATAGACATGTTCCTTCCAAAATTTATCTTATTTGTTTGTCACTCTAGGATATCAAACCTTCACCTAGAGAGAGCATGTTGGTGCATATAGTTAAAACTTGAATATTTAGGATTTGCATGTGCAAAACCAATTTATCTAAATTCCATATAAAACTTGCTTTTGGCACAAAAAATTTGTAGAATATCTCTAGTCGGCCTCCTTGATTTTATCATCTGAATGGTCAAATTTTAGAAAATTTGATTGCACAAATTCAAATTCATAAGTGTCAGACTAAAAAAGAATGGAGAAGTGAAATTGTTAAATCATGTCACCCGTACTAGTGGAAATGATTTATGTACTCGACTAGTCAACTTCCTCTCTCATTCCACCCCGACAAGCAACCGAGCCTAGAGACCATTAGTCACATGGGTAAACTTTACGTTATATATAAAGCTTCTCGCTCATCAGTTAAGCTTAGAGTTATGTACACCACTTTTGGAGGGATTCCCGACACCTCCCAATAGTAGAAGCTTGGTGACAGACGAGCTTAACAGAAAGGGGTGCATGCCCTGTTACGGTCGGGATTCAAAGCAACGCGGCAACAGCCAGCGTGGCCGCGGCCTGATTAACTTGTTTTTTTTTTTTTTGAACTCTGGCCTGATTAACTTGTTGGCTTCCTAGGTCCTTGCAATTTAGGTGTCTTTCTATGTTTTTCTGATTGCCTGTTAACTTCTTGTTCTCTCTCCAAACTTCCACCTGTTATGCTTTAGGACAATACACAAATAGGATGCATCAATTTTTTTAGTTCAAAATTTTCAAGAGGCTGTCTTGGCAAACTTTGATTTCCGCTATACGCTTTCCGTAGAAGATTTTGGAAGCCGTATGCAATGTGCCTGAACTGGCTTCTTTTCAAAATATTTTAACTGAATGAGCCATAGCATGGAATTTGTTCTTCGAAATAGGTTATGTTGGTAAGTCCCACACTGAGCTTGAGGATTAAACATTTCAAACTACGACTGTGTGACCTCATGCTAGTCTAGTGAATAGTTGTGCAAAACTGTCTAGGGGGGTGGGCAAGGTGATTTTGTTCGCTATCTTATCCACTTTGCAAGCTGCTTCTGCCAATGGATGCTATGCAATGCTTTGGATGCCTGTTGCAGGTACTTCAATCGTTAAGCGATACGCGAGGACCAACGAAATTGGTGTCCCCTGGCGATCACGGTCGACGCCACTACAAGCGTGGCTGTCCGTGACCGTGACAGCAAGGATCAGATCCGCGTCGAAGTTGACGAGGTGGCCTCGATGGTGAGGTACCCAGCATATACCGCCTCGGCTGCCGACGAGGAAGAGGCAGAAACCTGAAGAGTAGAGTCAAAAAATCTCCCATGGACTATAGCAGCTCGTCGTCCTGAGTTTCTGATATATGTCATGTTTAAAGAACGGTAATACAGCATTGTCATGTCAGGGGGCCGCTCTCCGGCGCCGGCGCCCGTGGGGAAGACGACGACGGCTCGGCCCGCGGGCGCGTCCGGCCACGGTTCTCCATCGAGTCGCCCTTCTTCGCCACTGCCAGAGGTAACGCGCGGTTCTACCTGCCATCGTCCTCTTCATCTCTTCCTGATCTGTGCCGCATCCGTAGATTTCGCTTGGCTGGGGAATGGGTTCCTGATGTTTCGGGAGGATCTCTCGCTTGATCCGTGATGCCAAATTGATGGTTTAGGTGCTCATGTTTGGTCGATCTCATAGGCGCCGCAGTTTCGCTCTACAGAATTCCTACTAGTGTCGTTGGGGTTCCCAACTTAGGTGTGTTATTGTTGCTTGCTACGACGCTGTAGTGATCATTCTAGCGTGGATCGGTCCCATCGATGACCTAGTTTCATGTAAAGCTAAGAGATTATAGGCATTATTTGTGTCTGTTAGCTCGACAATTTGAGTGATTCTGTGCCCCGTGCGCTTGTATGATTTGTGCTTCTTCTGTGGGAAGAGGTTCTATTTCACTTGTTGATGCCATCTGCATACAAGTATGCCCATGTTTCGTAGCATTGACACATAGTATGCGTATACTATGCTGTTCTTTTGGCAACCACACTTCTTGATGTGTATCACCTGAACTTCATTTGGACCTAACATGTATCACCTCAAAATGAATGAGCAATGTGCTGTTCCTGGGTAGTTGATAACGAATGGATTGCTAACATAGTACTCCTTTTCAAAATGTAAGGCCTATAATTTTTACAATTTTGTTACAAAATATAAGGCGTGCATGCAGACTTAATGATCTTTTCTCTCTTTTGCCCTTATTAATCTTCCATCTCTCTCTTCAACATTTATGACACATTTATGAGTAAACACCTACACAACTAGGGGTGAAAACGGATCGGATAGTTTCCGCCGGATCCGGACAGATACGGATACGGATTGTGTCGGATCGGATTTTTTTCGGATAGTTCTCGGATCGGATACGGATTTTTTATCGGATACGAATATAGTAAGCCTAGTATCCGTCGAATACGGATACGGATAATCCGGATAATACGAAATCGGATATCCGGAATTTTAGCCTAGTATACGAAACCGGATACGGATACGGATACAGTAAGCCTAGTATTCTTATGCTTATTCAAATTGCTATCATGGAGGACTTGGTGGATGAAATGGAGGAATTAAATGTTCTTATGCTTGTTCAAATTGCTATCATGTCATCATGTGTATTTCATGAATTGCACGTTGTTGCTACTTATGTAGTTATGTTATGATCGACTATTGGGTATATTCATTAAGGATGAAAAGACTATACTTGTTTAGATTTCATGAGTGTTTTGACAAGATGAACTATTTACGTATTTTCGTTAATTTTGGATGTATAGTTTAAGGGGTTTTCATGTTCCGATAAATATTCGTAACCGTATTCGTTTCGATTCGTATTCGATCCGTATCTGTATTCGATATTATTCGTATTTATATTCGTATTTGAGTTATCCGTATTCATATCCGTATCCGAAAAAAAATATGAAAACAAATATGGTAGAAGTATTATCCGTTCGTATCCGATCCGTTTTCACCCCTATACACAACTATCCGCTTTCCTAATAACACATTTCATTTCGGCACATTCAAAAGTTGGTCATAACCCCATCAAAGAAAGAGCTTGGTCTTGCGTTCAAAGGTAACCAAAAGATGGTTCTCGAAGCATTGGAAGTAAATTTCATCTGCACATTAGCTAGTTACACTGTATTGCTGTTCTGTTGATCCGAATCTACTTTCTCCGCTGACAGGCCATGAATGAGGCTGAAGCTTTGGATATGAAAGCTGCGTTGGAATCCAAACGGGAGGTTGAATTTAAGGTGTGCACCCTTGGGAAGGATATTACCATAAAGCAAAACATAGTTTCGATTAACATGGAGAAGAAAAAGGAACATCAAAGGAAATTTACTCCTTCTGTCATTGAAGTATTGAACCCTCCTTGGGGATTGGACGCACTATATACTGCCTCTTTGAACATTGCTTCTACCAAAGGCCTGGCAAAGCGGAGAATGTGCAATTGAATGTATTTGGCTTCCCCCTCTTGTTGCTCCAATAAAGTGCACTGTCTTTCCACTGGTCAAGATAGAGATTTGATGTTGTCACCAAGAAAATTTCAAAAACCTTGACGACTGCAGGGATTTCTCACATTATCGACATCACAGGTACATATCTGCACTAAATGGACATCTTTTGTTCATTTTCTATTCAAACCACATGAAGCATTCAATTTAGGATGACGGGTTCGCCATTTATACCAAACTAACGGGTTATTCAATTAACGGTACTTACTTTCAACTCCACAGGAGAAGAGAACCACGTATTATTCAACATTGTCATGTCAAACATCCAATGTTGTAAGATTCCTGTGTTTTTCAATTCTCTATTTTGTGCATGCATTTCTATCCTATTCCTGTGTTTTTAGAATCCTACGAATCAAAGTGGTCCTTCAAGTAACCAACGATGCTTGTGCTTTTGTCCTTTGATGCTTCCTTTATTCTGCCTTAATACACGGAGCATTCCTAATTTGTATATCTAGCATGAATTGCCTATGAAATAGGAGAATGCAAACCGTTCTATCTCATGAAAATTTAGTTATATTCCTACACTTTTGGGATGATAATAATGCTAGCTAATCGAATTAATGGATAATAATCCTTTTCACAGGGTTTCGAACGGCTTGCACTTGACGAGAATTGCACTTGTTGCAACCTCAAATAGCTCAAGGAATATAAGCCAAGGAATATTACCACTTTTACTTTACCAACAACATCTAGTGCATCCAATAGTGCAGAAAATGGATCATGAAGTGAAAGAATGTTTCCAGGTTCCTCTCATAGAACTAATTTTCCAATAGTTCCACATCAACCTTTTCAAAAGATAGTTCCTTTAATTAGCACAAGCGCTTCCTTTTGGGATTAATCTTGTCCCATTGAAGTTCATAGGCCGAGCTACGTTGTTGCGTTTTCATGTTATCTTTTAATACATGTGTCATGTCTTGCCGGATTAGCCGCTCACGAAGTGATTTTTTCCCCAGTTCTTTTGCAAAAGGAGGCACTCTAAGCTTCAGTTTCGTTGAAACCTAGTGCATCGTAGTTTGCAAACATGAGTGGGAGTACTTCAGGATGCTGATATACTTCATATATATATAAGTACGTAGTTCATGCTAATCAAAGGAACGTACACAGGGAAGCATTGGTGCATAGTGACATTTGTCAAAGAAAATATAAATAAAAATCGGTAGTTTAGAATGGCGCTTCGAAAGGATAAGGTTCCCACTTAAGTAACCCACTAAAGTCGGCCCCTTAATTTGGAACGTACCCACTAAGGATTTTCTAGAAAATTCACGTGAATTTTCTGCGGTTCCAGTAGGGCCCTTAGAACCTAATGGATCCTCTGTTTTGCTGTGATATGTTAGCAATAAGCCAGCTGCTTTTGTGATGCCATTTGGCATGCATGGAGCAAGTGTTCTCTTTCCCTTATCAATCGTTCCCTATTTCTCTTTTTTGGAAATTGGCTACTTTCACATGCATTATCTCCATCAGCAAGTGGGGGCTTAATTTGCTTTTAGCTTTGCGCCGCATTGGCTAGCTCGTGAGTACATGGGTCTATTACTCTAATCTACCTACGTGTCCCTCTCAGCTCTCCTATGGACACCACGATCATTGTAGTTCACAGATGTTTATTTCCGTTAACTGATAGATAAAGCTAGGTTAATTAACGCCGACCGATCTCTCAAGGTATTTTATATATATATATATATATATATATATATATATATATATATATATATATATATATATATATATATATATATATATATATATATATATATATATATATATATATATATATATATATATATATATATATATATATATATATATATATATGTGTGCACGTATCAAAAGGTACTGCCTTTCATGGAAGATATATAGTCCAAGTACGTAGCTAGCTTGGGATCTTGTATTTGGATATGGCTGGGACTTCGGACCATACAAACAAGGGCTGGCACGCCTCAATTGATTTGTACAGTCACTGAATCAAGCTATCGGCCCATGTTGTCTACTTATGTAATGGCCTTTGTTGAGACTATTTTGCGATGGGCCTGTTCATCTACTTTTGTACCGGGCCTCTCAGTCCAGCTTAACCGTTTTACCGGACTTTTGAGCCTCCTGTGCGATGGTTTTCAAAATTAGCCCTACCGTTGTGCTCATTTTGTCGCCGGTGTCCTTGCCTCCTTCCGTGTCAATGGCCAAGCTCTTATGACTTATAATTTCTCTTAGACAAATAAAAAAGATAACTTTTGTACCGTCGTTTTAAAGCGGTTTATTGAGATGCTTTTTTGAAGCACTTATCGGCTTATCGGCATTTGGTTCGTTTACACAAGTGCTCGCATTAGGATTAAAAGCTGTAAGCTAAACCATAAACTATAAACCGCAGCCAAAAGAGTCCACCCATTGTTTGTCTAGCGCCTTCTTCACTATGCTATGCCCCTAACCTCAATGAGTGCCATTGAGCGTTTACGCTACCTATTGAAAAATTTTATAAGCGGAGGATGCGTGGGAAGAGAAGAGGAGCGTGGCCCACACGTCAACCTGAACTTTTTTATGAGGAGCGGAAGAACTACTTACACGCGGATCTGGACGACTGATCTTTGATGGGACTGTTGAGAAGAGAGGAGGGAAAATGGACCGACGATCACATTGAGAAGAGAGGAGGGAAATGGACCAACGATCACTAACTCATATTTTTAAGTAGTAGAGATGTTGTCGCTCGAACATGGCAGCACATAAAATGAATTAGTCTGTAACGGCCCATATTGTCTACTTATGTAATGGGCTTGTTGAGACTATTTTCTGACAATGTACCGCGCCTCTAACGGTATAATTTTTGTCCCTGTTTTTCTAGAAATAATACAGAAAGATTTGACAGTGAAATGTCCATTAGGAGTCAAATCTCCAAATTAGTCAGAATTAGCTTGTAGCCGTATGAGATTTTGTACCGGAAATTAAATTGATTACTTGTGTAGATTTTATATTAGTTGTTGCAAATTGGTAATTCTAGTCTCTTGCAGGCGGGACCATGAGCTAAAATTGGGTTGTGGTTTCCTGAAATGTGGTTCTTTGTAATGCTCTGTTAGACGTGCGTTTACACAATCAAGCAGGGGTTATTATTTGCTGAGCTAGAAGGAAGAAAAGCTCATTATTTGCTGAGCTAGCAGGGGTTATTATTTGTTGAGTCCTTGTTGTATTTGGGCCGGATGTTGAGCCAAAGCCCATTTTAGGGCCTGTTTGGGACTGCTCCACTCCAGCTTTTTCTACTCTGCTCCAAACTTGTTTAGCCAAACAGGTCCAACTCCAAAAACTCTGCTCCAAGAAAAAGGTGGAGTTGAAGGCCTACTCCACGTTTTTTCTGGAGCTCCTCAAGGGGTACTCCAGAAACTGAAGTTTTATATCTTCTCATGGAGTTAGGGAAAAATTACCCACCACTGTCATTACACAATTTCTCTCTCTGTACCGATTCTATTTCTTTTCCTTCTCCGACCCCCACCCGCGACTTCTCTTCTCCCCAACCACCCGCGCCTCTCCTCGTCTCCGCCCCCCACCCGCGCCGCTCCTCCTCTCCTCCCCCCACCAGCGCCGCTCCTCCTCTCCCCCCCCCCCCACCCGCGCCGCTCCTCCTCTCCGCCCCCCTCCCGCGCCGCTCCTACTCTCCGCCCCCACCCGCGACTTCTCTTCTCCCCAACCACCCGCGCCGCTCCTCCTCTCCGCCCCCCACCCGCGTCGCTCCTCGTCTCCGCCGCCCACCCGCGCCGCTCCTCCTCTCCGCCCCCCACCCGCGCCGCTCCTCCTCTCCTCCCCCCACCAGCGCCGCTCCTCCTCTCCGCCCCCACCCGCGCCGCTCCTCCTCTCCTCTCCTCTGCCGCAGAACGTGCTGGTAGGCATGAACTTTTCTCTCATTGATCCACAGGTCTCCCCTGGTTAGTATCGAGTCAATGCCCAATATAATAATTATGTTATGTTTATGCTGTTCTAGTTACTCATGCATTCTGAATTCATGTTGCTTTTCATCAAGATTATGATTATGTTGTATTTACGGTCAGATGGGTAATGCATGAATATGAGGTAAAACATAATGATGAAGCCAATGTACCACAGGTAGCCCATGGTTTCTCTTAGTCATTTTGTGCATATCCAGCAAAGGACAGGATGAACATAAAACTCATAATGCTGCAGATGCCATAGCTTTTCATCTTGCTCTTGCTAATGAGGCCTACATAGAAATGAATGACATACTAAGCTCAGAAGCCTCTGCATCAACTTCAGAATACTCAAGTAGATGTTCTATGATTTCTGGAGAGTACTTTAGAAACTTGGAACCACGAAACATGATTTAACCATCATCCATTTAACCATGATTTAGTTTTAACCATGTTAACTATCATCCATTTAACCATGTTTCATAGGTTGCATTAAGTTTCAACGTTGCAAATGCTTTAGTTTTAACAGATTGTGTTTGGATTGGACAATAGACATAAGTTTATTCTGTCAAATAGTACCAACCATCATCTCTTACAGAGTAACCATTTTTAAGAGTCCTAGTGCCTGCTTTGACCTACCATGGGGCCTGGATAGAAGGAGCAGTTGGATAGTGACCTGGGACGATCACAGCCTAGAAATAATTATCAGCATGATTTGTTCACTTTTGTTTGGATGTTTGATCCATTGCATGAATAGGGAATCGAGGCCTAAACTTTCGGTACAGGACTAGTGTTGGCTTCATATGTACTAGTGTCTAGTGCAGTCATGTGCATTAGCTATTTAGCTGGTTGAATTAAGGAGTCAAGCAAAATACTCGGCCAACATCGTGATGTGATTACCCCAAACCTGTCATGTATGTAATCTCATGCGATCTATATTGCCTTGCAGGATCATCCGTCCTTTCTTGGTTGAAGAGCAGAAGATTGTGAAGAAAGTCTTGAAAATACAAAGACCAAAGACAACCTCGAAGTAGAACTATTTGAAATGGAAGTGAGATGTTGTTCTGTAAACAAGGAAATTTATTTTTGTCGATGGTGATAATCAATGGTTTAGTCTCTTCTAGCTAAATGATTTAGTATGTCAAGGAGATTACTGTTGCATTTAGAGTACTTGTAATTCTTCTACCATTGTGATGTCAAAGATTGTGAGACATTTGATCCCCCAATTGCTTTGTTCACTTCTGAACCGCAAATCGAATTTGCATAAGTTTGTTTCAGCTAACGTTTGTTTGTTTTTTTTTTTGCCAAGTTGCAATGCGAAAGCCCTCTTTTTCATGCAATGGTCTGTTTCTGTAATCTACTAATCTCCGTTGTCTTGCCTGGAATTTGTGAAAGTGCCATTCTGTTATGTGTTCCTGAGGTTGTCATGGCAGGCCATGCAATTATAGCATGCTTGGGATTGTTGGATAAACAAATGTACAATCATAAGGTCTATTTTGGAGAAGGAAACATTCACTCAATCTTATTGTTTTCTGCAAAATTCCTCCAAACAAAACCTGAGATAGGTTTCATTTTTCAGGATTTACTATTACGGTATACAAAAGTTCAGAAACGCTTCAATTGTCCTTGAACAGTTGAACTTGTCATGAAAAATAAGCAGATAAAATTGTGATTAAATAAAGCTTTGATCATTCTATTTCTATTTTTATATAGGGAGAATGGTTGTGGTAACAGTTGAACTTCTCATGAAAAATAAGCAGATGAAATTGTGATTAAATAAAGCTTGATTATTCTATTTCTAATTTTATATAGGGAAAAATGTATTAGTGTGGTAACAGTTGAACTTCACATGAAAAATAAGCAGATTAAATTGTGATTAAATAAAGCTTTGATTATTCTATTTCTAATTTTATATAGGGGAAATATAGTTATCTATGGACAATTATTTGTATTCGAATGATGGACTTTGTTAATTATCTATCATGCACGTTGCAATTTATGGGGCAAAAGGATGGAATTATTTGACCAAAATATTTGTTTTTTGGTTCTCTCGAATAAATTAATTACGATTATAATATTTTACCTCATATTTCAATTGGCAACAGAAAAAATTCAGTTACATATGCTCCGCAAACATCAAAACATACATCAAACATCATTCAGGGGCACATTGGACCTTTCTCAGGGAAACCTCACATTCCTGGAGTTGGAACTAGCTGCGTGCCAAACATGACCACCTGCTCTAGGAACTCCACAGTGGAGCTGCTCCATAGTGGAGTTGGTGGAGCAGAGCTGGAAAAACTGGAGCAGAGTAGTCCCAAACAGGCCCTTAGGTTGTGTTTGGTTGCAAGGACAAGGTGGGATGGGATGAACCCATTTTTGTAGGTGTTTGGATGGGAAACAAGCAGAGTCAAGGACATCCCACTAGGAATATTCTCTATAGATCTGGGATGGAGCGATCCCCTTTTTTTCACAGGACAGAGTCATCCCACAAAAAAAATCACGCACGCGAGCCATTCCTCTCACCCCCACCGACAAAAATCACGCGCGCGGAGCCATTCCTCTCACCCCTACCGAAAAAAAGCATGCGCGTGAGCCATTCCTCTCCTGCGAGGGTTTCCATCTGAGGGCGGCGGCGGCGGAGCTGCACGGGCGCGGCGCGTGGAGGCGAGCTAGGCGGCGCGGCTGCTCTGGCCGGCGGCGCTGCGGCTCTTCCAAGCGGGTGGTGCGGCGGATCTGGCGGGCGGCGCTCGGCTATTCGAGGCAGGCGGCACGGCGGCTGTTCGAGACAGCGGCGCGACGGGTCTTCGCGGCGGGCGGCGCGGCAGGTCTTCGAGGCAGCGGGCGGCGCGGCGGCTATTCGAGGCAGCGGGCGGCGGAGCTGCACGGGTGCGGCGCGTGGAGGCGAGGTAGGCGGCGCGGATGCTCTTTTGAGAAAACACAAATGGAAATGCAAAAAACACATTGCTTCTTTTGAGAAAAAAAACTTCCAGTTGATGCAGGTGATCGACAGTTTGACTAGAGAATGACAGGCTTTGATAACCGAAAACTTCATAACTACAGAGAACTTATATACTACTGCAGATTCTTCTTTGTTAATTTCTCACATGTTAGCCCTTGTTAAAGAGAGAGTAAGCAAGGCCAGTTTGCAGTTGCTCTGCTGTGCAATCTATTTAGTTATACGAATCTTTACTAATTGTAGTAAAATTTTCTGTTATGGCTCCAGAAAAGAAGCTTTCAACCCACTGTGATATTTAAAGTAGAATACAAGAAGTGTTTTTTGAAAAGCCACCGCAATGCCAACCAGAGCTGTAGTGCTGAATGTATTTCATAAGAAACAAACTATTCCAGCTGAAACGGCAGCCAAATGTCAGCTATGTTCTCTGCATGTAATTTTCTCCAAAATGAATATCCTGCTCTTCCATCTAGTCAAACAATTTTCTTACTTTCCTTTTGAACTTCTTCTAACAAATCCAAAAATATAAGATAACAAAAGATCACAAGACAGTGTGTCGATCTCAATTTCAAATATCATAAATTGTTGAGTTCATCTAAAAACGTCACCAGATTGTGGGAAGCTATTGTTCTTTGACTAAATTTGTTCATACCATGAAGATAGGAAGAGCCATATACATGCATGAGGTCCACCTCTCAATGTGGTCGATGTCAGAAACCTGAAAGAATTAATTCAGAATGCTAAGCAAAATACACAACTGGCCTCAAACAAAGAATTACCTGCTTTCGCCCTATAATAGCTGAAATCTCATTCTGTCTATGCTACGTGTAACAGAAAGGAGGCAGGCTGAGGCCAACCGCATTAGAGAGAAGTATCCTGATAGAATTCCTGTAAGTTTCTGTTCTTGTTGTTCATGTAGCTTGCTTCCTTTTTTATGATGGTTTGTTCACATTCGAAGCAATTGTCATCTGATATAGGTCATTGTTGAGAAGGCTGAGAGGAGTGACATCCCAGACATTGACAAGAAAAAGTCAGTTCTCAAATCCCAGCAATTGGCATCTGATTTGTGGTTTGCCCAAGGTAAGGAAACTCTAGCTCCATGGATATGATTTTTGTTCCTAAATTCTTCCCACATATGAAATTGATGATGTTACCCAACATTTGTGGTTGAGCATGACATGGCAATATTTTTTTCTTGCTTTGAATGTTGTATTGTAGATGGATCAAAAGACCAAGGTTCTAATTTGTTCTGCTGCTGCGTATATATTCTTGTCGATGGTGGCCATGATTATTGAGTCTAGAAAAAGAAAAACACGTGCTAGTAGAGTCGGTATTACTTATGGGCCAATTGAGGAAAGAGATGATACAACTTGTGTGAACATGCTTAGACTAGAATACAGTGAATACCTAAACACAAAATTTTGGAGAGATGATACAACTTGTGTGAACATGCTTAGACTTAATAGAGCATGTTTCTTTCGGTTTTGTAACCTATTTAGGGATCGTGGCTTGCTTCAAGATACCATTCATATGTGTGTTGGGCAACAAGTTGCTATGTTTCTAAATACAGTGGGCACAACCTTAGGAATAGGTTAGTTGGCACTAATTATGATAGGTCAGGAGAAACAGTAAGTCGCTATTTCAACAAGGTACTTCGTGCAATTGGTGAGCTATGAGTGGAACTAATTAGGCCCCCGTCATTGCAAACTCCAGTCAAAATAGCAGGAAACCCCCGATGGGATCCTTATTTTAAGGTGTGAGGTTCATCCCTACCTTTTCACATTTAAATTATGTAACCTTGTCTTAGTCCCTAACCTTTTATGATTGTACTGAACATAAAGTAGGATTGTGTTGGAGCTATTGATGGCACACATGTAAGAGCATCTGTTCCTAAGGATATGGAGCATTCCTTTCGTGGTAGAAAGTCCTATCCAACTCAAAATGTAATGGCAGCCATAGATTTTGATCTACATTTTACTTATGTTTTGGCTGGTTGGGAAGGCACTGCGCATGATGCTCTAGTTTTATGGGATGCTTTAGAACGTGAAAATGGCCTTCGTGTGCCACAAGGTAAATAGAATAATCACTAACTCAATTTTGTCATGGCAATTGTTGATATCTTAAAATGTGATCACCTTGTCCATAATATGTTAGGCAAATTCTACCTAGTTGATGCCGGATATGGAGCCAAACCGAGATTCTTGCCTCCCTTTCGTGGAGTACGGTACCATTTGAATGAGTGGGGGAATAATCCGGTGCAAAATGAGAAGGAGTTGTTCAACCTTAGGCACTCATCTCTTCGTGTGACGGTAGAGCGTGCATTTGGGTCACTTAAGAGGAGATTCAAAATTCTTGATGATGCCACTCCTTTCTTCCCTTTCCCGACTCAAGTAGATATTGTTGCAGCTTGCTGCATAATTCATAATTTTGTCATACAAGATGGGAATGATGAGTTCATTATACAAGATTCTAATTGGCCAATTCAAAACCATGCTACCTCGTCAACTGGCCAAGCAATTGAGCATGCTGCAATGGTTGGTTTTAGGCAAGAAATTGCTGATCAGATGTGGGTAGACCATCAAAACCATTATGCCAATTAATATGTACTACTACTATGTATTTGTATGTTGCTGGAATTAAGTTGTATGGACATATTATGTGCTGAAATTCATTTGTATGGACATGTTTGTTGTTGGAATTAAGTTGTATGGACATATTATGTGCTGAAATTCATTTGTATGGACATATTATGTGCTGAAATTAATTTGTATGGATATATTATGTATGGACACATTTGTTGCTGGAATTGTGTTGTATGGATATATTATGTATTCAAATTCATTTGTATGGAGATATTGGTTGCTAAAATTCATTTTTTGGTAGGCCATGGCTGAACAAGATGAGGTAGTGGGGGGAACAAATGGTCATGCTACATGGACAGCACCACAGTCCGCTTTCATGCTCACTCACCTAGCCAATCTAGTGGCTGGTGGCACTAGGACATCTTCTGGCTTTAAGAAAGCCCATTTGAACACATGTGCTAGAGCTATCAATGAAAAGTGTAATACAATGAAAACTGGTGAGCAAGTCAAAAATCATTTGAAGACATGGCAAAGAAGGTTTGCAAAGATAGCAAGGCTTAGGAAATTAAGTGCTACTGGTTGGGATGAAAACAATTGCATAATCACTCTTGATGATGATCACTATAATAGCTATGTTCAGGTATAATTGCAACAACTTTAGCAATATGTTGTCTTCTCATTTTTTGCCCACTATACAACTTATGTGCCATTATAGGATCACAAGGCTGATGCTGAATTTTTGAACAAGCCTCTTCTCCACTATGCTGAGATGCAAACCATCTTTGGGAACAGCATGGCTACAGGAAAGTTTGCTAAGGATTCCAATTCTGCATTAGGTACAGAAGATGTTGACAATGAAAGTGGGGGTGAGATGAATGGAAATGGTGGGAGTGAGATGAATGGAAATGGTGAAAGTGATGACACTGGATCTCCTACTAATCATGGGGCTACATCATCGGCAAGCAAGGCAAAGAAAGCCAAGACTAGTGTAGATGAAGAGGAGGGGCTGATTGCTGCAATCAATCGTGTTGGTGACAAACTTGCTTGTGCTATAGAGAAGGTTGCTACTCAACCCCCTCCACCCCCTCCCAATGATGACTTACCAGAAGATCTATTTGACATTGTGAATAGCCTTCCAGGATTTGATTCCACTCACATATCTATTTATTATGCGTATTTGGTGGCCAACCCTCGCATGGGTAGAGCATTTTACAAGCTTCCCTTTGAGCATAAGTTAAATTGGCTTGCTATGTTTGTTGCTGACAAGTTTTCAGGACAGTGAAAGGTTGTAGTGGATGGTCCTTTTGATTGCACCACATGAAACAATTTAACTGTGGTCTAACTATTTGTATGCCTCTGTGTTAGCCTTGAACTTTATATTATGTGTAAGGCTACTATGCAACTTTTGTGTGTAAGCTAGAATTTGGCATTAGCTGAAGTGTAAGCCATGACTTGCTTGTAAGTCTTGGATGTCAAATTATGTGTAAGCCTTGGATTTGCATATGAATAATTATGTTTAAGCCTTGCATTTATATATGAACGTCATTATTTTGCTATGTTCCTTGCTTTGTTTTTTAAGTACTATTTTGTTTAATTTTTTTAAAAAAAACTCAAAGGCTTATGTGTACAAACATATCAACAATAGGAAGTATGATAAGAGGAGTAGGTAACCTCACCCTGCTTAATAGGAGGGTAATCATACACACATGTCCCACCTTCATCCTTCCATTCAAACAAAGGATGGACCATTCTATCCCACTTTATCCTTCCAACCAAACAAAAAACAGGGATGACTCTATCCCCCAACCAAACAAAAAATAGGATCATCCTATCCCAAAATCAAAGACAGGACCATCCCATCTCATCTTGTCTCTAAACCAAACACAACCTAATGGTCAGCCTTGTTACTTAACTCTTTTCTTCCCATTTTATTTTATTTTAACCGTTCCTTCCTTCCTTGCTCATATCCTCCGCCGCCTCGCCATTTCGGCATTTCCTTCTCGTGGTGCGATGGGCGGGAGCTCCAACACCGGCGGCGGCGGCGGCGGCAAAGATAAGGACTCGGACTCGCCGGTGGCCTTCATGGAGGGCGACAGGGTGCTCGCCTACCATGGCCCCCTCCTCTACGAGGCCAAGGTTCCCTTCCTCCTCACCTGGTTCCTTCGTTCAATTCGATTCCTTTCCAATCTAGGGTTATTATATTGGCACTCCCCTCCGGATGGCCTTGTTGATTCGATTCTTCCTAGCTTTTATTTGATTCCTGGTTGGCTCTCTTCTCTGTTTTTGCCAAAAATAAAATAAAATTTGCGGATAGGGTTCGAAGCGTCAGAGAAACTGACGGTTTAAGGAATTCGATTCGAGAGGGGTGGTTAGAGATTACAGAGTCCGTCCCCTTTAGGCAACATACTACTGTCTTGCGGCCGCACAGCACCGGTAGAGATTACAGAGTCCGTCCCCTTTAGGTGCCGTATGAGAGATAGAAACTCAATTTAACTCTGTATAGTATTATTGCTAACGGCAGCGTGCATAACAGTTTTAATTCTTGCTATTGGCTATTGCACCCCAAACCTGTGGCGTCCTTTGATTTGATTATTGCTTGGGCTACACATCATTAGGTAGGCCTCTAACAATTTTGAGCTCAAATAGGCTGTCATCAATTGGTTTGGGTAGCTGTTAGAGCTTGGCACTAATAGCAGATAGCAGATAGGAAGAGGCGTGCCATCATGCAATCAATCGTACATCTCTTTGCCAAAGGTTCCTAAAGAAAACACACCCTTTTTATTTTAGGAGAGAGCAATGTATTTTCCTTTAGGGCTTGTTTGGGAGACCTAATCCTGGTTGGGATCCAGGTGGCCTTAGTGGAGTAAGACAAGGAAGATGGTGCATTAACAGGAGCACATCAAGCAGAAGCTGAACCACCGTGCTCCGCTACCTTTATTTTTGTAAAGGCACTGCATCACACTACAACAAAACATCCGTGGGGAGACATCATATTGGTAGGTTAGAGACGTTCTGTTTCGTCTCCCACAGATAACTGAGGCGTTTTTATAAAGCGTCATAGAAACGTCTCTACATGAACCGTCTCAAAAATATAGAGACGCTCTCTAAGGCGTGCCTATATTATTTGAGACGTTCATTAGAGACATCTGCACTGTATCCTTATAAAGTTAGAGACGCTTTTATAAAAACGGCTGTACCACGTCTCAATTAATATAGGCATGTGCGTTGAGACGTTATGTGCCGTCTCAAGATGTCCTATGTAGTATGTATTTTTATTTTGATTGGTATATATTTTCTTCTATACACACAAATATGTATCCGTATGAGAATATAGTATTCCATATATTTATTATATATACATGTATATATAATAATTTTATAGGCAGCACCATAATATTGAGTACATATTTTATAAAATATAAGGAATGGGTGTAGCACAACAGATATACTGTTATAAGAAAAGCAAACCAACTACAACTGGAACCAAGCCACACCCCGGGCAAACCATTGGCAATTGACAAATTCGCCACCATTGCACCCTCCAAACCCCAAAGAAGTTTACATAAGAGAGGTTTACAAATAATTATAGCATCCATTTAAATCAACAGAGTTCACAACTAAATAAAAATCTAATATGCGATAAACATATGTCGGTAAAACATCCTCCAATTTGACACACATCTTTTTTTAAACTGCTATAATAAATCATCAGGTCTATTTCTTCAATCAGAAAATTGTGCATCAGGTCTTCCACTCTGCATTTCTTTTCATAGTCCTCCATATCCTGCAAACATAGCAATATTAACAACAAAATATCAGATATGAGCAATCATGAAAAATCTTACGGTACAAGGTCAGTTAATTAAACTAGAAGTGGCATACCTAGCGAGTAGAACGTTTAGGCTTTTTACCTGAAGCAATAGATATTATATGAGTAACAAGACACAAATATTTCTGGTAGGAAAATTATTCTTGTAGTTCAAAGAATTGATCTTACGTAGAACCGTGGCCAAGCAACAACACAACCAATTGCATCCTTTACCGTACAGTATTTTTCAAATAGTCTAGGCAGCCTCTCGTCACCAATATTTGTAACACCATGAATAGCCACCCCATAATATTCATCTCCAAGCATGTTTCCTCCAACCACATGTGTGCTATCTGAACTCACTAAATTTCCTTTGGCCACAACTTTACCTTTGTATATTGGATTCAATGAAAATAGGTACACTACCCTTTGATCCTATCATTTTAAGAAAAATGTCATTGTCATTCACAAAAAATGAGCATTGTCATTCATTAACATATAAAATACTTGTTTTATTATTAAAAATGGTAACACATACTGCATTAGATGAACTGTCCTCTAGTACTCTCTTTGTTTGAGGCCCCTGTGTTAGATAGTTTAAACAATTAAAACAAGTGCATCTGCAGACATGATCAGCAATACTACTGCAAGTAACATGCAACCATCAAAATAATCATATGGATATATATTATGAACGCAACTGTCCTGCTGATTTGATTCCTTAACAAATGCATGGTTCAGAGATGAAAGTACAAACAGGAAACAAAATTAGCTATTCAGTCATGACATATTTCCTCTACCAAAACGACAAGAATTTCACTGCCAATCAAAGCTCAGGTCATGTGCAATCAAATGTAAACAGAATCAAGATTAAACAGAATCTGATTCAATTACCATTTTAGGCTTTTGGGGGCACTGTCTTATCAGTTCCTCCCATAGTTCATCGTCGTATTGCTCCATAACAAATTCAACGGCCTGCATACAGTTCAAGATTTCTGTTATTTTACTCTAACCCCATAGACTCGAGTTGGTTAACATAGCAAAAGATATCTTCAGAAAATGAGGATAACCAGGTTAGGACCTCCTGTATGTCTTCCTGAGGATAACCGGGTAGGCGTGGAGGGGCGACCGGCGGTGGCTGGATCTGGAGGACGGACCCAGCCTGCCTATCCAGAAAATTCTTCCATCTCTCAGACCTCTCCTCTTCCTCCTGTAGATCCAGCACCAACCCCCAAGGCATCAGAAACAGAAAGGAGATAATGCCACTAAAAAGCAAGCAGGGAGGGAGATCGCGGAGAACCTGGAAGACGACGTGGGCGGAGGCGTCGAATGTGGAGGCGCCAGCGGTGGAGGCGGCCGCGACGAGGAAGAGGCTTACCTGAGCTGAGCTGACGGCGGAGAGGTGCGGCGGGGCGGCGGCGGCGGGGCGTCGGCTTGATCCGGCGTCTCGGCGGGTGGGGGCGGCGGCTGGATCCGGCGTCTCGGCGGGTGGGGGCGGCGGCGGGGCGGCGACTGGATCTGGAGGACGGCGGCGGCGGGTCGGGAGACGCTGGGGCTGGCGTTTAGGTTTAGCGGTGAGGCGGGGTTGGCCGTGGTGGCGGCGAGGGAGGGGGATGCCATGGCGGCGGGGATCTGGTTGGAGGCGGAGGGGCGACCGCGCGCGCGAGAGAGAGAGGCGGTTGAGTCGAGTCGCGTTTGGGGTGGGTAGGGGGCGGGGGGAATCGGGGACTGGCTGGAATTGGGGGGAAATCGGTGGGGACGGGGAGTTAGGGTTAGGGTTTTTTCTGATGGCGGGTAAACGGGTGAGACAGGTACGGGTAGAGCTTATTCATATCCGTGCCCGTTTACCCGATGGGCAAAGAATTCCACCCATTTTCATACCCGTGAGTAGAAAATACATCCCATACCCGGCTCCATTAGGGTATTTACCCACGGGTATACGGGTAAACGGGCATAATTGCCATCCCTATCTAGGATTGATATTTTTTTTTATGTTTTCAGCCACTGGACAAAAGCGAAACAAAAGTCTCAGGTTGTGAGTTTGAACTTTGAGATTGATATTTTTTTTATGTTTTATATATATACCGTTACTTACACCATTTTGTTTTTTTAATATTCTTATATGGAGATAATAGATAAGACGTCTCAAATGATAAATAAGACATCTAAAATTTCGTCTCTATACATGAGACGTACTCCAAAACGTCTCAGCAGCCGTTTTAATAGAATTTAATAGCGTGCAACCCTTTAGAGCGTCTCAAACTACGTCTCTATTTCAATTGTGGTCCTAAAAAGAGAGACATGATTCAAAGCGTCTTAAACAAAATGTCTTAATATGTTCATTTTGTTGTAGTGTCAGCAAGTGATTTTGTGTTGAGCTAGTACGAATGAGAGCACAATACATTCTGTTGGGTGATCTAAGGCCATTTAGATGATGTTAAAATTACATTGGATAAAACGGCAGTGTGGAGAAGATTGTTGTTCATTTAGCATAGCCCATTATAGTTCGTGGAAGGACTTAGCTTCCCCAGCCCAAAATGAAGCACACCTTACAATGAGCTGTCTTTGTATTTTAGATAACTTCTGCTTATAGACAAAAATTGTACCGTTAGACAAAAATGTAATGGGTGCCTACTTTTGTACCGGGCCTCTCAGTCCAGCTGACAATGTTTGACGACAATGTTCACCTTCAAGACAATGCGAATTTGCCAGCTTCTTGGACTTATACCGAGCTACTAAGCACATGCACCCCACGATCTAAGGAATTCAAAGGAGCCAATTCCACATATAATCATGGTGACAATTCAATCGATTTGGTCGGAGAGAGATCGCAAAAATTTTCGTTGAAACTCGCATTTCAGTGAAGTGAGAACCGAGATCAGATCAATTTGCATTGCACATGCAGCTCGCTTCAGTGAAGCGAGAACCGAGATCAAACTCAGCGAGGGAGGCAAGCATGGCTTTTATGTGGTAAATATTCATAGCTGAATGCTCGACAAGACTTGACATATCTATGCTTGTATCTTGTAGCAGCTTTCTGAACATCATGTAGTAAAATCATTGCAATTCTTTTGTCTTTCTGAACATCGAGCCTAAGCTGGTGGGAACTCTAGGGCAAGGTTTTCTACAGCTTTGCTTGCTACGATCCATGCATGACAGCAGGATTTGCCTGGCGCGAGCTCGATCTTCCCCAGCTGATGCATGCTGTTGGAGACTTCTCTGGTAATTAACAACCAGAGCTCTTCGTCAGTTTGCATGTGCTCCATGCCAACGTTTGATGGTTCAGGTAACTCATTGTATAATTTACTGTGTAATTGTACAAGAAAACAGAGCAGTGGTCTTGTGACCAAGTATATATAGAATGAATTGGGAAGTGAAGATCTCGAGTAGCATGGAAAACCCAAGGGGCCAGCTGATCCCCCAGCCGTCGAACTAATGCCGATCCAAAATTGCAAAACTATCCAGATCTAATATTTAGGGGGTGTTTGGAACTGCTCCGCTCTACGTTTTTTAGCCAAACAGGTTCAGCTCCACGCACTCTGTTCGAGGAAAAAAAGGTGGAGTTGTGAGAGCACCTAAAGAGGTGCTCCACAAACTCTAGGTTTTTTGTGGAGCTGCTCCACAGTAGAATTCGTGGAGCAGAGTTTATGGAGCAGTCACAAACACCCTCTTACTTAGAGAAAATGTATTTAAATGAGAAACTCTACCCATCATTTATGCTGGTACTATAATTCCTTCCAGTTATGCATATTTAACTCGGTAGCATGCAGGTGATGAGCTCATGAAGCACTACGTAGAGTAAATATGATATTGTTTCTGAACTAGAAGCAACACACAGTGTTCTGGAAATAACTGACGCTCCAATAGTAGCTACAAACAAGAGTTTATGCTGGAACAACCGATTCAACATATGTGACACTGCACACGTACATTACATAGCTTACAGTCAAACATTTAGACACACACAAATGATCATGCTAATTGTGGAAAAACACACACTCCAATAATATAGCAAACAGACTTAGTTTCACACAAGCCAAGTAGATAAGACTTATTCAAGCACACAGAGGCTGCAGAGCAAACTTTTGTTTTTAGTGTATTTGTTTTTTTGAGAATGTAATGCAAACTGGTTAAGGTGTCATGAGATAGGCTGGCTAGGAAGTCTGTCGATTAACCAGGGTGACAGTCCTTGTTTGGAAAAGACAACATATAAGCATGCACACCATCACTAACAAAGGAACTCACATGTGAAACTAACTGAATTTTTGGAAGGCATGAATATGCAGGCGAGGGGTAGGATTGCTGTATGGATGCATGGGTGGCATTAAGGGTAACATATATGTGGAACTCCATTGTGGATTATGGATGCATGGGTGGCATTATATATGGGAGTAGTATCTAGACGCATATACAGGTGTTTCCGTGGATGCATGAATGGTATGACGGATGTGGATGGCTGAGTGGAGCGAAATCACGTACCAACTTGAGATGTATGGATGAGCAGAGCTTGAGTTGATTCACCTGAGGTAGCTTGTCACCTCGGCGCACTCGTCGAAGGAGGCGAACGCGGGGGAAAGCTTGGACTCGTAGCTGCCGTGGTGCTGAGGTGTGTCCCAGCTTAGCTTGGCCCACCAAGCCCTCTCCCCGCTCACCTCCACCTTGCTTGCTTCTTCTTTGACTTGCAGGAGGCGCGGGAGACGACGCAGGCTCCAGCACCCGCGGACGTGGAGCTCCTTCCACGTGGGTGTGGTGATGACGGCATCGTCGTCGCGGAGGTGCTTCAGCTGCGGCAGCTCCTGGAGGCGCATCCTTTGGAGGCGTGGGAGCTGACAGGAATCGCCTTGATGACCATATTCGCGAAAAATTGTCTTGACGTTGTAGCAGAATAGGATGTCAAGTGTAGTGAGACTTGGTAGTTCAGATCCACACGGCATGATGTCCTCCAATCTCGGGCAGTACTCCAAGTGCAGGTGCTTTAGTGTTGTGAAGTGATGGGTAAAAACTCGCTCCATCTGATGGCACCATCGGAGCTTGCATTCTTCCAGGCTGTCGAAGTCACTCAGATGACTAAGGCAGGAGACAAAAGTATCTTCTGTCATAGTAATCGATCTGGTGACTTCTAGAAGAGTATTTAAACCTTGGGGATACCGATCCATTGCTGAGATCTCCACATGACGCTCGGTTTGACGGATGGGAGGTGTGGCCATCGACGCCATAGAATTAACTCCCTCTACCATATAATGACAGTACACATCAGAGTAAGGTGACTTCTGTACTAATTCTTGCAGCTTGTTGGCCACCATGTTGTCTCCATCCTGCATCTTCCTAATTTCGACCATGCATGGTGCAACTCGAACATAGAAAGATTGGAAAAACCGTCCATCCCTTACTAAATCCCTAGCAGTGTGATTGAAGCTATGGAATAACCTGGAGTCACTGATGCACACTTGGGCAACTTGATTAGAATGATTACCAGTTCCATCTGCACAGTGATCTAAGCAAAACACATCCGGGAGTCGCTGTAGCTTATGCCAAGGAAATCGCCTTAGAGAAGGAACACCCATGAGAAGCAATCGCGTAAGCTGGGGCAGATTAGGGATGTCGGCAGGGAGCTCCCTGATAGCTGTAGCAGACAGGTCTAGGCCCTCCAAAGCACCAAGGTCCCTGAAGTCCACAGACTCGAGCTTCCTACATCCGCGCAAGGACAAGCACCTCATGTGAGGTGCGGAGATTAGTGAGAAAGATTGAAGCTTGTGCATTTCCTCAAACATCTTCTCGGGGAAAGACTTTATCTGAGTCCCTATGATCTCAAGTGTTGTTAGACTGAGCAGTGCAGCCATGGAAGGGGGCAACTCCACAAGGTTGGGGCATTGGACCAGGATGAGTGCTTCAAGATTTGACATGCCTTGAAAAAAGTTTAGAGGGAAAGTAGTTAGTTCTGAATAGGACATGTCCAGGTGTATCAAATTGCTCTTTTGATTGCCAATATCTTGCGTCAGATGAGAAAAGGGAACTCCATTCATATCAAGAATTTGAAGCTGGCATAGGGTGGACAATGGTGAATAGGAACCACTACTGGTTGCTGAGTCTGTAGTACTAGCTGTTAAGGAACTGAATAGAGTTTTGAGGTCATGGCAGCCTCGGAGGGAAAGCAACTGAAGGTTCAGTAGACAACCAATTGAAGAAGGAAGTGAGTTTATTGGAGTATAGGAGAGATCAAGAACACGAAGAAAACAGAGTTTGGACAAGGAACTTTCGAGTTTGAAGTGCTGTGAGCAACCTCTTAGAATAAGTGCGGTAGAGCCGCTGGTTTCTTCCTGCCTCAACCATTCTCTGCTTACATGCCATCCTTGGCCAGTCACGAACGAGATCCATTTCTTGCGCTCCAACTCCTTGTCATCTGAAAGTTCAGGTGCTGTGAGGCCCTCTCCAATGAGGCTGTGATATAGTAAGAAGTGGGCAGCACTTTTGGTGGCTTCATCATCTTCACGAGCAGGAGAAAAGGGTAGCTGCATTAGTGAATATTCTTGGAATGCTTCAAGGATGACCCTTCCAACTTGATGGACATTATGGTACTTGCTGCTGCAGCTGCTAGTTTCTTGGAGTTTTGGTTTGTTGATGAGGATGCCTTGAGCCAGCCATTGATGGATGAGCTCATCTGATGTGACAGATGGTGCACTTGAACTTTGGTGATCTCCGTCTCCATGAGGTGGTGAACATTGAGGAAAGAGCAGCATGGCGTAGTGAAAACACTGGAGGGCTACGCGGTGCCAGTACCGCTCGTCTCCTTGGCGGATGCTGTTGAAGATGTACTGGGCCGATTGATGCAGCGCGGAGAGGATAATCATCAAGGTGCCATCATTGGTGAAGGAGCCATAGATGTCATCACCTTCTGACTTACCCCTGTCGTAGACGTCTAGGGAGGGGGTGGATATCACCCAGTCAGAACTTGTCCAGGAATGAGGAGGAAGCCCCACCACCCATTCAGAACTTGTCCAGGAGCTGATGGGCTTGTAGAGGTTCTCAACCACTAGTAGGTACTTTTTCTTCAACAGCATTTCATTGATCCGAGGAACTACTGTGTCCCGCACGTAATAGTCCAAGTCCCGAATGAGATCCTGCATCCCGTAGGTGTAGTACCGCAGCTCGTCGTGGGTTTCCTTGCGCCTGCTGTATTCTTGGTGGAGCAGGCCGAGCTCCTCTGCCACCGCGGCGGCCAGCTGGATCTCGATGCTCATGCTCCCTCGGGCGGTTGCTTCTTCCGTGGGCGTGGGCTCCTTCAGCTCCACCTTTATCACGTGATCATGGGGTCCCCATCGCTCGCTGATTCTCTCCAGAGCGAGGGCTGATATGGCCCGTGTGAAGGAAGCCGCCGGCCCCACCCCCACATTCCAATGCACCCTACCAGCAGGCCACATTTTCCACCCCAGGTCACGATATGCACGCGTGCGACGGTATCCATCTAGCCTGGAAATTATTACATGATCGAAACGGTTAACAGCCGGCTGGCCAGCTTATATATACTGCAAGAAATGTTACAGATTAATTAATTAATCAATCTCACGCGTTATTTCATCTAGCCTGGAAACACAAGCAAATAATTAATTAATTGTTTCCATTAATGACCGGCCGGCTGGCCAGATTGAATACTGCACCTACGGATACTCACTCTAGGAGCCATGCAAGTAGCCTAGAGTCCATAAACAAATAATAATGCGCGCATGAAAACTCGGATACTTAATTAGTTTCAACCATGCTCTACTTAATTTGTCAACCAAAAAAAGAAAGAAAGAAAAAAAAGCACGACAGAAAGAAAATGGCAACTATTTCGTATGGCCCTGATCAATTCGGTTTCGGCTTCTGGCTTATTTTTCACTATTCATAAATTTCGTCTTTTTCTGAACTTTTGGTTTTTTGTTGAGCTTTTTTGCCGGTTCTTTTTTTCCCGTATTTGTTTGTATTATACGTAATGGGCTAACATATTTGTTATATTTTTAAATTTTTTTAAATTTAATTATGCTAAATAAGCATCTGTCAGTTACAGTGCTTTTTTCAACCAGCTACAATATTTTCAGCTATAAGCCATGAGCTTTTAAGCCGAACCGATCACCACCATAATTTATCTGACTTTAATGCTATTTAGAGGAGCACGTGGACCTCCATAAGAAATGCATGTCTCATTTACTTGAACTTCTTATAGCCTGTTTGTGGTTATGTCAAGTGCCTTTTGAAAAGCCACGTCAATGCTAAACAGTGCCATATTCAGCTATATTCGTTGCCATGCTAAATAAGTATTTAAAATAATTAAGTACAACTAATCGTTGTTAGGATGCTGCGGAAAATGCATGGCTAACCAATAACTAATGTCTTCTGTGAATTAAAAAAAGGTTCGTAGATGAGGAAGTTGAAGATCATACCAAAAGTTAATATCCCGCAGATCATCACGCCATCTATCCACTGAAGAAGGTGGTGTTGCCATGACTTACGATTAGTACTGGATCAAAATTCTTGATTTACACAAAACCTGTTAACAGCCGGCAGCCCAGCTTATAATTCACCTAGGCTGGAAACACAAGCAAATAATTAATTAATTGTTCCATTAACACGGTATCCATCGGTACTGCAAGAAATATTACAGATTAATTAATTAATCGATCTCATGCGTTATTTCATCTAGCCTGGAAACACAAGCAATTAATTAGTTATTCCATCAACGACCGGCCGGTTGGCCAAATTGCATACGGCACCTACGGATACTTGATTAGTTTCAACCATTCTCTGCTATTTAATTTGTCAACAAGAAAAAAAAAGAAAGAAAAACACATGACATATGCACAATAAAAATACGGGCGACGGACTTAGAAGCGTTCCTTCTAATCAATCTGTCAACCAAAAAAATATACTAAGAAAAACACACAACATACACTCACGATACGATTAATTCCTTCGAGAGTAGCTAGAGTACTTAGGCCACTTTGGGTATTGCCGTGAATTATGATAATCTCACTTAGTTGACTCGTTAATGGATGTGCTAGGGTATTTGGCTAGCTGTCTTTTTCTTAATCAAATTGCAAATGTATATATTATTGTGGACCAGAACATATGAGATAAAATAAAAGAAGACAACTATTTCGTAACATAATTTATCTAAACTTAATACTATTTACAGAATCATGTGGACCTCCATAAGATGTCTCATTTTTACAACTACTTGAACTTCTTATACCCCGTTTGCAGAAAAATATATTTAATATAATTAAGTAAAACTAATCTTTGTTAGGATGTTGCAGAAAAATACATGGATAACTAATGTCCTTTGTGAATTAAAAAAATGTTTGTAAATGAGGAAGTTAAAAATTATACCAAAAGTTAATATCTCGCAGATCATCACGCCATTTGTCCAATGAAGATGGTGATGTTGCCATGACTTATGATTAGTACTGGATGAAAATTCTTGATTTAAACAAAACCTGAAAGAACAAAAATTGATTTTAATTAGTTATCAACAAGGAATCACAACACTATTAGCATAAAAAGGGAAATAAAAAAACTTTTATAGGATACATCTTTTGCATAATTTTGGTCACTGTTTCAAATCATGATGATGCAGGAATAAGGTTATCGCGAATAGCAGTAGCTATCGTGCAGGCTATCCTACCTAGTGATTTTATTTAAATATGTTAACTATATTTATTTTAATGTTATATAAGATACTATATAAATAAAAATAACAAAAGAGCGAGCACTGTTCAAGAAAAAAAATATAAATTTATAACACTTTCGTAACTTGTTCAATCAAAAATCTAAATTATAAATTGCAAAGAGAAGCTCTGACCTATTTTGGGAAAAATTAGAAATCAACCTGAAGAACAAGGTGCATCTTTGTGTTTGTTGCTTGTGATTTTTTGCTGGCCTAGCATTCTTGTGGTCAATTTGTGTGTACAGGATGGGAAATTGGGATTTTGGCATTCTCAATTTATGTTTGTTCACGCTAAATTTAGAAATAATATAAAGCAGTGACTAACAAAATCATGACAAGATATAGCAACTGAGGCCAAGGCGGTGGCTTGAACAATGAGGTTTGGCATGGAAGGCATGTCCTATCGCTACTGCTACTATGAAGCCGCCACTTGTTGCACTGTACCAGCATGCGGTTGCATGCAAGGCCTTGTCGAACGCCACCTGGTCGCTCTATTTTGACACCATCTCTCAGGTCATGACGCCGCCAATGCTAGGGATTGGGGGCTGGATCGCGAGGCGAGGGGGACAAAGGGGTGGATGGCATGGGCTGGCAATGGGTTTTCACATAATCTGTCGTTTTCTCACTGGGTCTTTATTGGAAGCTCGTCTGTGACCACATAGCTAGGCATGTGGGTATATATCCAATTCATCAGGGTTTAAATTCTAGACTAGGCATTGGTGTCTACTGTTTTAGAAGTACACATGCGTGCGCGTTCAGTGGGAAAACGCGTGCTTGCACTATTTAAGGTCTTGGATACCTCCAATAAATTCTAAGCGTGTGTAGAGGACATGTACTGTAACACCCTGACCCTCCCTAGGGCCCAAAGTGTTACCACCTACTCTGTAACTCAATTCCCAACCTTTGCCGCGGGTCTTGCGCAGCAGCTTCTTTATTTAAATCTTAACCAAACGGCAAAAGCAAACACTTGACACTATGCACAGAAGCAGAAGTAAAGATCTGTCAATTATCAAAAGGAATTCTTGTACTGCACAAGGTTAAATATGTCTTGCTAAGACATACTTTCAATACAAACTACTTGGCATGCCAAGTAAAATTAAACCTGCACAAATCAACCAACGATGATTTGTGAATTACTTCGTGTGTGGAATAATTGTGCTAATCCCGCCCTTGCGTGTCTTCTACGACCACCTAACAACAACAACAAAGCAAGGGTAAGTCCGAAGACTCAGTAAGCACACGATAAAACAGTGACATCACTTTAGCATTCAATCAATTTCACGAACCGTAAGACTTAAATTAACTTTGTAACTGTAAACTATAGATCAACTCTGTAACTGTAATCTGTAACTCAATTCTAGGTCAGTGGTACAGTAACCACCAAATCACATTTATGAACTGTAACCCAGAATCTCTGGGTTCCTTCCCTGTCACCTGTTCGTTCCCTGTAAATGCAACGCAATGCAGCGCAACACAAATTAATGCAATGCATATTTAGATGTATGTCTGTCTGTATCGCATATACCGGTATAGCGGAGTGTCCACCCGTCGATGGACCACTCAATTATCCCGTCCACTTTCGAACGGGATTCCCCACCTCCACTCCCGTGGAGTCCCTACAGAAGTAGGCCTGTGACTCAGTGCATGAGTACAATGCAAGATGCACATACTTTCAGTATTGGCATTTATTCAACTCCGCACTCATCGATGTATGATCAGCATGTAATCATATATATTCTCATAAACACTGTAGATCAGGCATAAAAACAAGTATAGCAGGCATTCGTCACAATTGATTGTCCTACCATGCACTTGCCTGAATATTCCTGTGGATGATGTATGGAGGAGCCCCAAGCCAAAACCTCCACCTGAAAGCATCACCCAGACTCTCAACATTGCAATTCACACAACAGACAAACAATATCGGTTCTACGCGTATAGACAGTCGACAACTTCTCTACGCGCCAACCCGATACTAACAATCTCTCTTTTACAGAACACCTTTCTGATGTCCCGGTACCCAATCGGTCATAATTTAAGAATTGCGCCATCTATACGTGCGAATAAATATTATTCGTACACGCCTAATCTTTTTCTCTTTCTTTTTTCTCCTCTTTTTCTTTTCTTTTCTTTCTTTCTCTCTTTCTTTACTTTCCTTTCCTCTCTCCTGTAGTCGGCCGCTCCTCTCTCTTTTCTTTTCTCCTCGCTTCATCCGTCGCCGCCTCATTTCCCCCGCCTGCTCACTCCTTCCTCTTGCGGTCGCTTTGCTGAGGCTGCCTTCGCCGCTGGCGCTCGCGTCGCCGCCGCCGCCCCGATCTGGTCGCCGCCCTATGGCCTTTGGTCTCGGTGCCACCGCCGTCGGTCTCCTCGTCGATGGTCTACCTGCGCCAGTCTCCGGCTCCTCCCCGTGCCGCCCTCTCGGTTGCGCCTCTATTCGGCCTCCCCCGCCACTGATGGTGCCTCTCCGCCTCTACACGGCGCGCCAGCCACCGGATCCGTGTCCTCCGGCCTGGATCTGGCGCCTTGCCTCCCAGTTACCTTTCCCCCTCTCCGTGCCCTCCTTTGGTTGCCGACAAGGTGAGGTTTATGTGACTATTTTGGTTTGATTTCCTTTTGAACTTTTGGGCATGGAGGTGAGCCACCACGGCTAGCTACGGCGGAGCTCGAGGCCGCCCGCACGGCGGGGGAGTGCGCGGTGGCTGTCGGGTGCGTGGGCTATGCCGTTGGTAGTTCGCCGCCGCCGTCCTTCGCCTACGGTAACCTCCCGTGATCCCGTCTCTTTACTCCTCTACTGCTCTGTGCTCTATTGTGATGTGTACTAGTGGTTTGCTATATTGCATAAGGACTACGCATGGTTTACCTCTGTTGAAAAATGGTCACGGTGCCGGCTCTCTTCTTGTCGGCTTGCCGGTGGGGAACCTTGTGGTGGTGGTCTTCCCCTTCGGCTTGGTCTCCGATCTGGTCCCTTGGTGTTGGCGGCAGGTTTAGCTTCTCCTAGGGTTGCCGTCTTGTGGCCTCCTGTTGGTTCCTTGTGCTGATCGGCTTTAGGTGAGGAGAAGTTGGTCTCTGTTTTGCTGGGGCTGGTGATAGTGTTGGCCGTGGCTTTATTGGCCGTGTGGTGACCAAGTAGGGTTTTGCCGCCTCTTGCCTTGCTGGCTTCGGTCTATCTGTGTTGTGCCTTCTTCTGGTGCTTTCCTGATGAGATGTTGCGCTGGGCTGTTGTGCTGGCTGTTCTGGTGATGTCCTGGTGATGTGTGGCCTCTAGGGGATACTTTGGTAATTTCATAATTATGAGGCTGCACTGTTCATTCTGTTAACAGGTTTGTTTTAAAATGCCGAGTGATGAAACCTAAGTTGTGAGAGGTGCCGACTGGTCCCCGGACAGCTTGGTATCTCTGTGAACAGAATACCCTGCTCGAAGTTAACCTTTAGGGCTCTGACGGCAACTTCTTCCCCTTTATTTATCTTTTTTTTCTTAATTCATTGTTCTCTTACCTTTTTTCGGGTATTACATGTACACGTGTGTACGTGGGTGGTGTAAGTGTGATGTGTGTTGAGTGTATGCGTCTGTCTTGTACTCTCTAAAAATTGCGAAGAGATTGGGGTTTTATCGCGCCTTAATCCCGTGCATTCACCAAAGATCGGATGCAGTTTGATTTTTTTAGTTTGTGTAACATGTTGTGTGAGAACATATAGCATCGGATTTTACTGTATAACTAGTTTGGCCATGAATTTGCTTCACGGTATTTCAAGACATGTCTGTTATAAAATACAATGTCGATTGTTACTTAAGAGCTTGAACAGGCACTATATCATTGTCATTCCCGTATCTGCATAATCGAATATTAGCCAGATTTATCTATGATCTGTGTATGACGATGTAGTGGGATCATTGGCACGTCATGTGTGCATTTGCAGCACTACATCTTCGTGTGGACATGCGCATGAGTGTGTTCATGTCGTAGCACATGTCTAACACGACGATGCACAGACTGAATCCTGGAATGATGGCCAGTTCAAGTTATCAGCAATTGGAGAGGAGGGGAAACTAAATTTGTTATGGAGAATAAGGGTTTATTCCACTAAGAGCACTGTTTCTTTCTCTCTTTCTTGGCGAGGAGACTAAATGCACTGTTGTGCATAAGTTAATTGAAATCTTCAGAAAATGAGATTAACAAGTGGGCTTGGTGTATAGGTTGAATTTTGAAGAGTTGGCCTATTGATGAGTGCCCATACAATTTCAGTCACCTCATTGATTAAATCGTATGATCCATTTTTGTGCTAGGCTCCTAACATTTATAATATTACACAGTGATACAACACTTTGTTTAATTAATATAACTAGCAGAATTATTCATGCAAGTACGCGGTTAGACACTATAGCACTTATATATGTTTGTATTTGAAAATATAATTGTATATATTATGCAACTCTAATACCTCTAATTGACAATAGAGTTGTATGTGCAGTGTAACTACAACAATAATATCTATATCCTATTAATTAACACCAATATAATCTGGCACCACCAAATAAATAAGTGGTGTAGATTTTTGGTGAAAACATTTCTAGTTTTTATTCTTTTTTATTATTGCAACAATCATAAATTTTCGCCGAGTTATGGGACAACTTATAGGGTTATTTTTCCTATTTTAAGGGTTTTAGTAGCAATCATTAGCTAGTTTGGAACGCAGGATTTTTTAAAATACCAACCTCCCTCGATATGTACTTATAAATATATTGGACCTACTGTCCCATAATATTGGACACCGTTTGGGCAGGAATTTCTCTGATTCTTACGGTATAAGTTTGTTCTTTGCTCCTTTTTCCTGTGTTTTGCACGTCTTCCCTTCTTTATTTTTCCTTGTGTCCATATGTTTTTCTTTCTTTCTTTTTTTTGCACGCGTGTAGGGGTGATGAACATAAGTATTATCTTCCCTCTTTTCTAAATTACTATATCTTTAAGTAATAATAACAGCTAGGTTCTTTTGGGCTTCATGTTTATGGTTTTTGGTGTTTGCTATAGTAACTAACTTTCAAACAACGTGTCTTTACAACATAGGGGCTATGTAACACCCCGGCCCCTCCCTAAGCCCAAAGTGCTACCACCTACTCTACAATGTTACTAATTCCAACTTTTGCCGCTGGTCTTGCAAAGCAATTCTTTTATTTAAATACCAACCAAACGACAAAGGCCACTACACTTGACACTAAGCGTAGCAGATATATAAATTTACTAATTACTAAAAAGGTACTCAAACCAACCAAGGCTAAATA
Organism: Dendrocalamus latiflorus; assembly: GCA_017311315.1. Classification (NCBI taxonomy): domain Eukaryota; kingdom Viridiplantae; phylum Streptophyta; class Magnoliopsida; order Poales; family Poaceae; genus Dendrocalamus; species Dendrocalamus latiflorus. Next base: position 21,501,354 of record CM029627.1, on the reverse strand, counting down.
TGTTAACTGTAGATAATATGTGTATTACTGTTACTATTATGTCAAGTCTTTTTGAAAAACCACCCCAATGCCAATTGGTATCGCTTATTCGTTGGCATGATAAATCACTACTTTTTTTTTAAAAAAAAGGAACTCCCGAAAAAGGTCCCCTTGCAAAAAGCAACTCGTGAAAAAAATACCTTATTAAAAGCATGTACAATGAATTTGTAACACGTTGGCCCAAAATCTGCTCAATACGCTCCATCGTGGGGTGGATCCATCCACACATAGCATATCACTTACACTTTCCTCCTCACTTTGTATTAAAGGGTTTACCCGAGGTGTTACATTTAGACTTAATAAGCATTATATGCTACTATAATTCACTTTAGACCAATAATATAGGACTAATTTTATCATACAATTCCATATGAACCACATAGGCCACCACATAAACGGAACAAGGTATTACAGGGTTGGCATAAGCTGTCTATAAACAATGCCACATCAGATTCATGTGGATATGGAGGAGAGAGAGGAGGTTGGTTGTTGTTGAACATGGGATCTATTTGCGTGAACCAAGGCACTTATAGATAGCGTCATGCTCATTGTAGAGAGCTTGTCTACTCACAACGTGATTTCTAAGGCCCATCAACAGTTGTCTATTCCATTGTAAGCGTTGTCTCTAACCTTTTTTAGTAGATGATGTAGAAGGTTTTATAGACAACACTTGCCTCTACTGTTGTACATGCCCTAAGAAATTGGAACATGCTAGCATAAAAATGTGAGATCTCACCATCCAGTTTACAATGGCAAACGGAAGGACCAATGGTTTTCTTAATGTTGCGGAAAAACCATGCATGGTATATAGAAGTTGTTGTATTCAACAGTAAAAATGCAAAACCACAAGTGTATATAAGACTACATCCACCATGTTAACCCTTAAAAGCGCCTCAAGATTTGAACATGGGATATTCAATGATTTGAAGATGGGATGGCTGTTTGAATTTTTAAAATATTTCATCAATGTCGAGGAATATTTGATGGTGGCGGTAGTACATGTGTCATCCAAACAAATCTTAAATGTTTGATAGGTCTACCAGAAATAAATATTTAAATTATTAAAACTAATCGTTGTTAGGATGCTGTAGAAAAATACATGGATAATTAATAATTAATGTCCTTCATGAATTACAAAAAGGTTTGTAAATGAGGAAGTTAAAAATCATACCAAAAGTTAATATCTCGTAGATCATCACGCCATTTGTCCAATGAAGATGATGATGCTGCCATGATTTATGCTTAGTATTGGATCAAAATTCTTGATTTACACAAAACCTGAAAGAACAAACATTGATTTTAATCACTTATCAACAAAGAATCACAACTCATTAGCATAAAAAGGGAAATAAAAAACTTTTATGGAATACATCTTTTGCATAATTTTGATTAGTGTTTCAAATCGTGATGATGTAGTGAATAATGTTATGGCGAATAGCAGGAGCTATCACGGAGGCTATCCTACCTACTGATTTTATTTGAATATGTTAACTATATTTATTTTAACATTATCTAAGATACTATATAAATAAAAAAGAGTGAGCATTGTTTAAGAAAAATACAAATTTATAACACTTTCGTAACTTGTTTAATAAAAAATCTAAATTATAAATTGCAAAGAGAAGCCCTAGCCTATTTTGGGAAAATTAGAAATCAACCTGAAGAACAAGATGCATCTTTGTTTTTGTTGCTTGTGATTATTGGCTGGCCTAGCATTCTTGCGGTAAATTTGTGTGTTCATGATGGGAAATTGGGATTTTGGTGTTCTCAATTCATGTTTGTTCACGCTAAATAGTGACTAACAAAGTCATGATAGGATATGGCAATTGAGGCTAAGGCGGTGGCTCGAACGACGAAGAGAGAGAAAGGAGATGATGTGCAACTTTCCAGGAAAAGGTCCATATGCCAAGGAGGAAGAAGAGAATTTCAACCAAGATTATGCGGCATGGAAACCGACGGCCTGCATGCTATCTATGTTGACCGAGATAGACACCAGCACAAGGCCTGTGTTCTTTCCTACGGCCATGTGATTAGTTGGATCATTAACTTGGTCATTTGCTTAGGAGTTTGTGAGTCTGAGTCAAACTTGTTTAATTAAGTCTGAACTGCTAGAGATAAGCTAGATGAGTACGTTCCAGTCGGTTTGTTTGGCCGAGTTACATTTTGGTTCGGTCACCCCATGACCGAACGCATATATAGGGAGTCGGCCTTAGCCCCCATTTGCATGCATGAGATTTGGGTGGTAAATACGTCAGCACCTCCATTGTATCCTCCCTTGTATCCATAGATCCTAATAGAACAGGGAGTTCCAATCTAAATATACTGTCGTTCTTCTTATAATTTCCTCGTGTTTTTATAGAAAGAACACGTTTACTTTTATGTGGCTGAGTAGACAAGGATTGGAGCGTGTCGTTGAGCGAATTCCTTTGTCGCAGGTTATTGTGTTGAGATAGTGGTTGACGCCATCGATTCATCAAGTTACACGGATCTAAAATTATTCTTGATCATAAGTCGTGAAGATCCCTCTCCCCCATATCATTTGTCTTGCTTGATCTTTGTTATGGAGAATAAGGGTTTATTTGACTAAGAAGTACTGTTTTCTTTCTCTCGCTTTTTTTTTTGCGAGACTAAAAGCACCGTTGTGCATAAAGTTAATTGAAATCTTCAGGAAATGAGATTAACAAGTGGGCTTGGTGCATAGGTTGAATTTTGAAGAGCTGGCCTATTGATGAGTGGCCATACAATTTCAGTCACCTCATTGATTAAATCGTATGATCCATTTTTGTGCTAGGCTCCTAACATTTATAAAATTACAGAGTGATACAACTTGTTGGTTAATTAACATAACTAGCAGAATTACGCGTACAACTACGTAGCTAGACACTATAGTACTTATGTTTATATTTGAAAATATAATTCTATATGTTATGCAACTCTATATATTTTGCTTTTTCACTAGAATTTCTAGCATATTTCTCTTTTTTTAATAACGATGTGTTGAACTTTAATTATATCCCACATAATAAAGGGTCAGGTGTTTTCTTTTTTAAAAGAATTTCTAGAATATTTATTTTTTCTTAGCAGTTGTAAAACGACTATCATGAGCTTTTATTATATAATAGATAATAGATTCTATTGTAAGCTAAGACTTAAATGTACAATACAAGTATTTCAAACTAGAGCATGTAAAATGTAACAATAGATAGTCAATTCCACACTTGTGTCCTACCTATCAACAAAAAAATCACATGAAAAATCCCAATTACGACTACATTTAAAAAAAAACTCCCCAATTATGACTGCTTGCTTATGTGTATGCTGGGTTGTGACAACTAAACCGTGGAAATTTCTTGTGTGCAGCATCCTGATATGAGCAGGGGTCGAATGGGCAGGGAACCGTGGAAATTTCCTATGGCCTGCTGGTCTCAAGCACTAAATATCCTAGACAGAGAGGCATCGATGCACGTAGCTAGAGAGTGGACTCGATAACTCTTATCTCACACATGAATAACAATGCTTCACAGGGACAATCATGTCAGACTATATGAGTTTATTTGAAATCAATGTTTACTTACCTCTCCGCTTTGACCTTTGGGTGGTTCTTTTTACTGAAACTTTTGGGAATAACTTGTTATAATATAGTGTAATGTAGGTTCTTCAACAAGAAAGCAATACTCCGCAGTACAAACTGAAGACTGCCAATATATTGTCCCTCTGAGGAATACACTTCCTTATATGGTCCTGAGAAAAGAGAAGCCACTGACCCTTGTTACATAGTCAAGAAATGAGAAATAAAAAATCACAAAAAAGATATATATATATATATAGAGAGAGAGAGAGAGAGAGAGAGAGAGAGAGAGAGAGAGAGAGTACCTGGTAGTTGAATTTGGCGTTGCAATATGGATGTCAAAAGATGATCTGATCAACTCGATAGACTTGAAAGATCTCAAGAGGAGGAAAGCCTACGTTTTAGTTTTTTATATTGATAACTGGAAAAGGAATTAATTATAAATGTGAAGCAAAAATAGTAAACGGGGTGAGCCAATGATGTTTTGGTTTTTTTGGTTTTGATTAGTAGAAAAAAGATTAATTCTACACATGAAAAGAACAATAGTAATGCGGTGAAGCCAATGATTTTTTTGGTATGATCACTAGAAAAAGGGATTAATGATGTGAAAGAACATCAATAAATGGGGAAACACCAACGTTTTTTTGTACTGATCACTAGAAAAATGGATTATATTGTAGATATGAAAGAAGTAAGGGGAAAGCCTTTTTTATTTTTTGCATTAATCATTAGAAAAGGGACTAATTGTAGATGTGAAAGAAGAACAATTACAGGGAAAACAGAAATGATTGTTTTTGGATTTTTTTTGTAATGATGACTAGAAAAGGATTAATCATAGATGCGAAAGAACAATAGCGCGTGTGAATTCAATTGAAAGCTGAAATGAAGGGATTTTTTCGAACAGAAATGAAGGGATTTGGAGTGGAGGTGATTGATCAAGAATTGCAGCAAACGAATAGCTCGGAAGGCAGGGCATACGTCCTTTTGCCATACTGTCTTATATATAAGCTGAAACATTGGAGCAAGATGCTTGTTAGGTTACACGAACAAGCAAAGAATACATTTTGCTAAGAGCTAAAGGCTATAGGTGATGAGAAGTATTGAAAGGAACGAAACGTATCATGTTTAAAGAAGAAACGGGATAGCTTGCCATGTGCATGCATGCCAAAGGACATGTAAAGTTGAATGTGTGTAGTGTTAACGACTGCCGTAAGGAATTCACCTTCAAATTGATGGCCGCATTTTCATAGTTGAAACGCAACAAATGATTACTGCATAGTACAAAGAAAAGAAAAAGAAGCAAAAGAAAAAAGCGGCAACGATAGATCGAACAGGCGATGTAGCTTATAGGTCTGTTCTTTTTAGTTGAGGCTTATAGCTTTTGATTGTAGCTTATGACTTGCTGTTCGTACGAGAGATTACAGAGTAACAGAAACTCATATGCGATTTTTGCCGATATAAATGAAGTCGGTACAATATGTATTACAATTAACTAGTCCTATCAGCAATTTTGTTAAAAAAGCATGAGTTGGATGGAATTCGACGGGAAGAACAAACTCTGTCTCTCTCCATCCATCCATCCTTGTCAGTTGGCACTTTAGCCACGCCAAATTTGCACTTGGTGTAGTGTTGTTTAAGCACATCAAAAGGATTTATGGAAATATGCAGTTTTCAGTTAAAATCAATACAGTTGTGGTTGCATTGACTAGACGCTAACTTGGAACAGTAAATTCTTCTTGTGCTGCTAAAGAAAACATCAGCACCTTCAATGTTACGAAGAAACTATATGTGAGATGGATTCTGTTCGTCCACTTGCTCGATCAGCGTTATACTTGTCTAGGGTACTACAGGCTACGACGTTGTTGTTTAGTTTCTGGAGTAGTAAATGCATAATTGGGGAGCACAGAAACGACGCTGGAAATGAGTGGTAATTCTCTTTTCTGCTTCTCTTTGTTCTCCCATGCACAAAACTTTTTTCTGACCCAATTAGAACGGTGAGGATCGGAGAATGCTACCTCTACAGGGACCTAAGTGCTTCTTGAGTAAGACTAATTGACAGAACTCACATGACAGGTTAATGGTGCATATACCCTTGTTGAAGGAAAAATTTGACAGGGCTCTACTTGCAGAGAGACGTCCCAAATGACATGCTTAGTGCAAGTGGTGCAGGCCGGCGAGAAGACCTGCCCTTCTTGTGCAGTTAGCTCTCGTCGTAGTTATCTATGAACACTGCTGGACAAGGTTTGAAATTAGAATCGGAGTACTAAACTTACCGGAATTCTCAGGCCAGGGGACATCTGAATTAGAGTTTAATTTGCATTAATATATTTAGTTAACCATTCGATTATATGTGGGTCTAGCTCATTAGTTTTGATATTTTAAATACATATAATTTAGAGATAGTGCCTCTGCATATAGATCTGAATTCTATCAATCAAATCCTCCATCCATCCTCGTCAGCTCGCACCTTAGTCACATCAAATTTGCACTCTGTATATTGTTTTAGCACATCCATAGGATTTAGCGATATAGTGTGTGAAACATTGATGCTCGTATTTGGTAGTGCTTTGGTTTGAGCTGACATTGGACACTTTGTTATGTTGGATTTAATTTGGACAATGAAATAATGGACTGGACAGTGAAGTCTGAATTCTGAAATGTTTAGTCGGTGTCAGCGAATACATTTTCGGAATTTTGGTGAAAATCGGCTTTCTCGGCCTATCCTAAAAAAAAGCTCAAATTGGCCAAAATTCGGCCTGTTTTGAAATTTTTCCAGATGTGGTAAGCAAGAATCAGTCTTGCCGTGGTACACACGAACATGATGCATGGACCTTTTTTTCTTTGTGTAGACTACGATGTATGGATCTGAGTCATACTTGCGACTTCGTACAAAGAGGCTACCTCGCACATGGACTGGAGGTGCGGCACCCGACGTTAAATCATCGTGGCCTTTCTCTGAACAAAGTGCTGGGCTCTGTGATTCCATAGTCAGTGAAAGTGTTGGACAGGATAGCAATAGAGAGAGTGAATGGTGTCAATTCGAATTCTCTTCTAATATTCAAAATTCTATTCTCATACAGCTACAGAGTTGCAGAAAATAGAATTTTCATTCAATATGTTGTCAAGTCTCTTCCATCCCAGTTCCACCGAACCACGACTCACTTGACCCGTACAAACTACATGGCGTTATCTCGTCGTTCGAACTCATTTTCAATATTTTCCATCTTTCTCATACTATGTTTGAACTCACTGTCTTACTTGATATTCTTGATCGTTCTGGGACTCAACTTCTCCGCGACCCTGCACATCCAAAGACAAAGAAATCATTTCCAGGCATAAGTCTTTACAACTTGACCTACATTAGCCAAGACATACATCATACAACCTTAAACTAATGATCTAGGTTATACCAACTCATCCATGACTCAATTCCCCAAAACCTTGTTTTTTCTGCGAAGATCGGTAGTACCGCACTTACCACGCCGGTATTACCGCTCCCCAAAGCGGTACTTCCGTACCTTACAAACCCGAACTAGACCTCTATGAAAAAATGTACCGTGACTCAGAGCGGAACTACTGCACTCACAATGTCGATATTACCGCTCAATGGTACTACCACATAAATACATGTGGTACTTCTAATTTTTCTGACACTTCTAGAAAATAGTCCAAATCAAATGCAATCTTTACAAAACCATTTTATTACTCCACAAAATTGGTAATGGTTCATCATAACAGTATTTTGGATCTTCTCACATGGTCCTTCAATATGATACCAATTGTTTAAATAGTCTCACATTAGTTGTGGAAGGGCAAGGGACCTAAGTTAAAAGTGGAGGGGGTCCCTCACCTTATTGGCTAGCTTTTGGGTGAGAAGGCCCTTACGATCCAACAAGTAGTATCAGAGCCCGATTCTAATATCTCTGGCCCAATGTATACTAGTGTGTGAACGCCCGATAGACCGTGACCCTGAGGGACCATCAGTGTACGGTGAAGGGATCTTGAGGGACCGTCGGTGTACAGTGAAGGAACGGTGAAAGGCTAAGGGATACCAATGTGTGAAGGGGGAGATTATTGGAATAGTCCACACCAATGTATGAAGGGAAAGATTATTGGAATAGTCCATATTGGTTATAGAAGGGCAAGTGATCTAACTTAAAAGTGGAGGAGTCCCTGACCTCATTGGCTAGCTTTTGGGTAAGAAGGCCCTTACGATCTAACAGAAAGAAATTCATGGCCTTTAGGTATCGTTCTATTGAAAGGGTACCATATGTTTTGGTGCTGTATTCTTGGTCGAGTAGGCCGAGTTCCCCTGCCACTGTGTCTCCCCTTCGCCGTAGCCGAGCTCCACCTAAACCTCCCATGGCACGTCTGCTTCTCTATGTTCCTCTATTCTGAACAAGTGGATGAGGAAGACACCCCTCGGTTACTCTCCCTCTCTCTCTCTCTGTGTGAGCGATTAATTCAGCTAATATTCCAATGACCTGCAGGCCCTAAACTATTAGTAATTGTTTTAGTTGGAAATTACTTATGGTAGCGTGTTGAGCATTAGTTTATGCGGCCTCGCTCATTAGTTTTAGTATTTAATAATGATAATTCGCAATAGTGTGGCATTAAATGACCCAATTTAATTAGATGTTAATTAAGCTAATTATGATAATTAGTGGTTAATCAGAATTAATTAGGATTGTCCTACAAACAAGTGGGCCCTAGGCCATAAATAATTCCTTTGCAATATAGTTTAAGGTAGTATATGTATAGTAGCTAGGGCTAGCTTCATTATATTTTTATTAAGTTCATTAGGTTAAATAAGTTAATTAGTGTTTCAATAAATAGTAGTTTAAGCCCATTGTATCTCGGCGAAAGTATGATTGCATAATGCATATATTGTCCCAATGCCATGTGGGACCTAGGTTATTACTGGTTCTTCAAATTGTTATTTAAGGTAATGTATGTGTTGGGGAAGTGGCCCCCACCATGGCCCCTTTGGCCCACCACGTATAGGTCCAAGCATATATGTAAGCAAAAGGTAGGCCTAGTTAGGGCATAGCAAAGGAAAGTCGTGTATGCCTGTAGCAGAAAACTCCTTAAGGGGTATTTATGTAAAATTCCTCTCTATGGCTATAAATATGCTCCTTAGGGTACCATGAAGGCAAGAGAGAGAATTCATAAGAGAAGTTGCAAGATTCAGGTACCCCCATCGAGCCTCCCAAGGATCTACTACTTACTGTTTGGCGCATAACCATAGCAGTATGCATGACAACTAACCCCATAAGAAGCTATTTTTAATTGAAAATTAATTAAGTTTGATAATGTGACGACATGTACAATAATTAGTAAAATTAATATTAGCTGATACCTATGAGGACGACATGTGGACCCATTAGTAATTTATCAATAATAATATAGGACATAGGATAGCCACTTACAAGTGGGCCCACTTGTCATTAGATTTTGCTAAAATTGTTTAGCTAATAAGGATTTGATAGGGTAATTAATGTGGATAATATTTCACTAAACCGTGGGCCCATTGCCATTATGTTTGTAACTAAAACTTGATTGGCCTATTCTTATTGGCTTTTGCTGATGTATTTTGGCTGTGGCTGATAAATAGTAGTGGTTAATAGAAGCGGCTGATGAATAGTAATGCATTATATAAGAAAGACAGCGAAAGGCACTACAACATTCGGATCACCATGCGACTTATGGAATTGTGATATAATAATGAAGGACCAGATAGGCAACAGAGGAGGGGGTGAATGGTGCCTTCAAATTCTCCTCAAGTATCCACTTAACTCTTTTCTCCAATAGCTATTGAGCTATGAAGGCTAGAGTTGAAGTCTCATAGAAAACAGAGAAGCAGAACAGCAAAAATTGAATTGGTCGGAATCTGACAGCGTGAGACTTACCACATGGTCATAAGTCCCAACAACGTAGTCAATAGTCAATGAAAGCTTAGACCAGAGCAACAGAGGAAACGCATCAGAGAACAGACCGTGGTTTGGAGACCAGCACTGTGGTCGAAAGGTGACTGGTCGTAAAACACCACACCGTGGTCAAAAACTGTTCAACATTGTGGAAGCTTACAACGCGGTCATACTTCTTCGGCTACGTGGTCAAACTCTAGAAACAAAGCCGAGAGCAGATAGCGGTCGTAACCCGACTATGTGGTCAACAACCGACTACATGGTTAGAAATCAACCTAGTCGATAACCACCGAGACCAGAACGAAGTCGTAAGCCAACTAGTGGTTGAACGATCAATGTGGTTGAAGAAGAGAACGTGGTCGTAAATGAAATAGAGGAAAAAAAGGAAGTCGCACGACTGCAAGATCCAATTTTCAAATTACTTTTGATTCAAGGATCAATTGGTCATGAACCATTGAACATAGCAAGAATAAAATCTCAGGAGGCTCCTCTGAAATTGAATTGAAAACATAACATGAGAATAGATATCTTCACCAGATTTCATCAAATGCGCTCAAAACTTTAGTCTAAGAAGAAAAGAGGATAATCTGACCATGCAAGTGGGAATAGGAGGGGCATGAAGGCTTCAAGTATCATTTCCCAACACCAGGCAAGTCAGATTATCAACAAAACAACCGAAAGCAAAGTCTCAGATCAAGAAGCAAAAGAGCAAAATCAAAAACCAGAGAGCAAACATACAACCGAACAGAACAAACTCAACTCCACGTAAATGAGCAAACACAGATAGATAAACATGATGATATATAGCTTCTAGAGAAGAGTTTACAGCCACTCCATCAGGAGGACTAGGAGCACACACGCTCCAACATCAAATACACGAACTCACACAAGAACAGAAACCCTCGAGACCCCCTCGGATGGGTAGCCGCCCATCCCAATTTATAGTATATTGATACCGGGGATGACCGGTTAACTTCACCTAACACCGGGTTTTTCACACATGCTTTACCCGCTAACATAGACAGGAGACAAAAACTCTTTTTCAGAAGGTTTTAGCAAAACAGCTTCTTTTGTAGGTCTTTTGCAGGTCTTGAGCATTTCTCCAAAATGCCCTTCCTCCACCTTCCACGAACCTTCCTGTTTTCTTGCCCTCCAATCCTCGCAGCCACCTCGTAGGCCTCAGTCATCTTTGGCTCTCCCCAACCGCTCTGGACCTCAGCACCTCCTTGTGCGTAGTCCCGGTCGTCCATGCCTCACCATGACCTAGCTCCAAGGTCCTGCAGCCATCACAAACAAGCAACACATCACATAGCACCGCACTATAAACAAGATTCAACAATAAGCATATATCAAAAAAGTATTTTAGTGAGCAAACACAACAAAACAACTGGTCGTAAACACTTACGACCACTTGTATGCATTGAATATGAGGTGGTCGTAGCCCTAAAAGACTTCCCAGCTGCCTACGACCACATAGCAAGTCGTTATGACCACAACACATGCTGCTACGATCATGAAGATAGACGATACGACCATCGCTAGCAGCTACGACTTTAACGCACATGGTCGCTACGACTTACGACCACTCAGACAGCGCACTACGACCATGACAGACCTGGTTGCTACGACTTACGACCACTGCCAGTCGAATCTACGACTATCGACCACGTAGTCGTAAAACTGGTTGCCGACTGCAAAGACACACCGTGGTCATACAAAGCAAGTCGTAAAGACATTTACGACCACCAAGTCTAACAACACCTACAACCACCAAGTCGTAACACCGACTACGACTACAAAGTCGTAAGATCGACTACGACAACATGGTTGTAAGATAGACTACAACCAATGTGGTCGTAAGATCGACTGCCACCTCTGCGACATCGTGGTCGTAAAAGCTACTACCGACCTGTAGGACCGAAATGGTGACAGAGGGGGTGAATGTCGCTCACTTCAAAAACGCCCTCGAGAAATCGAACACTGATTTTTTCAGAAAGAAGCAAAACGCAGCACCTCACAGAAAATTAAAATTAATTTCTCTGAATTTTGGAACGGATGCAACACTAAAAAATTCAGCATAAATCAGAGATTAACCAGTAAAAATTTCAGCTGAAAATAACGCCGTTTGAACTGCATGCAAAATCAGAGAAAATCAGCACAAGAAAAAGGAGACATGCACTAAATGGAGAAGTTCACGCTGGAGGCTAAAAAACTGAAGACTGTAGCCAAACTGAAGACAACTTGCTGGCCGAAAGTATCAGGAGTCAGCTCCGAATACTGCTCTTTTCAGAAAATTTGCCAAGATCAAAAGGAAGAGAGGAAGACTCCAAACTAATTTAATACAAAGCTTCAAAAGACTATTCTAAACAACTTTAAGGAGCTAAGACACAAAGGAATCCAACTGAAAACCTGAAATTTCAGATTCATGCCTTAAACTGAAAACTAACAGAAGGAGCCCAAAATCCAAATTACTTTCCATCCATTGATCCTTTGCACATGAGACTTTGAGGATAGAAAGATAATAGTCTCAGGACATCTCAAGTCAAGTTTCAAGCCAACTCTACAAGGAAATCACAAATTCCAAACAAAACCCTAGAAGGCTTGGAAACTTCAGAGAGAGCACTCAAAATCCAAATTTCTCCAAGATCTCAAATCCTTTGCTAATAAGATTTTGCAAATATGTTAGCAATAGCAAGAGGATTACTCAGACCAAAAATTAGATCATCTCCTCAAGGGAAACGAAATTCTCTCCAAACCCTAGAATGAAGAACTGAAGAACAGGGGACCTTAAAAACCTAAAACTGAGAGTATAACCAATTTGCTCTTGGGAGAACCTGACCAAATGGTCTAGAAGCAACCTCCCATCATCAAGCAACCCGTTTTGGCACTCCTCAGCAATCAAGAACTCAAAACTCAAAAAGTCAAATATTCAACATAGAGAGCATAAGAACAGAGAGCACGAACAGATAAAAACTTCAGATTCTCATTCCAACCAAACAAGGTTTACAAAGATCTACGTCCCCATACGCATGGACATTAGGCCAAGGTTGATTACATGGAATCTCAACTCATCCTACATGGAATCTCAACTCATCCTCTTCATCTCTCCAACACAAGAACACCCACTACATGCTTTCTTGGAGAGGGGATGAACTCACTCTGTTCTCCAACCCCCAGAAGGAATGAACGTGAGAAGCACTAAGGAGACATGCTTTGCTGCCCTCAACAACTAAAGACACAAAGCAAACAACCTCTCCAAAGCCTCTTTTGACTAGAGTAAACCCTAATACCCTCCAACAACCATCAATGGCATGCAGCCACCAACCTCTATTTATAGCCTACGGCTAACGGGTCTCCGCCCCGTTAAGCCTGCTAAATCCAACGGAGCCCGCTTCACCTGTGCAGCCTTGCGAAAATCCCGTTTCGCCCCTCCTGCACCTTCCGGGAAGCTTCCGCGCTCCTTGCCTCGCACGCCTCGCAATCACCTCGAGTCCACGTCCTCTTCGACACATCCCGACCGTTCTGACCTCAGCGCCACCTGCGCCTAGTCCGGTCCACCGTGTCTCGCCACGACTCCGCCTCGACGTCCTGCAGTCACACAGACAAGAAACACGTCAAATAGCACCGCTCGATACATGAAAGCGTAAATAACATCATGCTTATTACAGATGAAGTCCAAACTTGTCAAATCAAAGAAACAGCGTCCTAATCCCATATGACCAAGTTTGACCACAGTCCGACCGAGCCCAATTGCACCATGTAACGACTCGACTCCGAACCACTCAAACCAAACTCGACTTATCTAAACCACGGTCAATTACTCATCATATACATGTGGTCACCTCCACATGGTTCATCACGACCACGTGGTCATAAGAGTTGCTGCTGAATAAGTCGTAAAGGCTTAAAACCTTCTAGAAAGAGCAGAAACCTCAAAACGCAAAATCTCTCTAGATCAAGGGTCAATTACTCATCATAAACGTGGGATGACCTCCACATGGTCTCACAAATAAAATATAAAGTACGTTACAATATGTGAAAGCGAAAAGTAGTGACTGATAAATAGTGGTGGCTGGTAAAAGTGGCTTATAGAGGTTAGGGCATTTGTATTGGATTCTGCTTGCCCACATATATTTAGGATGTAAATTAAATAGAAATCCATGAGGTTTGTGTGGGGTCCCGCAATAATTAGAGTTTAATCTAGATTAATACATTAAGTTAACTGTACGAATATATGTGGGTCTAGCTCATTAGTTTTGATATTTTAAATACATATAATTTAGAGATAGTGCCTTTGGCATATAGATCTTGCCTTGATTAATGGTTAATTTAGGTCAATATTTGTAGTTATTGTTCCACTGAAAGGTGGGCCTGTAGCTAACCACCTTTTTTTATTTCCTTTGTTATAAATTAATAACGATAGCAATGATACAATTAGTAACCATAATAGTTGTAGTAGCATGTATACTTTCATATGGCCCCATAGCTTTGAGATTTAATAACGATGCTGGCATATGGACCCAATGTACATTGTAAATAGGAAAAAAAATCCATTCTTGGTCCATCAACTCTTCACATGGTATAATTTTTATCCCTCATATGCAAAACCAGGTAAAAACATGTCCTCCATAGAAAAGGTGGTTTTGATTGAGTTTGACCCGCGTGCCATGCCATGTGTTTAATCCAAGCTAGCAAAAATGAGGTGGGGCTAGCATGTTCATTGTGCATCGAGTCCATGGATGGGGTAAGCTGGACCATGTGTTATTGAAATATTAAGCATTTTTTTGTTGTTAATATAAAAATGAAGATGGGCCCACCTTATTTTGGCTAGCTGAGATCAAATATGGCGTGCCACGTAAGTCAAACTCGATCAAAACCACCTTTAGCTTGCAAAAAGAATTGTTTATATGGTTTTAAGAGTTAGAGGACATATTTTACCCTGTTTTATAGATGAAAGATGAAAATTAAACCATGTGAAGAGTTGAAGGATGAAGAATAGACTTTTCATTATAAATAAAAATGAAAGTGGATATTAGTTAAAGAGATTGAAATTGACAGGTAGGCCTACCATTGGTTTAATTATGGTTTAAGCAAGATTAGTTAGGGAAGCCCGATTAGTTTATAATTAAATAGGAATTGATATTAGACCGACGTGGTACGTACCGTATTACGTGCGAGCTGAGATGATATTAATATTGATCGACCGTGATAAATTAATGCATCTTTACCGCTGCTTTGGGGTTGCTCTTATAGTGAAACTTTCGGTGGAGAGAACAACTTGGAATAATATAATGTAATGTTGGTTGTTCACCAAGAGAACAGTATTTTGTAATCTTTGACTATGATTGTTGCAGTATATCCCCTACTCAGAAAGTGCACACTTCCTAATATGCTCCTGAAAAAATTATGGAGAAAAAATTAACCCTCAATATACATATTTCCCAACCTAAACACAAGTGAAATAACAAGACATATATACCTGCCAACTGAATTTGGCAATGTAATCTGCGCGTCAAACTAGATAGGCTCGCAAAATCACAAAAGGGAAAGAAAACAAACGATTTTTTTTAAGAAAAGGGGCTTAATAATAGACGTGAAAGAACAATGGCTAGGGTTTTTTTTTTGTATTTTGTTAGGAACAGTTTTTTTTTTTACCTTTTGGTATCTATCACTAGAAAAGAAGGGATGAAATGTGGACTTTTTTTTTTCCTTTTGCAAGGCTCGTAGGGAAAGGAAAGGGATGCGTCTCCCTGCAGTAGAAAAGATGCCTCGGTTGAACAAGCAAGCAAGGAATGATATTCTCTTCAGAGCTGAGGGCCACAAAAATCGAAAGGACCTGAGGCGTATCAACGAATCATGCATGCTCAAAGAACAAAGGGGATAACTTGCCGTGTGCGTCCTAATTAAAGGACGTGCAAAGCTGGATCGATAATTATGCCATGGCGGGTCTTAAAGCACACGGCCAACAGTATTGCTTCTGCAACAACTTGTCTCAAGAACCGACCGTGACTGAAACTTACTTGCATATATCTGTTGATCACCGAGGCTGGTAGAAACTAAAAATACAAATTAATTAACTCTCAGTCCCTTGTAATCGAATCTCCCAAAAATAGTTTAAAAAGGACAGGAAAAGTAATTAGCACGCGAGTGACTAATTGACATCTCACCGGCAGGCCCTCGTCGTTGGCTCGTCACCACTGCAGCCGTGCTGCCGTCGGCGCTACACCATCCTCGCCGCCACCCTTGTGGCCGCCGACGCCACACCTCCTCGCTCCCGTTGTGACCAGGATGAGGACAGAGAGTGGGGATTAGGGCTGCAATAAAAGTTCGAGACTCGCAAACCACTCAAGATCAACTTGTTTTCTAGCTCGACTTGAAAATAAATGAGCCAAGTTTGAGTGCCTATGTAGCTCGGTTGAAAGATGAGTCGAGTTTGAGCTAAGGTCAGCTCGCTCGATTCTCTCTCTCTCTCTCTCTCTAAGCCTCTTTTCTACTCTTGGGTGTAATTACACCATATGTTGTATCTTACATGTAGGAAGTATCTCGTATAACAAAGGGTATGTATATGTAATATATAACTATTTAAGACCATCTAAGTGGTATCACCACTACAAAAGAGGCTATACTGGACGGCTACATCACAGACGGTTCATACGGAACCGTCTGTGATTAAACTGTCACAGATGGTTTATACTGGCAACCATCTGTGATATTTTCATAGACGGTTATTAACACGAACCGTTTATGATAATTGTGACATCACAGACGATTCGTATTAAGAACCGTCTGTGAACTTTCATAGACGGTTTTTAATACGAACCGTCTGTGATAATCTGGACAACACAGACGATTCGTATTAAGAACCGTCTGTGAAAGTTCACAGACGGTTATTAAGACGAACCATCTGTGTTGTCTAGATTACCCCAGACGGTTCGTATTAATAACCGTCTGTGGTAAACTTGATAGACCGTTGTCATTTTAACTACATAAGCTATAGAGACGAGAGTCAAATTCAAGGCAATTTTATTACAAAAGTCCAAAAGAAAGAGATTCCCATATTTGAATCAACCTGATAGACCGTTGTCATTTTAACTACAAAAGCTATAGAGATGAGAGTCAAATTCAAGGCAATTTTATTACAAAAGTCCAAAAAAAGAGATTCCCAGATTTGAATCTTATGGGCTTCATATGCTTCTTCGTCGACTTTTGGACTTGGAGGATCAGCCGCTGTGTTGTCGAATGTCGTCAGGATTGTCCTTGCCCTCTCCACTTCCTCCTCAAGCCTGGGCAAATTATTAGCATGTTCCATAATCTCAAAGAGTATGCCATGATAAGCTTCCTCAGAATTGGCCGATTCTTCTTGATCGGCACGGTTATCCGTGTGTCTCTGCACTGCCGCAAGATCTTCCTCCGCTTTGCGCACATTGTAGAGAAGAAAGAGGCTGAGTGCGGTTTCCCTTTCCTGAGCGGCAATGAGACACCTCCGTCGACGGCGGATGATGAGGTTCAGCTGACGTATGGAAGCGAGTCGAGGAATGAGAGCAGGGCGTGAGTGGAGGAGCTGCTCCAGACATAAATTGTTGGCCTCCTGTGTAAGGTTGTGTCCGAACAACTCATGATGGATAGATGAGAGGAAGGTGATCAAAAGAATTTTAGATGTCATTATTGAGAAATCTGGTGAAGAAGATGAGGGAGAGGATAGTGTGCAGAAGAGCAGGATTAGGGTGTGCATATTTAAGCATTAACATAGACCGTTCGTATTCCAAACCGTCTCTGCTATTAATATCATAGACGGTTCGTATTCCAAACCGTCTCTGATATTAATATCACAGACAGTTCTTAATACGAACCGTCTGTGATAAGTGAAACATCACAGACGGCTCGTATTAAGAACCATCTGTGATATTCATTATCATAAACGGTTCGTGTTAATAACCGTCTGTGATAATCACATGTCACCAATAATTGGTGTATACCCAGTATTTCGATCTCACCCGTCCATTCTCTCCACATCGAATGGCAGGCACTAGTTCCTCCCTCTGCTTGGCCCTTATTAATAACTTCCCATCTACCTTTCCACCGGTACTAGTCACGCGTGAGCTCATCCACTAGCTAGCTTCCTGCATATCCCCTCCACTGTGAGCTAGCGCCTTCGTCACGGCATGGCGGGTGGATGGACAACACACTCTTGCCGTAAGTGTCGTAAGTGTGTCTTGTTCATTTGCACCGTCGTGCCACGAAGGGTTCGTTAGCTTGTTGTCCTGTAAGAGAGCTGAATGTGTTGTAGTGCTTGCCTCTATATTTGTTTGTTCCTCGATGACGCCGACTACTGCCGTGAGCTAGCGCCTCTGTCGCGGCACGGCGGGTGGATGGACAACACACTCTTGCTGTATGTGTCGTAAGTGTGTCTTGTTCATCTGCACCATTGTGCCATGAAGAGTTCAGTAGCTTGTTATCCTGTAATAGATCTAAATGTGTTGTTGTGCTTGCCTCTGCATTTGCTTGTTCCTCAATGACGCCGACTACTACCGTGAGCTAGCGCCTCCGTCGCAGCACGACGGGCAGCTGGACAACACACTCTTGCCATAAGTGTTGTAAGTGTGTCTTGTTCAGCCGCACCGTCGTGTCATGAAAGGTTCGTTAGCTTGTTATCCTGTAATAGATCTGAATGTGTTGCTGTGCTTGCGTCTGTATTTGCTTGTTTTCAAAGGTCATAGGTAACATTATTTAATCTCTTGAGGCTAGACAAAAAACAGAAAAAATTTAAGTTATAGGGTGAACTATCATAGACGGTTTGTGGTATAAACCGTCTGAAGTACTATCACAGACGGTTCTACATACGAACCGTCTATGATACGCACCAATCACAGACGGTTCATGTTAATAACCGTCTGTGATAATATACGACTATCACAGACGGTTCTATATACGAACCGTCTGTGATACGCACAAATCACAAACATCACAGACAGTTCGTATTAATAATCGTCTGTGATAATTCACAAACGGTTATTAATACGAACCGTCTGTGATATATTGGTTTCACATACCGTTTGTGGTTGGAACCATCTGTGATAATCTGCACTATTAATTACTAGGCGTACTTATTCGATGTCGACACACAGATCTATCTTCATTACGCTAGCTGCATCGGTGGAGCAAGGCGGCTGGCTTTAGGGAGTTCGGGGTGAAAACATATCTGTAGGACCGAAATGGCGACAGAGGGGGGGTGAATGTCGATCTTTAAAAAATCGCCCCCAACAAGTATCTTCTTCTCCAATAGCTATGGGAGCTATGAAGGAGGAAGACCAGTGTTCACAAGAAGACACAGCAGCAGGAAAAACACAAATCCAGAGACCAGCAAGCGAGAAAAATCAATTCGGGAAAATTCTGGCCTCAAGCGGTAGTACCGGAGTGCTATCCGCGGTAGTACCGCTTGAGCGGTAGTACCGGGATTCTGAACGGTAGTACCGCACGAGCCGAGAAAGGAAAACTGGGGTTCAGAAATCTCTCAGCAGCGGTAGTACCGGAGTGGCTTGAGCGGTAGTACCGGGCACTCGAGCGGTAGTACCGCATGACAGACAGACAACAGGTTTTTCAGGCTGGAATTTTTGGAACTTCGGATTTTTGGCTAAAAAGAGGGTTGCTCTCAATCTTTTTGATCCAAGGCCTTTCTACAACATACTAAATAGTAAGGAGACCTTGGGAAACAAGAGAATCAAACCGAGAAACAAGAATTTCAGATTATGGGTGAAAATCTGAATTCTTGCACGACCCGAGCCAAAAATCAAATTGCTTCCCAACCTTTGATCCTATGGCCAAGAGACTTTGCAGATATGTTAGCAATAGCCATAGGACTCTCCAAGCCAAAACTCAGGCCAAAACCTCAAGGGAAACAAGAAATCACTAAAACCCTAGAAGAGGGAAACAAGAACAAGGAAGAGCCAAAACCCAAATCTGAGATTAAAACGAAGTTTGCTCTTCGGGGAAACGATCAAATGACCTTGAGGTACCATCCCATCAAAGAGCAACCCATTTTGGGCCTTCCCAACAAGAAACAAGAAGAAAACTCAAAAATCAAGAAATCAATAACAAAGGCATCGATGCAAGAACATAGTGCACGGGAGAAACTTCAGATTTCATTCCATTCATTCAAAGATTACAAGGATCTACGTCCCCATACGCATGGACATTAGAGCCAGATGAATGATTACATGGATTCTATACTCAATCCCTCTCCTCATCCTCTCCTCTCCCTCTCCCTAAGCCAAGAACACACACACTACATGCTTGAGAGGGGATGAACGAAGGGAACAAGGCCACAGAACCTCTGTCTCCCCCAACCACTAAAGACTAAAGCCAAAACAACCCTCTAAAGCCTATTTTGACTAAAGTAAACCCTAGAATCCATGAGGAGGCATGCAACCCCTCCTCTCCTTTTATAGCCCATGGCTAACAGGTCTTCAGCCCGTTACGCCGGCTAAATCCAACGGAGCCCGCTCCCGCTTGTGCAGCCTTGCGAATTTCCCGATTCGCCCCTCCTGCACTTTCTGGGAAGCTTCCGCGCTCCTTGTCCTGCAAGCCACGCGGCTTCGCCGTCTTCAGCACACCTAGACCGTTCTGACCTCAGCGCCACCTGCGCCTAGTCCAGTCCACCGTGCCTTGCCACGACTCCACCTCGAGTCCACGTCGTCTTCGACACATCCCGACCGTTCTGACCTCAGCGCCACCTGTGCGTAGTCCGGTCCTCCGTGTCTCGCCACGACTCCACTCGATGTCCTGCAGCCACACAGACAAGAAACACGTCAAATAGCACCGCTCGATACATGAAAGCGTAAACCAACATTATGCTTACCCATGATGAAGTCCAAACCTGTCGAATCATTAGAATATGCATCCTAAGCCCATACGACCAAGTTTGACCAAACTGACTGAGCCTGTTGCACCACGCAACGACTTGGTCCAAACCACGCAAACCAAACTCGACTAACCTAAACTCTTGTCAATTACTCATCACTCTCATGGGATCACGACCACATGGTCTGTCAATCTCCCCCTTGATGAGTATATTGACAAACTCAGAAAAAGCATGAAGTGAGTTTGATTTGAAGAGTCCAACATAGTCCAAAGAAGGGAATGAAACAAATGACCATGTCGACAGAAGGAACACTAGAGCAACAACTGAAAGAGCAAATTGTTCCCCAAAGCTCTAAAAAGTTCCCAAATGGCTTTTTCTACCACTATGCTCCCCCTTTTGGCAATAAACACATCAAGAATGCAAACGAGAGAATATGACATGTCAAAGGAAGAAAATGGCTGAAGTTTGTTTATTTTAAGCATTTAGAGCCATGAGAATTATCCATAATGACCATAATGAAATACACCAAGCCATAACTAAAAAAAAGGCTATCCAGATCATGACAAAATATGCATATCCTAGCTAGAGCACATAGATGACAATATGAAATGTAGGGCATTTAGTGAGCAAGTCAAGTAATCAATTAAGCAAAGTCTAGCTAGAGATATCTAAGGATGATGCAGGCCATGTCAATAAGCTAAGCGGAACAAGGAAGCTAATATTGAGTCCAAATAGAGTGCTAGATGCTCAAGAATGAAAACATTTGTTTAAGCACTTTTAATCTTTTGATAATCAAGCAAATTTTGCACAAATGACATATTTTCTTTTAAAGCATATAGTTGTTTCCAACCAAAATTTTGACATGTGCTAAATCTCAAGCCTTATGCGACTACTCCAAGCGAGAAGCTTAAGAAGATAGTCTAGGTCATCCAAAACTCCCCCTGAGTTCATGCTTAGTGCAACGGCAAGCCGTCTCATGAGAAAGAATTGGTGAAATCAGTTTTTTCGCACATAAAGAGATCTTTTGCTTTTTAACAGGGTGTGCTAACTTATGCATCATCAAGAACTAACATAGCTCGAACTAAAACTCAATAGAGATTCAACGCTAAACTCAGCTTATTTGACATGGCATGAATCATAAAAAGATAGCTCAAGAAAGGCTTAGACTCAAATGCTAGCATGACGAGTTTTAATTCAAGTTGAGCAATTTTAATTAGCTTATCATGGTAAAAGCTAGTCTACACATATGAAGTCATGATCAATCTAGCGAATACACTCAAATCATGGCAGGGTGTAAAGCATTGTAATCATGTCATAACAGGATAATAATCAAGGCTCAATTTAAATATATTACAATGCAGAATGCTAGAAATGCAGAAAACCCAGCTCCCCTCAACATTCGATGCAACTTTTAGTTCAAGTTGAGTTATGTCAATATTAAGCTCTAGAAGCTCCCAAATGAACTCCCCCTGAACCAAAGCAATAAACAAGAGAAGCTGGGAAAGAAAATCCAAACGGGCAGTCCTTAGAGCATAGATAAGATATAGAGACAACTATGGCTCAGACAGACTCTCATCTTTCCCATATGACTTTAGGACTATTAGCTGACCATAAAACACACACTAGAGAGCAAACACATACCCTGTCTACCCGAGGGTGGCCCGACCCTCGCTAGAACCTACAAGAAGTGAGTGAGCTCAATCTAGTGAGATAAGAAGCAGCTAATAAGAAGCATCCTGGAAGCACAAGATAAGAGTAGGAAGTCTAAGCAACCAGGCAAGAGAAGCACTCTAACCTATGCTATAAGGACTAAACCCAATGCACCCAAATGCAAAGTGACAGAAATGAGATAGAAGCATAATCAATATAGTAAAGCAGTAAAGCCCAAAACTCCCTCTCACTACAGTCCATAAGGACAAACCACCCCAAGCTCTCCCTGCAGAGCTGAAAACCTCGAACTATCCAATGGCTTGGTGAAGATGTCAGCCAACTGGTGGTCACTCTCCACAAACTGGAGCACTATATCGCCCTTCTCTACATGGTCTCTAAGGAAGTGGAAGCGAATATCGATGTGCTTGGTCCGGGAATGCTGCACTGGGTTCTTGGCAATGTTAATCGCAGAAGTGTTATCACAAAAGAGTGGAACACTGTCGATAACTAACCCAAAGTCCTGCAGGGTCGAAGCCGTCCAGAGTACCTGACTGCAGCAGCTGGCTGCAGCAACATACTCGGCCTCTGCGGTGGACTGTGCAACACCGGACTACTTCCTAGAAGACCAAGAGACGAGAGAAGTGCCAATGAATTGGCAAGTGCCAGAAGTGCTCTTCCTATCTATCCTACAGCCAGCAAAGTCTGCGTCCGAGAAGGCTCTCAAGGAAAGACAGGATGAGGAAGAGTACCAGATACCATAGTCAATGGTAGCTCGGAGGTACCGAAAGATGCGCTTCACCGCCTGGTGGTAAGATATGCGAGGAGAGGCCTGAAAACGAGCACACAGACACACAGAGAAGTGTATGTCTGGTCTCGAGGCAGTGAGGTAAAGAAGGGAGCCGATCATACTTCTGAACTCTTTCTGATCAACTGGCTCACCGTCCTCATCTGGGTCAAGATAGGCTGTAGAAGCCATGGGAGTCGACACAGGCTTACCATCACTCATGTCGAAGCGCCTCAGGAGGTCACGAGTGTACTTTCCCTGATGAAGAAATGTACCCTCCCGAGTCTGCTTGATTTGGAAACCAAGGAAGAAGGTCAACTCGCCCACCATACTCATCTCAAACTCGGTGCTCATGACATCCGAGAACTGTGAAACCAGAGTATGGGAAGAGCCGCCAAAGATGATGTCATCGACATAGATCTGGACAAGCAGAAGGTCATTGCCATGACGGCGGATGAACAAGGTCTTGTCTACTTTACCCATTTCAAACCCATGACTCAACAAGTAGGACTTAAGCCTCTCATACCAAGCTCTGGGGGCCTGCTTAAGTCCATACAACGCTTTGGAAAGCTTGAAGACATGGTGTGGGTATTTGGGGTTCTCAAAACCTGGAGGCTGTCTGACGTAAACTTCTTCCTCAATGACTCCATTAAGGAAGGCACTCTTGACGTCCATCTGGTAGAGCTTGAAACCCTTAGAAGCTGCAAAGGCAAGCAGGATTCTAATGGCCTCAAGTCAAGTTACAGGGGCAAAGGTCTCCTCGAAGTCTAGACCCTCAACCTGGGAAAACTCCTGAGCTACCAGTCTAGCCTTGTTTCGAATAACCACTCCATCCTCGCTCTGCTTGTTCTTGAACACCCACTTAGTCCTAATAATATTGTGACCTCGCGGGGGCTCGACAAGCGACCAGACCTTGTTCCTCTTGAAATTTTTTAGCTCCTCATGCATGGCATTGACCCAAGACTCATCAGACAGGGCGTGAGAAACATCTTTGGGCTCAAAGGAGGCAATGAAAGCAGAATAGAGACATAATTGAGATAAGCCAGATTTTGAGCGGGTAACACGCTCGAAAAGGTCTCCAATGATCTGCTCTGAAGGATGAGTTCTCTGGATATGTCTAGGAGGTCCAGGATGAGAAGAGGAAGTGGCCTCTACCTCATGTGCAGACGAGGCAGGGACAGAGCCACTAGCTCCGGAGGAAGCAGTAGGTAAGGGCTGATCACCTTGAGGTGCCGTGGAAGAAGGCATCTCAAGGGGTGGATGAAGGACTGGATTGGGTAGGCAACCCTCATCTCCATCGTCCTCATCATCCACGAAGATGGTCTCTGACTGCTCTAAAGAGCCTGAGATATCGGGCCTAGTCCCCGGACTGGCCTCATCAAAGGTCACCTCGCAGGTCTCTACCATTTTACTAGACTCGCAGTTCCAGACCCTATACGCCTGCGAAGAAGGCGAGTAACCTAGAAAGATGCCGTCACAGGAACGTGACTCGAACTTGTCTAGGTTCCCGGACTTCAGAATAAAGCACTTGCAACTAAACACACGAAAATGAGAGACGCTGGGCTTTTGCCCGTATCTCAGCTCATAAGAAGTGCGGTGTAAGTGTGCCCGAAGAAAAACTCGATTCGAAACATGGCATGCGGTCGCAATGGCTTCAGCCCAAAACTTCCTCGGTGTAGAGTACTCATCGAGCATCGTCCTGGCCATCTCGACCAAGGTACGGTTCTTCCTCTCCACAACGCCATTCTGCTGAGGGACGTATGGAGAAGAGAACTGGTGCTCTACACCTGTCTCACCGCAGAAACTCTCAAAGTAGGAATTCTTGAACTCCGTGCCATTGTAACTGCGGATCGCTCGTAAGGCACCTGGGAGCTCAACAGAAAGCCTACTGAAAAGACCTCGGAAATGTGAAAACGTCTCATCCTTCGAGGCTAAGAAAAACACCCAAGAATATCTCGAGAAGTCATTGACCACGACAAGAACATACCACTTCCCTCCTGCTGACTGCACTCGAGCTGGTCCCACTATATCCATGTGGATCAGCTGTCCCGGTGCATCGGTCATAGTGACTGTGACCGGAGGATGGGAGGCGGCAACCATCTTGCCGTGTCGGCATGGAGCACAAACTAGATCTTTGACCATCTTGAGTTTTGGCAAACCACGAATGAGATCGTGGCTGCTAACTCGAGTCAAATGGTCAAACCCAATATGACCAAGTCTCCTATGCCAGAAAGAGAGGTCGCGGGACTCAGAAGCAACTAAACACCTGAGAGGATCACTAGAAGACTCAGAAAAATCAGCACGAAAGATCCTCCCAAAACGAGAAATCCTGCAAACCAGACTACCCGAAGAATCAAGAATTTTGCAATTGTTTTTCTTAAATCTTACCTCAAAGTCGTCATCGGTAAGCTGAGAAACGGAAAGCAAATTATACTGCAGCTTACTAACCAAGGCAACATCTTTCAAAATGAAAGAATCATTAATCCGCACTGTACCTTTGGTGATGACGCGCCCAGATGAAGCATCTCCGAAGGTGATCGTCTCATCACCTAGGGCACGGGCAAGGGAAGAAAACCAATGGGAATCTCCGGTCATGTGTCGTGAACACCCGGAGTCTACGAGCCAAACCTTTCCCTTCCCTGCCCGGCGAACCTAAGTCAAACAGAGATTAAAGTCTCAGTACTGTGGTAAATTAAGAGTGATTTTGTCACCCAATACTGAACGACACGTCGAGTAGCAGAAGTAGCCACACACGACTGACCTCTAGCTACCCTACGCTCTCTGTCACTCAAAGCAGAAGGTCTGTGAGCAGACCTGAAGCTGTTGCGGGGTCCGACTGCTACGGGAGAGCGAGTCGGAACACCGGCAACACGCTGATCACGCCGCAGATAGCTATCTCGATGGAGGAAACGAGATCTACCCTCAGGACGGCGGAAGTCACGACCAGGAGCATATCGAGGACGAAAGCCAGAAAACTCAGAAAATCCGAGTCCTCGATGATGCCCAAAATCATCAACAAACGCAACCCTAGACCTCGTGTTGGTCTTAGGTGCACTCAGGATCTGGGGCTTACCCTGAATACCCCTAAGAGACTCAACACGGTCTCTACGCGCGATCTTGGCGCGCCTGAAGCATCTCTCGATCGAGTGCCCATCCTTCTGACAGAAGGAGCAGTGATACTTCACCTTCTGAGAGGTGGAAGTAGCACGAAGTGGCTTCGCCTTCTGAGAGGCCGAAGCAGCAGGTGGAATCACCTTGCTGTCAGAATTCTCCTGGACAAAGCCCGCTGACTTGAATTGTACTTTCTCGGTCCTGGGCTCAGTCTCGATCACACCTGGTGCTATGGGTCTGAGCACGGCAGGTGGATGCTTCCTCATATCCTCATAGAAATTATATCCTAGACCCTGATTGAACTTGCAAATCTTGGACTGGTCTAGAATAAGATTAAGCTTCTTCTTGCCGCCTACAAATCTCTCGAGAGTGTTCATAAGATACTGACACTCCCGAAAGAGAGAGGTGCAAGAAGAGCAGGGGGGAGAAGAGACAGCAGAAAGTAAGGGAGCAGAAGAAGAACCAACAGCAGAGGGAAGAATGGCTTGTGCACGCACAGCCGACTCTGAAGGGACAGTCCTACTGCTAGCCAGTTGGTTCACGTCGCTAAGCGTCTCAACCTTACCCTGGGGCTTCTCCCCCTTCTCCACAATCACATTACAAGCACAAGGTGGCTTCTCTAAAAGGTCCTTAGTTAGCTTCACACATTTCCTATCATTTGGGGGGTGAAACAAGAATGAGCATATGAATTATGATGAAGATAAGCTATGATGAACTCTTATAATACCTTCAAGGGAGAGCAATATAGTGCCATGAATTAAAGAGGACAATACAAATCATACAACATAACAACAAATAAATGAGCAATTAGGAAATTAAGCACCTAAAACATAAAGTTCTCAATGACAATAGTGTTCTACACGATAGTTGAGTAACACGATAACAAGTTCCCAAGTCTGAAATAGCAAAAGGCCAAAAATACAGCTTAATCATGATAATCCATCAACATGGCTTAACACAAGCCTCAAATCAGATGTCATCCAACTCAAGATCATCGAAAAGGGTCACGTTTCCACTCAGTTCACCACTCTCATGAGTAGGACTATGTGGAGATTCACCAAAATCATCAACGTCCTCATCATCAAGCAAAAGATTATCATCATCACCATCATCTTCATTGTCAGGCTCCGAGTCATCATCAACCACCCTTACTGCACAAGCAGCATGACAAGAGTAACCTATCACCTCACCAGGAGCCCTCCTAGGGAAATTGCAACCTCGAAGCGCACTTGATGCACCAATGGCTTCGTCAATATGACCCCATGTAAGATCATCGTTCCCATGATGAACTTCTTTAGCAACAATATCAACTCAGTCATTGTCCCATTGAAAATCATCTAGGATCAAGGGGGTTGAAATTGCGCCCTTCCTCTTGCATCCTTTGAAATCAATTTGTAATCTTCCAGTTGTATTGAATGTAGACCAAATCATTCAACCTCTGGCACTCTAATCGGTTTCTCTAATCGTCCTCAATGACATCATTAAACATGGTAAGAAGCCTAGAAGTATATCCAATATCGGTCTTTCTAATCTCAAAAAATCTATTTGGATTCAAGAACAATGCAGCCCCATACAACTTGTGCTCCATTTGGTCTTCCTAGCGCGATCTATGATTGCTACCACCTTTCCTGAGTAGTGATGGCTTGTTTTCCAAAGAGTCATTGATCATCTTCTTTGCAAGATCCATGGCTATGGTAACCTCTGGCATTACCGGCTTCCCATCACCATCGAGATCCTCAGCACGACGATAAATAGTTGCGACTAAGATACCAGAAAACATAACAACTGGTAAATTACCTTCTAATTTCAACAACGCACTTGCAAAAACTACCAATATGTTATACTAAAATGCATTAGTTTCATACATGTTAACATAGCTCACCGAGAAAGTGCATGTAGAACACAAAAGCATGGTAGACCAAACTCACGTTGTAGGCATGTCAATAATAAACTCCCCTCTTTGTGTTGCATCAATTCCCTTCATAAACATCTCTACATGCCTTTGTGAAAGATTCAAAAATGGAGTTCATCTGCATGCGAATATCTATATGTGGTTGGATTCCTGTCGATACATAATTTTCTGATAATGAACGCATGCTATAGAGTTTAAAACTCTTGCTAATTTACATACCAAAAGTAAAATAGGTGAATATTCTATAGTTAAACGGCAACAATCCTAGGTAAAATTTGCAAGCGCTATAAAATCATACAAAACTACCAACATATCCTATTACACTCCCTGCAGCACATCATGGGTAAATGAAGAACTTTTGGTACACAACTAATCTATACTGAACCCTTCACTTAGAAGGTTAGCCTTAATTTTAAAAAGATACAGTCTTGTATAAATTGGTGGTCAAACAAAATACATTTGGCGTCATGGTGGTAAGAATTATTTTTACTAGCGTTGGACATATGAGATCAAGTTTCTCACCTGAGCACTAACATCCTCTCATCACCTCATCATTGGCATCGATTTTACTTTAGTGGCTGCAAATTCCATATGAAATAAGAAATTTAGCCTTCGTAAAACAATGCACATCTTGATCTATCAAAATTTGGTGTAATTTATTAAAAAACGCCCCCATGGAATAGCTTGTACAGAAAAGAAAATCAAAGAAATAGAATTGTATTCTCCTATCTACTAAAACAACGTATATAATGACAACAAAGATATAACATCGTGGTCGTTGTTAAGAGGAGGAGGACGAAGCTGATGAAGCCCAGTATGATCTGGCATCGCCGGGAGAATACACCGGCGTGGCCTACTTCTGATTGAGGACTTGTTGTACCCACCGTCGTGCGACTACCGCGACGGGCTTTGGACGTTGTAGTTGGGCCGCTTCAGCGACCGCGGCAATGATGGAGAAATTTGATGATTTGCCCCATCCTTATTTGCAAACAGCTCATTTGTCTCACAGTTGATATCAATTGATTATTTGCCATATCTTTTAATTTTCAATTGATCATTTACCCTCTTTACATTTCCAAGCCATTTTATATTTTTATAATACTAAATTTGTAAGCGGAAACTGTGACACCCCACGCATTATTATCCTCTCAGAGCCGGATAATCGCATGGGACAAACGGATTACTCTTTGCCTGATCAGTAGAACACTGCTCCGGCAAATGGTACACCCTTACCAGAGTCGCGCATCGGAACAATAACATAGACACTATAGATTTTATTACAGCATTGACCACATGGCCTATAGTCTGGTTTACAAAAGTACTGATAATAAAGTCCAAGACTAATACCCCAAGGCTCCACTACCCACTCCGCTGGGCCTTCTACTCATCCCAGCCGAAGTATACGGGGTCCACCTCGCCAGGCTCCTCGTAGTCGTCATCCTCCTCTCCGGTCGACTCTGCACAACCTGCTTCCCCTTCATCCTGCTCATAAGATTCCTCGAGCGGACTGGAGTCTAACAAAGGAGATTAATAACAAGGGTGAGTACCACAGTACTCAGCAAGCATAATAACAAATAATGCACTGATATGCTCTCATGTCCTTAAGTCCACATTCTAATTTCTTTACTCTGAAATTAATCATACGGAAATATCCATTCTGGCAATTTTAATTCCAAAGATCATTTCTAATTTCCACTCAGTAAGGCAATATCCCTAGTGATCACCGTAGTCCACTTTCCAGTGAACTGGCATGAATTCATGATTTTATGAGTGCTGCGCAGGCTTGTACCACTGTACCCAAAGCCGCTCTGAACCTTCTTAACTAGGTTCTTCCACACTGCCTTAGGTATGGAATCCAATTCAGAGTACAGAACTGTTCTCCGATTACGTTAGTCCATCCACCAGCCCATCTATTATCCATCGGTGTACCAAGTCGCTCACTTGGGCTCCACCGACTTCTAATAGTGTTTGGTTGGACCGGCTCCCGGCCCAACACTCCGCCTAATGCATATAGCGTCTGGGACTTACTCACTTCCAGACTTGCGTTACTGGTCCCGAGCTTCATCCTTCTCTTTACTAACACATAAATACTTACCCTATGTGGTGGACTGGTTAACGTAACGGGATACTAATTTCCGCCCGTCCAAAACGGGAAATTGGTCGGTACGATAAATACGGTTCCCGCTCTGAGTGAAAACGGGTAAGTCCTTACATTATAACCCTATGTAAAGAGGTCCGCCTGGCCTCTCTGCATCCTTTCCCTGAACCTCTTTACCCACCGTATAACTTTACTTGTGGGCCTGCTGCTCCTCTCAGCAGTACCACGACTGATAAACTTACTTTTGCTTTCTCTCTTTCGTTTTCTCCTCTTTTGTTTTTCTCCTCTTTTCTTTCCTCATCTTAAACATCGTAATATCCTCATTTTCTTACTTCTTCATCTTTCAACACGGGTTTTTATGCATTTAAGTATAATTCATAATATTACGGAAATTACACATAACATGACATAACTAGGTGCTTGGTCGAGGAATAAGCTTGCCTGATATGCCGGGTGTTTCGGAACTGCTAGAAACCAGCTTTGTTCTCCCACTTGGTGATGGCTCGAGTTCTGCAATATTTACTGCTATACTTAAAAATAAATACGTATATCCATTGATTTATTTTAAAGAAAACAATTAAGTAATTAAATCCCCATTCCAAATTTAATACTAATCTAAATACCCTTTAATTAGGTGAACAGGGTTTCCTAACTAATTAAATTCTTTTGTAGTGGGACATAGCGATAATTTAGTGCTAAAATAAAATAAAAAGGAAAAATCTAGAGGTCTGATTTGATTTGGCCCAAATGGCCTTTTTGGTCTCACATAACACCCAGCGGGCCCACTGGTTTGGCCTGCTTCCTGCTGGCCCATTCGGCCTTCCTCGCGCGCACGGCCCAGCCCAAAAGAGCCGGCCACCTGCCGCTTCGCCTCCTCTCTCTTTTACTCCTCCCCCGACACCTCTGCCTCCTTGCCTCCTCTCTCTGTTACTCCGCTGTAGAGATCCAAATATGCAAATCCAGACTCTCCTGTGTATTCTGCACCAGTTCAGGATCACGCTAGTGCACACAGCATAAACAAAGATGAAATATCGAACATATCACGATTCACTAAGAAAAAACTCAAATATTATTAATAATTATCAGAGTACGACCTTATGGCCAAGCTTACAATTAATAGCCTGGAAGGCTTAAAGAAACTAGCAGCGGAAAACCAGAAATAAGCGTAGTAGCCATTCGACATGCCCACAGGCAATCGACTGGGGAGCGAAGTCCTAATCCGCGAAGTCGTCGAAGTATCCTCCTTCTAATAGCTCCTGCTAATCTGGTCCTTCTTCCTCAACAGAGCAAATATGGATGAAGCTGTGAGTACATAGAGTACTCAGCAAGTCGTTTGTAACAAAGAATGCAATAAGTATGCAAGGCTTACCAAAGGATGGCTGAAAGGTTAACTTTGCAGAAAGCAATAATTTAAAGTAAATACAATAAATAGATTGAAAAACAAACTTTGAAAATGGTAATAAGTAATTAATCAAAGGAATTGAGACAAACCCCAAGTCAACTGGCCATTCACTCCAATGAATCACCCACAAAGCAAGATTCACACAATGAACCACCAGTGAACTACCCATTCACTTAACCCAACCAAGATTTTATGAAAACTCTACCCCTCGTGTGAAATCACCGAGCATTGTCCATGACCGAGGACGCGGCTATTCGAATAGTTTTACACTCTGCAGAGGTTGTACAACTTTACCCACAAGACATCATCATCCCAGATTGCCACGCGAGTTACACACTTCCTTAGGTGTGCGGCAAGGAGATCATGACAAGGCCTTTACAATGTTCAATTTCAATCTAGTCCCGCCTCGCTAAGGTTTTGCCGTCGAGTAGGGTAACCCCCTAGTCGATAATTGCCCCCTCTTGCGCCCCGTGGAATGTATAAGACACCCACTGACATCCCAATGGCGGAACCAAAATTGAAACATCACAAATTAGTCAGCCAGGTCCATCCCATACTGGACATGTGGTTGCACGGTAAGGCTCAGATCAATGGCGCACAAAGTTAAGTCCTTAAATATTACCCAGGCGAAACATCCACATCCCATGTGCAACCTGCACCCCCTTTACTGCACGATCAATCGCCCAAGTGAAATCCAATTTGTATAACCAACACCAATGACACTACCCATGTCATGGCAATCAAATTTTATAACTGTGGTTAACCACCACGTTCAAGTATATCATTAAGTCAAGATTAATTAACACATGTGATGATAGACCCAACGTACCAGCAATAAGCATGGCTAAGCAATTTAGACGCGCAACCCAAGTGACAACTAATATTGTATCACTAAATAATTACCCATCCTATGGTAACAATGGAATCATGGTGTTCAAATTATCAAGGAGGAAGTAATTAATTTGGACAATAACTACCAATACAAGGGTTTGATAATAAAATAGCGATGCATGATAATTTAAAGCAAATTAATACATAATAGATTTAAAAAGTAGGTTCAACATGATCAAAGGACATGACTTGCCTTGGCCTTGCTCAGTTAGGAATTCTTGATCTTCAAATCTTGCTTCAGCTCCTTCGAAAGCATGATCTAACGAGAGAGAAAACAAAACGAAGCACAAAACAAATTCAAATAAAATCCAAATAAACTCCAAAAACTGCAAAATCAGAACCAAAAGATAGAGCTAAATTTTATATGAATTTAGGGAAAAAAAATTGGGTCAATCGGAGTTTGGACGAAGGAGAACGTGCGATCTAAAGTTTGCCGGGCGAGAAAATGTTGGAAAAATAACAGATGTTACTGTTCACCCGAGAGCTGATTTTTTGGAACGGAGGCTAGCGCTGGCGAGAGGAGGCATAGGAGATGAATCTAACTAGCAAAATGGGTTACTATGGACCTAAGGCACACACAGGAAGCGACGGCACGTCAAACGGAGAACGATGACGGCACGGGCGGCTACAACGACATGGGTAGGAGAGAGAAATAAAATTCGGGTATAGGACATGGAGAAGCAGGGTGAGCACGGGTTAGAACGCGACTTGGCAAAGCTAGGAAAATTATCGGCTCGGCCAGAAACCCATTGGAGACGGCGCAATCGACAATTGAACGATGTCGGGAAGGAAAAAGGAAAAACTTGATATCTTGGTGCTCGGTGAACGAAATCTAAAACCGCTTGGAGGGTAGCTACCTGGGATGGTTTGGCACGATGTGACGTGAACGGATTGGGGAAAACACCACCGGATAGGTAGGGACACGAGATGCCATTGGCGGCCATGGCGAGGTGTCGGAGGCAAAAATTTGTGGAGGCTTTTGGGAAAACGGAAATGAGCACAGTGTAGAACGCGGCGAGGCAAGTCTGAAAACAAATTACGGCACAGGCTAAAGCTTACCGGAGGCGACGAATCGGCGTCGGGAAGCGTTCTTGACCTAGATTGGGGAAAACTCGATTCCGGGAGATGGGCTGCACCAAAACCAAATTAACTTGGCAAGAAGGTAGATGGGACATGATGGCACAATGTGACGCAAAAGAATCACGGAAAAACTCACCGGATAGCTCGGGACGCGACGAGCAAATTTGGGACCGGAGGGGCTTGGTGCCGACGGCGTCCTGGGCCTTGAGGGGACTTGGCACGGCTTGAGATGGGTTTAGAGGGGTCAAAGGGTCCTATTTATAGGCTTGGAAGAGGTAGAAATCGACTCCAATTCACGAATTTCAGTTTAGAGTTCGTTTCAGAAAATAGGAGATAAAAGGCAAACGGATGAACGAAATGAGATGAGGCCAGTTGGGATGGATTCCTTGCATGATTTGACACAACTTTTCTTTTGGAAATACATTGAAATAAGACTCGGATTGGAAGTTATGAGGAGAGAGGAAAACGGAAGGAAAACGCACAGAATAGAACGAACTCTGCGCTCGCGCCTGGGGAAGAGGATGGATGAACAGTGCCCACGGGTACTGTTCATTCTGTCTCCTCTTTCTTTTTTTTGAAATTTAAAATTGAGCTTAAACAAACTTCGAAAAATCCAAGAAAATACAGAAAAGTTCCTTGTGACACAAGGAACACAGATAAAATATTTTTGACAAATATTAATGTTTAATTTAATCATATTAAATCTTTTTATTTAATAAAAATTTCAATTAAGCTTTAATTAATTCCAGAAAATTTCAAATGGTGGATTTTATTTTAAAAGCTTTAAAAAGGCTCTGAAAATCAGGATATTACATCCGCCTCTCTGCCTCCTTGCCTCCTCTCTCTGTCCCGCCTCTTCACCGCGCCTCCCCGCCGCCTAGCCATGGCTCCTCGCCGCGCCTCCTCTCTCTCGCGCCACCTTGTCTCTCCCTCTCTCTTTCTCTCTCGCCGCCTCTCACTACTCCTCCTCTCCGCGCCTCCTCTCTCTTGGCGTCTCACCGCGCCGCCTTTCCGCCTTCCCTGGTCTCGGCGCTCCATCTCCGGTTCGGATCCGAGCGGATCCGGCCTAGATCGACGGCGCCTTGGTAGATCTACACCTACTCGGACTTCCCCGTGGCTGGATCCGGCTACCCTCGCCGGACTTGAAGGTTGGCCTAGCGGGGCTTTTGGGGTTCTACGGTGGCTAACCTCGCCGGCCTCCAAGCTAGGTCTTGGCTGTGGCTTGCGACCCCGGTGACTTTTACGGTGCTACCTTTCTTGCTTCCTAGTCATTTTACCTATATTTGTTTCATTGCTTATTCTTTTTACATTCTACTCTACTCTAGTGAGGGCGGTGGCCGGGCCTAGGGTTCAGGTGGCGCTGCTAGAGGTTGAAGAAGACCCATTTTTGGGTTGCTTTCCTCTAGAGCGTACTCGGGCTTGGGCTTGGCCGTTGGGTTCACTGGTGGGTGATTGGCCGTGGAACCAAAAAGAATATGGCATGTGCTGC
Organism: Dendrocalamus latiflorus; assembly: GCA_017311315.1. Taxonomy (NCBI): domain Eukaryota; kingdom Viridiplantae; phylum Streptophyta; class Magnoliopsida; order Poales; family Poaceae; genus Dendrocalamus; species Dendrocalamus latiflorus. Next base: position 21,466,545 of record CM029627.1, on the reverse strand, counting down.
TTGGCTCGGATGCGCCCCCAAAATAGAAAGAAACGAGGGTAGAGGTAGGGCCTACTTGTGCGGTTTGCCGGGCTGGAAGAGGAAAATGGGCGGTGGGGACCACTGGGGCTTGCACGCGGTCGCTGTCAGGGAAGAAGACGTGGTCGGTCACCTTTTTGCCGGATATAGCTTCCTCCGCCTTGTGGTGGCCCCTGTTTACTTGCTCCTTGCTCCCTTGTCCTCGCTGGTCCCAGCTTGTCCTCTTAATCGTTGCCTCTTCTTCTCTGGTTCTTCTGCCCTTCTTGCTACCGAGGCTCTATCCTCACCTTCTGGCCTCTGGCCGAAGGTGCGGTGCTTGCTCTGGGATTGGTGGTGGCTCTGGTGTGCTCGAATGTGGATGATTGGTGCTCGGCTGTGCTTATCCTCTGGCTTGTGGCAATGTAGTGCACTGGGGCGGTTTTGAGAATACTGGGGGTAATGTATTTGGTCTCTCTCTCTCGGCTGGCTCTTGCTGGCTGCAGCTGGCGATGTTGCTGTGCTTGTGCTTATCTCCCTCTTGGTCTCCTGTGCCGAAGGACCTTCGGTCCTGAGAATGTGCTGGGTACTGTGCGGATATTTGGGCTGGGCTGGAAATTGATGGGCTTGGACTTGTGGGCTGAAATGTATGAATTGCAATTGTGGGTTTTTGTGGGCTAAAAGTTGATATGCTGGGCTGTGGCTAAAATGAGAGGGCTAAAATGCAATGTGGGCTTTGGGCTAAGGTAAGGTCATGGGCTTTATTTTCTTAAATTGCCGGATGATGACGCCCACCGAGAAGAGAGGTGCCGACCGGCCCGGGACGGTCTGGGAAGTCTCTAAGATAATCTCGAAATGGCCCTAGCAGCCCAAGGGCACTGACGGCAATTTTCTTTAATTTTCTTTATTCTCCCTTGGATTGTTAATTTATTAAGTTTGTAATTACATAAAAATAATATTTGGGTTGAAATACTAATATAGTCTCCTTGTTGCATGCGAGGACAACAGACGAGTTTCTGATCCCATGCTGAAGATCTCGCCAAGATTTTATTTTAAGTTTTTGTAATCATGATTTGTAAAATAATGAAGTTTTTTTTACTTTTGATGAAATGCAAAGATGTAATTTCCTGTTGTACTCTCCGTTATAATAAAGTTGATGAAATGTAACAATTAGGTTTAATTTAGTGCTAATTACTCACTTAGCTAGGGTGTTAGATTTAGGGTTCTTTCAGAAACTTTAATTTACAACACTATTTTATTCAACCTCAATCATACATAAACATACTTTGATCCATATTGCAGCAAGCCTTTCTTCCTTATAGTAAGACTTTTTTCTTGTCTCTTCCTTAACATTTCAGCGTTCTTTTGATGATCAAAGAACTACTTGTATGAAAAAATCTATTCAGTGTAATCCCATCCTTTTCATTTGACAAATAAGCACTATTTATAATGGGCAAATGCTGCAGTTACTTAACCTATCACTTGGCTGCCAGAAGATACGATCGGCAGCAAGGCGTCCCCTGTCGGCAGACGTCTCCAAGCGAGAGAATTTTTGGCAGCCAGTAACTGCATGCACCATTCGGCATGCATGGAATTGCTTTGGCAACTGTTGAGAAACCGTCGCTGGCGACCAGTCCGAACGATTTCTCTGCTTAGAACAAGAACGAATCAATCACAGAATCACAGAGAGAATAGATTGAACACACAGAGAGGTAGAGAAAACTCCCGGTCTTTCTTTATTGCTTTTCTTTCATGCGTACATAATGAGGGGAGGATGGCTCTCTATTTATAGTCTACGGTGGGGTGCCCAAATATGTCAGGACTCTTGGCCATGGGCCCGGTTTCCTAACACCCCCCCTTGGGCACTCACCCAACATGCTCATGCCTCATCAAAACTCCATAAAAACCCAGTGGGAAAAATTTGGAGAAAGAGTACATGATACATGTGATGCTGCGATGCACGAATTGCCTCATTAAAAACCTTGGTCGAGAAACTTCATGGAAAACTCGTCAAGGGAAAAAGAGTACAATTCACCCAAATTCATTTAGTCTGCAAGACTTTATTTTTGGGTACTTAATCTTCATGATCAAGATTTATTAGCGGGCTTGTAAGAATTCTCCCCCTGAATTCTGCACTTCTCTAAGTCTCACATTCCAATTCCACGTACGCACCTTTCAAAGCTAGATGCGGGGAGTGACTTAGTGAATAAATCTGCGAGATTTTCACATGACTTAGTATGCAGTACTTTAATCTCGTCCATCTTTTGCAATTCATGTGCATAGAAGAACTTGGGGTTGATATGCTTTGTGAGATGACTCTTCACATAGCCCGTTTGCACTTGTGCAACGCATGCGGCATTATCTTCATAGATAATTGTGGGGGTTTACACAATGTTCATTCCACATGACTGCTGGATGTGATGAACTATTCGGCGGAGCCAAACGCACTCTCGTGCGGCTTCATACAGTGCTATAATTTCTGAGTGGTTCGTCGAAGTAGCTACCAGGCTTTGCTTAGACGATTTTCATGAAATTGCAGTTCCACCACACAGGAATACATAGCCTGTTTGTGACTTAGCAGTATGCGGGTCTGACAGATACCCAACATCTGCATAGCCAATCAAGTTCAGATCTTGATTCTTTCTGTAAAACAATCCGAGGTCCTTGCTACCTTGGAGGTATCAAAAAAATGTCCTTTATGCCCTGCCAATGCCTTTGGTGGGCTCTGCACTGTACCTTGCTAACAGGTTCACGGCAAATGCAATGTCCGGTCTAGTGCAGTTTGCTAAATACATGAGTGCTCCCACTGCACTCAAGTATGGGAATTCTGGTCCCAGGACTTCCTCCCCCTCTTCCCTTGGTCGGAAAGGATCTTTTTTTTGCTGCAAAGACCTACCGATCATCGGTACTTTCGAGGGAAATGCCTTCTCAAAGCCAAACCTTTCGAGCACCTTCTGGGTGTAGGTCGACTGATGTACCAAGACTCCTTCAGGGACATGCTCAAGCTGCAGGCCTAAGCAAAACTTGGTCTTGCCCAAATCTTTCATTTCAAATTCTGACTCCAAGTAGGAGCTTGCTTCTTTTATGTCTTCGGCTGTCCCGATGATATTCAGATCATCTACATACACAGAGATTATACAGAATCCATTCTGGGATCGCCGTATAAATACACAAGGACAGTCTTCATTGTTCGTGTAGCCTTTCTTGCAGAGAAAGTCGCTCAAGCGATTATACCACATTCTTCCAGATTGTTTCAGTCCATACAGTGACTTTCTGAGTTTCACACTGTACAGATTTCTATTTGCTCTGTCTTGGTTCGGGAGAGGGATTCCTTCAGGGACTCTCATATAAATCTCCGAATCCAAGTTACCGTAAAGGTATGCAGTCACAACATCCATCAATTTCATTTCCAAATTCAAGTTCACTGCCATTGAGATCAAGTATCTAAAGGTAATTCCACTCATGACTGGGGAGTAGGTTTCTTCATAATCAACTCCAGGATGTTGAGTGAAACCTTGGGCTACCAGCCTTGTTTTGTATCGCACTACTTCATTTCTTTTATTTCTCTTTCGAACAAATACCCACTTGTGCCCAACGGGGTGTATGTGGGGAGGTGTGCGGCATACGGGCCCAAACACCTCTCTTTTATTCAGAGATAGCAATTCAGTTGCTATTGCCTTCTTCCAATCTTCCCAATCTGATCTTTTCTTACATTCAGCGAGCGATACAGGCTCGAGATCAAGATCGATGATTGTGGCAATTTTCTTTGCGAAGTAGATATCGATATTAGCTGTTGTCCTATTCAGGGACTCTCCCGTGTGCACATAATTTATAGCTATTTCTTCATGAGTTGCTTCTTCTTGAACTTCACCTTGCGCATCGCTTCTTTCAATTGCGGTGGCAGGTCCCTTTAGCTTTTCGGCTCCGATGTGTGCGCACACATCCATGCCGATGGGGATATTCAGATCCGGTATGCCCTTTTCGGAAGGTGCCATACTCATGCCAGGTCTCAACTGGCTCCCCTTCTCATTCTGGGGACTTCAGTGATCGGCTGTGATAAATCTCTCTTTTCCTTCTTCACTAGGCGTCCCCGGTTACTAAGGATTCGAGGAACCGAAGTTCTCGTCCTCATTTTTTTCTGAGGCCTCTGGACGAGATTAGGGATACCTTCTGCTTTCTTTGGTATTTCAACCCTCTCCGGTGCAGTGCGTTCAGGCACATGCGACTTAGTCACGCTCTTCAAATCACTAAAGTGATCAGGCAGTTGATTTGCTAATGCTTGCAAATCTATTGTCTTTTAGACTTCTCTTGTCTTCTGGACTTCTCTTGTCTTCTAGACTTCTCTTGTCTTTTAGACTTCTCTATTCACTTCACTAGTGCGCAGGTCATCTGCATGAATTCTTGTGGCTTGCCATGTAATGTCTTCTGGACTTCCCTAGTGCGCGGGTCATCTACATGGATTCCCCAGCTTTGCCACGCAATTTCCCGACATTCTTTATCAAGGGGTTGATTTCCTCCCCTTAATGTTGGGAAAAATTTCGGTGGTGACCCTTGCGCTAGTTGCATAGGTGAATGGATGTTGTAGGCCGAAGGTCTAAGGTTGATGAGATTCACTGCATGCAGGACTGCGTGTCCCCAACATGTAGCTGCTAGATTACAATTATGCAAGAGGGGTCGGGCAATAATTTTAATTCTTTTAATTAAAACCTCTGCCAAACCATTCTGGGTATGGACATGCGGTACTGAATGCCCAACTGCAATTCCCATCACCATGCAAAAATCATCAAATGCCTTCGAAGTAAATTCTCCGGCGTTTGTCCATTCGAATGGACTTGATATGATGATCTAGAAACACATTTCTGATGCGAATGATCTGCGAGATCAATTTTGCAAAGGCGTGGTTTCTTGTGGACAACAAACCCACATATGACCACTTCGAAGAAGCGTCAATGAGCACCATGAAATACTTAAACGGCCCTGAGACAGGCTGAATGGGACCGCAAATGTCTCCCTGGATGCGTTCCAGGAATGCAGGGACTTCATCCTTCACTTTCAGAGTGGAGGGTCTAGTAATTAGTTTCCCGGTGGCACATACAAGGCACACAAAATCTTCATGATTCGGGAAATTCTTCACATTAATATTATGCCCATGTGAGTTATTTATTATGTTTCTCATCATCCTAAAACTTGGATGGCCTAATCTATCATACCAGAGACAGAAGAGTTTAGAGCTTCTAAACACTGTTTTCAGAACAGTGTACGCTGCAGGCGCTTTAATTGTGGTATAATATAGCCCAGTTTCAAGTGAAGGAAGCTTTTCTAATATTCTTTTGCCATTCTCTTCGCGCTTCGTAATGAGCAGGTATTCCTTACCGTACTCTTCTTTAGTCTCAACGTGGAAACCATTGGTGCGAATATTCTTAAAACTTAAGAGGGTTCTAGTCGATTCTGGGTACAATAAGGCTTCTTCAACGACCAAAGTTGTGCCCATTTGTGGCTCTTCCTGAACCATGCATCGCTTCTGGCGATTGTCGTAAGGCTGCTAGTGCTCTTACGAATCGACTGAAAATACTCAATCTCTCTTAAGATGATATGTGTTGTGCTGCTGCTAGCTAAGCACACTTCCTTCATAGGGCGCTACACGTGTTCTAATGTAGGGTATTTATTAACATGCATGAGAAGGCAATTAACACATAAATAAATACGCCAATATCAGAACATATCATGCCATCATAAACTGAATAAATGAATGAATTCTTCAAATATCATCCAACCATCACGAGAAGATAACAATTCTTAAGTACCATCCATGCAAATTCTAACATATTCTTCCACACAAAATAAATGACATTTAAAGTCAAAATGCATTCAATGCACTAGACTTCTTCTGCTATTTTCTCAGGGGTGACATTCTCTTCAAGAGAAATCATGGCATTGGCTGCTGCTAGGCCGAGAGGGGGTGCTGCTGCTTGGATGGTCTCAACCTCCATTAGCGCGGGCAGCTGCTCGGAACTCTCCCCCTCAACCGATGCAAAGTGGGCTTCATGCTGCCCTTTGCCATCCCATTTTGGTTTGCTAGCCTTATTCTCATGTGGAGCGTCTGATTTGCCTTTCTGGGCTACGGTCTTACCCTTCCTTCCCCTTTTCTCTATCAAGGGCTTTCGCACCTTGTTGCTCCCGGCGTTGGCTTCACGGCCAGTGGAGCTCTCAGATGGCTGAGTGACTTAGTTCTTGCGGAGAACTTCGTCCTGAGCTTCTGCAATTTGCATCATATCAATCAATTCGGCATATTCTTCATAGCCGTCTTGACGATAATTGCGTGCGGATTATGCTGCATTAGGGTGGAAGGATTTTCTCAATTTTCTGTATTGGGGTACAAATCCTATGCAAGGCAGAATTGTATTCCCCGACCATCTTGAACCTGCTTCTTGGGTGCGGTCCAGAGTGCTAGCGCGCTATTCTCTACCATGTACTCATTCTTGAGAGTGAGACAGAAGTGGTGCCTGAGAAAATGAAGTGCCTGATCATTCTCTTTAGGCGTGGGTTAGACGTCATTCAGTCCGCCAATCCCAATAGTCGCGCGGAGCTTCCTGGCTCCAAGCACAATCTCGACATCGGATGCCAACATCAGATAGTTTTGGCCATGCTGAGCCAGCTCCTCGAACTCCCAGTTCGTGATGCTAGTCATCTATATGTGTATAAGTCTACTGCTGGTAGACATGCACGGAATAATTCACTGCGGGTAAATAAATGGTACAAAAGTTTCTCGCAATGTTTCAGAATTTTCTATGCATTTTCTATAATTTTACTGCTAATTTCAGTGATTAAGAGCAATTTTCAGTAATTACAATTAACCAAAACAGTAAATAAATACAGAAAATACAGAAATAATAATGGCAGAAATAAATAAGCTTCAAATGCTAAAAACAATGCAAAATTCGGTTTCCCGAGGCCCTTTTATGCTAAAATATGAAATTTCAGCAAATTCTGCAATTCCAGGGGGTTTTTACGCAAAATTTCAGTTCAGAGAAAAATTCGCGCAATTTTCTGATTTACAGAGGGGTTTTCTGCAAAATTCTGGACCCGCTCGTAAATATAAGGGTTTATACGCAATTTTTGGAATTACGAAACTTTTTCTGCAAGTTTTTAGGGCTCATCGGTAATTTCTATAGTTTCCAGGGTCTTTTTCGCAAAATGCCCGGTGCCTCTCCCCCCCGGCCGGGCTGACTTTCGGCCTGCATTCTTTTCCCATCCGGCCCATCTTCTTTTGGCCCACGTGGCCTTTTTTTTTCTTCACTCCCCCGGCCCAACCCGTTTGCCCCTACCGCTTGCCCCCGGTCCCAGCCTTCTTGGTGCGTGCGGCCCATTGGCCCACACGGCCGACTTACCCCCACGCCCGGTAGGGTTTCCCCCTGCCCGGATTCTTGTGGCGGCGGCACGCAGTTCAGGCGGCCGGAGAAGAGCGTGGGTGCGGCGGCGAGCCAAGACGGCGGGTCGGCCGCGGCGGAAAACCGGCGACCGTGCGGGCGGAGGCGGCGGCGCTCGCGTGTGCAGGGAGCCGAAGCGGCATTCGGGCCAGCGGCAAACCGGGAGGCGGCGCGGGGCGCGTGCGGGCGACCAAGGCCGGCGGACCGGGGCGGCGGCGCTCAGCGCGTTCGGGCGGAGGCGGCCGGGGGGCGGCGCACAGCGCGTTCGGGCGGAGGCGGCCGGCCGGGGCATGGCTGCTGGCCGGGGCGAAGTGCGCGGCTGCTCATGGGTACGGCGGCGCGCAAGGCGAGCGGAGGCGGCGCACCCCGGGCGGTCTTCTCCGGCGTGGAGCCGTGCGGCGGGTTGGGGAAGACCTGGCGGTGTGGGAGCGGCCGGGCACCGTGCGGCGGTGCGGGAGCGACGGCAACCAGCGACATGCGGGCTCCGGCGGGTGGTGCGGAGGAGCTGGTAGGCGCCCAGCGACGCCGTGCGGGGCGCGCGTGTACGCGGCGGTCAACCCGAGGTGGCCACATGCAGGCGTGGGAGCAGGAGTGCCGTTCGGCCGGGAAGCGCGCGTCCGGGCGCGTTGCTGCGGGCGGCAAGGCCGACGAGCAGATGGTGGCTTCGAGCCTCCGGCCGACCCGAGTGGCGGTGGCTTCATGCGGGAAACGTTGCAAGAAGTTGAGGTGTCTCCAAGCGGCGGCGCCGGCTGATGGCCGACGGTGCCTCAGGCTCCATGGCCGGCTTCTGGCCGGCGGCCTGCGCATGCGGGCACAGTGCCCCGTTTTTTCTTTCTTTTTCTATGTGATGCCATGCAGAGCAAAACAGAAGAAACGATACCAATTTTCGTACAGTGATCATGCGGAATTTCTTTCCTTTTTTCATGCAATTACTGTGCAGAAAAGAACAGGAAAACAATGCATATAATTTTCAATCTGCGATGCAATCAACATCTACCCCGTTTCGCAATCTACCGATCGACATTGTGCCGGCGATTTCAGATCTGCTCGCGGTAGATTTAGGGTGGATTTGCATCGTTCTACAGTGCAATCAACATCTACCCCGTTTCATAATCTACCGATCGACATTGTGCCGGCGACTTCAAGTCTGCTCGCGGTAGATTAGGGCGGATTTGCACCGTAGAATTTCAATCTAGAACGTGAACGAAAAATACAGATTCAAAAGCGATCTAGAAAATTCAATCTGTGCTTCGATGATTACCTCGTTCACCGGAGCGAAGTCGTGCTGATAACGTGTTGAGAAACCGTCGCTGGCGACCAGTCCGAACGATTTCTCTGCTTAGAACAAGAACGAATCAATCACAGAATCACAGAGAGAATAGATTGAACACACAGAGAGGTAGAGAGAACTCCCGGTCTTTCTTTATTGCTTTTCTTTCATGCGTACATAATGAGGGGGGATGACTCTCTATTTATAGTCTACGGTGGGGTGCCCAAATATGTCAGGACTCTTGGCCATGGGCCCGGTTTCCTAACAGCAACCACCAACTGCATGCATGCAGCAATCATTCCTCCGTCCATGCGCAGAGAAGTGCAATCTGAATGGCTAACAAAACTATTCTTTAATGCATTTAAATACCCTTCATATTACACTATTAGATTTAATATTTCTTCTTACAAGAATACATATATAATACTTTTATAAGGGAGACAAGAGGGAGTTTTAAACCCAATAATTCTAATTAGGGGTGAAAACGGATCGGATACGGACGGATAATACCTCTACCATATTTGTTTTCATATTTTTTTTGGATACGGATACGGATAACTCGAATACAAATACAAATACAAATAATATCGAATACAGATACGGATCGAATACGAATCGAAACGAATACGGTTACGAATATTTATCGGAACATGAAAACCCCTTAAACTATACATCCAAAATTAACGAAAATACGTAAATAGTTCATCTTGTCAAAACATTCATGAAATCTAAACAAGCATAGTCTTTTCATCCACAATGAAAATATACCCGATAGTCAATCATAACATAACTACATAAGTAGCAACAACGTGCAATTCATAGAATACATATGATGACATGATAGAAAAAAATCTGTATCCGTATCCGATCCGAGAACTATCCGAAAAAAAAATCCGATCCGACATAATCCGTATCCGTATCCATCTGGATCCGGTGGAAAATATCCGATCCGTTTTCACCCCTAGTTATGTCCCGGATATCTGGTTTCGTATTATCCGTATCCGTATCCGTATTTGATGAATACTAGGCTTACTGTATTCGTATCCGTATCCGATAAAAAATCCGTATCCGTATCTGATCCGAGAACTATCCGAAAAAATCCGATCCGACACAATCCGTATCCATATTCGTCCGGATCCGGCGGAAAATATCCAATCCGTTTTCACCCCTAATTCTATGCTTTAAACTTAGCAACCATCATACTAGATCTTTTATAATTAGAATTAATCCAATAAATTACATGGGGCACTTTTCCGTTAATTAAAATTAATAAAATTATCATATAAAATGACCAAATTACCCTTTGAGTCACCTGTCCACCTCCCATTCCATTCTTTTCTCTGTCAACTGACGCCCCCGCAAGCCGCCTCCATTCCATTCCATTCTTTCTTGTGTAGATCTAGTGCACGTCCCTATAGAGGCCAAATGTATGTTTGTTTTTTTCTCTTCTTTTGGGTTCGTTGGGCGATGTAAATGTTTGGTTGATTCCTTATGTTTTTGCCTCCTGCAGTAAATAAAGCTAAATAGCTAATGCAAAATCATGCTCGTCTGTTCTTGAGATGCCTTCCAGTTCAGATCTGAGTTCTCCTTTCAATGAGCTACCAACTTTCGTGTAGCATGATCATTCTGCCATCTAGTACATGCGTTTGCTAGCTAATGGTTTATGCGGCTCAAAATAGCTGGTGAAGCTAACGATAATTTCAGAGAATGGAGATGCTCTGTTACACTGTCGATGTATCAGGAAAGGAGACAATTCATATCAAGTTGAGTCAATTCTTGATAAGTTCGGCATACATTCTTGGCCCCCACTGTCATGCGAGAGTTTTTTGCTATTATGGTACCCTCTAAGTTGGGCTTCGACGAAACGGTATCTACGTCGTGGGCTTCTCTAAAATAGTACTCTTGTACTTAAGACTTCTCTCAAATAGTATTCTCAGGGATTTTAACTCAAATAATTTGATTTTCGAATTTATACTCCCCTAATTGACTGAACTGCCCCTGCTCACCGGCAGGGTCGCGCTGGCGCAGGTGAGCACCGCGTCCACCGTCCCGCTCGCCGCCGTCCTGCTGCTCGCGCTCCCCAACGACCCCTTGGCGGGGGCCGCGTACGCCGCCGCCTTCTTCGTCTTGGGCTTCGTCATGCCCTGGTGCCCCTCGTCCACCAACAAGTGAGATGACACGAAGTGTTCTTACATTCAATGCTTCTCCGCTTGCTGCCTTGCTCACCATGCCGTCTCTTTGCAGTCCTATATTCGCGGAGATCATGCCGGAGAAGGCGAGGACGACGGTGTACGCGCTGGATAGGTGCTTCGACGCGCTGGACAGCAAGTCCTCCCCTCATGTATATTCATTATTGGAGATTTTATATTTCCTCTGTACTTTGTTTTCTTGTCTGATGCCAGAACATATTTTTGGTTTTTCAGTAACTGAAACAGCTGCTTTCTAACGGAAGTATTTGTCTTGTGCAGGGTAATCACTGGAAACAATTTTAGTGGTTTGATGAATGGTTGCGCATATTTTTCATTTCCATCTTTTTCCTCTGTAATTGGTTTATAAAGGGAATAATTTATGTGACAACATGTTGAATCTTGATTTATAGAAGGTTGTTCGGTTTGAAGTACTTCAAATTATTTAGTCCAATGTGACATAGATCCTTTCCCTAGTTCATTTTTTGTGTATAATTTACTGATTCTGTAGCATATTGTCATGGATGAAGTGTTCTCTAAGCTCATTATGTTTCCCATTTGCGTTGGGTTGCAACATAAGCTGCGCATATGATAGCTGAAAAAAATTAAACTTTTATATTCTGTGAACGTATACATGCATCTGCAGTAGAACGCCAGTTCCATTGCATATATACAATATTTCAAATGCGGTTGTATGCCTGTAATTTCATTTGAGTGAATCTACACGAATCTGCTGTTTGTTCATGTAGCCAAGCCTGTTTTAGATTGCTACTCTCTTCCCACGACGGGTGGCGCGAACGAGGCGAAGACCGCCTCGAAGCACCTGTCCAGCGCGTACACCGTCGTCCTCGCCTTCTCCGGCACGATCTCCACGAATATAGGACTGCAAAGAGACGGCATGGTGAGCAAGGCAGCAAGCGGAGAAGCATTGAATGTAAGAACACTTCGTGTCATCTCACTTGTTGGTGGACGAGGGGCACCAGGGCATGACGAAGCCCAAGACGAAGAAGGCGGCGGCGTACGCGGCCCCCGCCGAGGGGTCGTTGGGGAGCGCGAGCAGCAGGACAGCGGCGAGCGGGACGGTGGACGCGGTGCTCACCTGCGCCAGCGCGACCCTGCCGGTGAGCAGGGGCAGTTTAGTCAATTGGGGAAATACAAATTCAAAAATCCAAAAATCAAATTATTTGAGTTAAAATCCCTGATAATACTATTTGAGAGAAGTCTTAAGTACAAGAGTACTATTTTAGAGAAGCCCACGACGTAGATACCGTTTCATCGAAGCCCAACTTAGAGGGTACCATAATAGCAAAAAACTCGTTGCTTGTTGTAACCACACTTGTTCTTCGAGGTCTTCTTCATCATCGATCATTAGTTCCTTCCCATTTTCTTATTATTATTGGCATTGGGCTTCTTCAGGATTCGCGAAGAGGATCCTTGAAAGAATGCGCGGTATTAGGGTGCCGTCATTCTCTTGGCTTCTTGGATACCTGGCAAAGACGTCAGGAGTCTCATCACATCCCGAGGCTTCACTCATAGCGCTGCAGATTTTTCCTTAAAATTCCCACTTCTCGCTGAGCCAAGTACAACTGAAAGTGTAAGGGCCTGTTTGGTTCGTAGCCATAGTTTGCCATAATTAAAGTTAGGCACATGCCAGAGTAGTGGCGTGCCAACTTTGCGGCAAGAATAAAGTGTTTGGTTAGCTGTCATGCCTAACTTTAGATTTGGCAAATATGAATGTGGCAACTGTTTGGTTTGCTGCCACACAAGTTGCCACAAGTTCGTTAAATATATGTGGCAGTTGTTTGGTTCATAGCCAAACTTCAGTATAGTCACCACGTTTTAAGAAGTGGTGAGGTTACCACCTGGAGTCATTATGTCAAAGCATTTGGACAATTTTCACTCCAAAACAAAGGATTTAAATTAATCAGCATGGGCAACAATTCAAATTCCAAAACAGTCAATATACCATTGGCATCAATATTTTAGCAAATATCTCATCTCAAGAGCCATCCCAACATATACTCCAGTTGGAGGAGATCGATGTAATTCAACTCATAACCACACAGCTTGGTCAATGGACAATTTACTAGTCAATACTTCACCTTCTTTGGTTCAAACCAAAGCTTCATTTACTATTCATGATTGCACAATCAAAACTGATAAGCTGTGTACCAAAACATAGGGAATAATACATATATATGTCACTCGAATTGTCTAGTCGTAAATTTGGGATGGAAAATACAATCTCCATCAATCCATTTAGACAGATAGTATCATTCAGCATTGATGGAAGAGTTTTAACTAAGTATTGGCCACAAGAATTCAAGACGTGTCTGAAGCAACACAGGGGCTAGGCTCCAAGTTTACAAGTAACACTGGAAAATTAATGCTTTATTATTTACAGAATCGTACTTAAAACAGTGATGTTCTCAAGAGTCCCTTAATAGTTGACAGTCATACTAGGTAGCAACTTACCAAAAGATGCAACGATGCAATCAAATGCACTTGATGAAAGGCTGAATTAATACCAAAGATCACCTTTGCAACAGGAGCCATCTCTGCTGCTATGTGGACAATGTGCAAACCAGAACTGCATTAATCAATGAATGTATTGTAAACCTAAAGAATTCAGACCAACTACTTTGTAAAGCACAAGTTATTGCTATAAACAAGTTTTTTCTAATACTAGCAAAGAACAAAGTGTACCTGCTTCCTGTTAATGTCATCTTTAGAAAACTGTCCATAATTTCCCTATCTTCCATACCTCTGCAGATATGCTCCAGTGATCTTTTCTAACTTTCCTCTATTAGTTTGCTAAGAGTGTCATGAAATTCCACTATTGAGTCCTCATACAGTTATAAACCTAGACTCCAGCTCCCTAAGGGAAGCATCTAAAAGAGTATGCTCTTTCTCTAATTGTATGTCAGCACGTTCCAATGCTGAAACAAACCAGAAGTAGTATATCTAACCAAATCACATATGAACAGGAGCATGACAAAGTACTGAACACTAATGAATATACAGGATGATAACTTCATATTACATATGACAAGTCACTGCATAAATTAGAGTGCATGGCTATATTAGTATATACAAAAGATCAACTACTACTGGACCACTTCAGTCTATCCATGTGAAATAGCAAAAGAAGCAAAAGAAGGTCACTACTTAGCTGCTGAGCACTTCCATGTGAAATAGCAAAAGAAGCAAAAGAAGGTCACTACTTAGCTGCTGAGCACTTCCATGTGAAATAGCAAAAGAAGCAAAAGAAGGTCACTGAGACACCCTTCAACAGAAGTCTAACTATCTTTGCCATGCTCCTGTTCACACAAGAATCGGTAAATCCAAGTCTCCAGAGTTGTGTCACTAGAACCATCAAGCCAACCACGCATTCCTTCATTTTCAGGCCGTGCCAAGTAAACACCAATAGTGATTTTATCATCCGTACGAATGGGCAAAGCCTCTAACCTCTTCCACAATTCAGCATGCGGATTGTCATGCTTTGGGACTGGGGGCGGAGGAGGTGGATCATTAAGAGACTTTGCAATTGCCTTCATAGTTGTGCTGATTTCTTCAGTGGCATCTGAAAAACGACTCTTAGACTTTGGTGCCTTCTTGCTAGGGGACTTAATTCCTCTTGGTCGCTTCTTTCCAGATCGAGGTGTGCTTGAAGAATCTCCACTTGCTGCATAATTAGGGCTAGTTTTGTTACCTTCAGGTGATGGTAATGTGTCAGAGTCATCACCTTCAAGGTCAATAGGACGTGCATAACCAGATATGTCATTACGCCCTCTGCTATCATCACTGTCATAATCCTTAGCATCATCTACGCATGTTTCTTGATCCATGGCCAGAGAACCATCTGCATGAGTGCCCTGGAAGAGCTCTTCCATCTCATGAAAGAATTTGATGGGCTTAGAAAGCAAGCGCCTCGCCCTGTCCTGCATGTGAATACAAGACAAGTTAGACTGTAACTGTGTATATTTGATATTTGTAATGTGAAGACAAAAATTATGAGACATACATTGAGATTTTCTTTTTCAGATTCAGAAATAGTTATCTTGCACCTAGTGGCATCAAATCCATTTCCACTCTTATTTAAAGCTGTCTCAATTATCTTCCACTTCTCCTTATAGTCCCTATAGTGACGATTAACCTGTTCAATAGTTACACCCATGCCAAACTCTTTGTTCAAGGCATCAGCACACTTCGCATGGTGTGGCTTTTTCCACACAAAGCCTGCATGCTGGTTTTTCTTGTATTCAATATACCAATTCAGCAGGAACTTAGTGTGTTCCTCATCCCAAGTTATAGTTCTCTCACGGACAGGCCCATCAACATCCAACTTTCCCTTCCTCTTCACCATTTCTTGCGCAATTAAAAGAAATATGCAGCACTGATGATACCAAATCCTGGCTACCTAAAGAAAGTAAGGGAAAAAAGCTAGACATTAATGATGGACCAGTACATTAGAACCAGTCATCAATAGAACTTTCATGACAATTGATGGATGGTCACACATAGAAATTTCATTACATGCCACACAAAGTAAGGAATACTATAAAGTTCATTACATGCCAATCATATGTAGACCACTACAAACCACCTTCACAGTTCATATTCTCAGTGGGCTGATTAACTACGGAGCTAGATTCGCCTACTTTATCTCTCCACATACTACGTGCTATTTGGTCTCTTTTAAGTACCCAGGCCCGACTCTCAGCACGTATGTCACGATATGTCCTATTGCTCCTTGGTAAGGCCCTGTACCATGATTCATCATCATAGACGTAGTCATCATATCCTGTTACTTTCCTAGTCCACAAACCATCTCTCTCTCTCAAAAAAAATGAAGTCCATCTCTCTAAAAAAAAGAAGTCCAACAAATGATCATTCTCTAGCAAACAAGGTAGTTTACCTCAGATACACAATGATTTGAAAACCTTAGGGATTGGAGGACCTGCTGACCTGATGAACGAATTATTCCCGCAGCTCACATGCTAGCTGAGTTGCTGTGCACGGATTCATGGAGGGGAAAAAGAGAGTAGAAATCGATCAGCACAAGCACAGCTCGATCCAACCTAAAAGACATCAATGAAATGCAAAGAATAAACAAAAATGATGGTTCTAACCTTTGTCCCTTCAAGAAGCCAATGGATCTGTGGAACGAGCAAGGGGATTAGATTGCAAACTAGAGAAGAATAAGCAGAAGAAGGGGATCCTAGATGCGTACAAACCTGATCTGGATTTGGAGGTAAGTGAGATGAGGATTGGAGCCTTGGAGGGGATGGAGACTTGAAGCCGAAGGAGCCAGCGGACGGCCGGACGGGGACGGGAAGCCAGCGGACGGCCGGACGGGGACTGGAAGCCAACGGACGGCCGGACGGGGACGGGAACTGACGGCCGGACGCGGCCGGGAAGCCAATGAAGTGGACGGGGCGGACGGAAGAAAAGAGAAATGGGAATCCAATGAAGCGGACGGGGCGGACGGAAGAAAAGAGGAATGGGAATCCAATGAAGCGGACGGGAGAAAAGCGCCAGACGACTGCGCGCCATAAAGTGCGCGCCCTTTTTTCCCTCGGCGGTCACGAGCGTGGTGTACGCGCCCTTCTCCCTGCTTGCGGTGACAGCAGCGCTCGCCTCGCCAATTGTTTGGCGAACAAATCGTCCGCCGCACTTTCGGCTTTTTTTCTTTGGCAAGCAGCATAGGACGCGCCTAAGATTCTTTGGCGAGCCATGTTTCTGGACAAGAACCAAACGGTGGCTAGACAAGTGCGGCACGCCTAACATTCGGCTAGGCAACTCGAGGATACAAACCAAACAGGCCCTAAATCCTGATATTCTTCCATCCTCTCCAAATTAAGGCCCCACAAGCTGATGGAGATGATGCATGTGGAAGTAGCCAATTTCCGAAAAACAGAAATAGGGAACGATTGATTTGCTCCATGCATCACAAAAGCAGCTGGCTTATTGCTAACATATCACAGCAAAACAAAGGATCTATTAGGTTCTAAGGGCCCTACGAGAACCGCAGAAAACTCACGTGAATTTTATATAAAATCCTTAGTGGGTACATTCCAAATTAAGGGGTCGACTTTAGTGGGTTACTTAAGTGGGAACCGTATCATTCCGAAGCGCTATTCTAAACTACCAATTTTTATTTATGTTTTCTTTTAACAAATGTCACTATGCACCAATGCTTCCCTGTGCACGTTCCTTTGATTAGCATGAACTACGTACTTGTATAAATGAAGTATATCAGCATCCTGAAAGTACTCCCATTCATGTTTGAAAAACACAGGAATCTTACAATATTGGGTGTTTGACATGAAAATGTTGAATTTGACACGACAATAATGTTGAATAATAAGTAAATCTCTTCTCCTGTGGAGTTGAAAGTAAGCGCTGTTATTTGAATAACCCGTTAGTTTGGTGTAATATTATTATTAAATAACGCTGAGCATAGGAATTATATATATGCAGACTTTGTGCTAACAGAATTCGAAGGGAATATGTTTAAAACAAGCAAGCATAATTGATTATTGCTTTATAGCAATTGACAATGTCCACTGTTAAGGTCTCCGGCAGCAGGTACAGTAGAAACATCTAAACTAAGGCCCTGTTTGTTTGGATCCCTTGACTAATTTTAGTCACCTAAAGTTTAGGTCTAGTCCATCCAAACAGGTGAACTAATACCTGGACTAATTTTTAGTTTATCCCCAACTAGCTATTAGTTCATTAGTTGGCAAATGTGGACTAATTGTGGACTAAAAGGTGGTACCAAACAGCAAAAGACGAAAATACCCCGCCACCATTTCTCCACTACTCCACATGCAACACACTAACAAATATAGGGGTATAAATGTCTTTGCCCATGAAAGTCACTACCTTTTAGTCTATGTATCCAAACAGCACTTGACTAATTTTTAGTCACCTAAAGTTTAGTCACCTAATTTTTAGTCCACCAACTAGTGAACTAATAATTAGTTCTAGGCGATCCAAACAGGCCCTAAATAAATCGTAGCATATCAGAACATTGATGTGATTTAACCATGAAATGCAACATGAGAGTACGTGATGAGACGAGGCAATTGACAAAAACAAGAATATTATACATTACACAAGCAGATGTAGACCTCTAGAGCAACATTAGGAAACAACAGAAGCAATCTGATAGGTAAAAGTAAACAAGTGTGACTAAATATAGTAACATGGTAGATTAGTCCAGATACAATGTGTTCTTACATACTTAAGGACAAAATATTTTTGGATAAAAGATATGATGTTGAAATGCCAATCCCTCTCTAGCTGCATGCTCCAACTGATGTTGCAACACAGCATCATCAAGTTACTCCAACCGTTTCCTTTTATAAGGGCATGTACAATACAAGATGTTTATATATGAATGCTTAAAGAGAGAGAATATAGCCACATCATCAAACGTCCATGCAAAAGTTATTTCCTCCAATGCAAGCATCTCTTCCGTGGGTGCTTAGATGCTATATTATCTATTAATAGATATAGTTATACACATAAGCACCTACTAAGCACCGATGCTTATTTAAGCATTGATGCTTAAAAATAAGCACCTTATCTATCCTATGTAGCAAGAAAAATTAATTTTTTATTGCTAAGCATCTCTCTAAGCGTCTGCATTGGACATGCTCTAAGGCGTATTTTGGTTGGACACGAGGATTAAGGAGCACATGAAACCAAGAGAATGGTATAGAGAAATGAACATAGTGTCCATGTTGTTAATATCTTGGGAATTAGAGAGGATAGTTGTGTGGGTGTTTACTCATAAATGTTGAAGGGAGAGAGGGAAGATTAATGGGGCAAAAGGGAGAAAAGATCATTAACCCTTCATGCATGTCTTATATTTTGAAACAAAATTGTAAAAATTATAGGCCTTATATTTTGAAACGGAGTACTACGTTAGCAATCCATTTCATTATCAACTACCCAGGAACAGCACATTACTGAATTCATTTTGAGGTGATACATGTTAGGTCCGAATGAAGTCCAGGTGCTACACATCAAGAAGGGTGGATGCCAAAAGAATAGCATACTATATGCATACTATGTGTCAAATGCTACAAAACATGGGCATACTTGTATGCAGATGGCATCAACACGTGAAATAGAACCTCGTCCCATAGAAGAAGCACAAATCATACAAGCGCACGGGGCACAAAATCACTCAAATTGTCGAGCCAATAGACAAAAATAATGCCTATAATCTCTTAGCTTTGCATGAAACTAGGTCATCGATGGGACCGATCCATGCTAGAATGATCACTACAGCATCAAAGCAAGGGGTGGGAATGGTTCAGCTCGACCCAATGGCTAACCGATCTGACCCTAAATTTCCAGCAGAATGGGCCACATGTGCAACCCAACAAAAAAACAGGGCAAAAGGTCCAGTAACCCATTGTCCTTAGGATCGAATGGGCTGACATTGAATTCATTAATAACCCTGTGATTTTTCAGGCTAAGGGGACCTTGAATTGTGCGGATATAGTCAGATGGATACCACCTCCAGGAGATTGCCTAAAGATCAATGTGGATGCAGCAATATCTCGATCAGGCAACAAAGGAGCTGTTGGGGCGGTCTGTCGTGATGCACTCGGAAAGTTTGTGGCAGCTAGTGCTATGGTTTGGAAGGGTCTCTCTGACCCAACCACACTGGAAGCACTTGGATGCAATGAAGGACTAGCCATTGCTATGGACTGCAATGCTTCGAAGGTCTGTATAGCTTCAGATTGTCAGGAAGTCATTAAAAATATTGCTGCAAGACCAAAATGCAAGTATTTGGCAGTCCTTAATGATATTGAAACTAGAAGGAGCTATTTTGAGAAAGTAGAATTTCGCTTTGAAAGACGGTGTTCCAATGTGGATGCTCATAATCTAGCTAAACTTGCTTGTACTTTGGACGAGGGACGCCATGTTTGGCTGGTAAACCCTCCAGGTTTTGTTGATATGCATGTAAACTTGCCTAATCATGAATAGATTTCATGCTCGGCTTTTCTCAAAAAAAAAAAAACTACCTCTTGTTGGTTGCCACCGCTCCACCTCGATTCCTCGACACCCCGAGCAAACACGTCTAGGCTCCAACTCACCTTTGACACCCTACCACTGCTTGCCTCCTTGATCCCCTACCCTAACGTGCTGCTACATCCATCCCTACGCACTGCTGTTGCTACCTCGATCCTCCACCCCGACTCACCACGACCTCCAGCGCCATGAAGCGGCCGAGCCAAGATGGTATGGTGGCCAAGATGGTATTTTGAAGCTGAGTTGTTTAATGCTTGGCATGCCTCCATCTTACGGAGTTGTTCAATGTCTTGAGATGATGATTTGCAAAGTCGGTTGATACCAACTGCCAACTATATAGGACTTGTATTGTTTGAGCAACAGAGAGTGTTTTTCTTGACATGGCTCTGCAAAGTGTGAACCTTCTGAATTTATGTTATGATTTATGCTACCTTTTTACTGGATTGTGCTTGTTGGATTAGTGTAAAACATATACAAAATCAGTGCATAGTGTTAGGTTCTTGGATGGAGCATTGTATACCTTCATCCTGTTAACACATATGTTATTGCTAGAGTAGTCTGAATACCTTTCTTTGTCAAATCGATTACTCTAATCTCTCATGTCTTAACTGTACTTTGTGCAAATCGATTATTTAATATTTTTTCTATTGTTCCTTTGCAGGAGGCAAGCTTGGCTATCCCATTATTTTCACTGAGCATATCTTGACTGATTCCCCTGTTAGAGACCTTTTGATGCAATTCAAATATAAGGACAGGAACATAGCTAGTTAACTCATCTTATTCCACCTTTTGATGTAATGCTAATGAGAATAGCCGAGTTACATGAATTGTTATATGGTTGTGGTTTGTTATATTGCCCATTTATGAGTCATCAGATTGGTGAATGCTGCAAAAAAAGATAGCCAAGTTTTGTTTTATCCTGTTTAACTTATGTTGTTTCTAAGTTTGTTTTTAACGTATTATCCACAGATTTTGTGCACTAATCTGTTCAGAGATTTGTGCTATACATTTATGTCAAAGTTCTTTTATATTTGTGGCATTCACATAGGTATACAATAGGTCCAATAAGAGCTCTAATTTGTGCACTAATCTGTTCTCTAATCTCCGGGCCAGCCGTGCCGACCTGATGCTTGAGCCATTGGAGTGGTGCAACC
This sequence comes from Dendrocalamus latiflorus, assembly GCA_017311315.1. Taxonomy (NCBI): domain Eukaryota; kingdom Viridiplantae; phylum Streptophyta; class Magnoliopsida; order Poales; family Poaceae; genus Dendrocalamus; species Dendrocalamus latiflorus. Next base: position 21,445,460 of record CM029627.1, on the reverse strand, counting down.
CATATGAACCAGTGGACCAGAGGGTCATTTGGTGCTTGAGCCAATGGATCGGCTGGTTTATCCACGCCCAGGGACTTGGATTGCGGTGCAGATCCAGGGCGAACTGCGCCGACCCACGCCCAACTCTAGTCATAGCAAGCAACAATAAAACAGCTAGGTAGGGAACCCCAATGACACTAGTAGGAATTCTGACGAGCGAAACTGCAGCGCCTATGAGATCGACCGAAGACGAACACCTAAACCATCAATTTGGCATCATGGATCAAGCGAGAGATCCTCCCGAAACCCTTGGAACCCATTCCCCAGCCAAGCGAAATCTACGGATGCGGCGCAGATCACGGAGAGATGAAGAGGATGATGGCAGGTAGAACCGCGTTACCTCTGGCAGCGGCGACGAAGGGCAACTCGATAGAGAACCGTGGCTGGACGCGCTCACGGGCCGAGCCGTCGTCGTCTCCCCTGGGGGTGCGGCACCAGCGAGCGGCCCCCTGGCCCCAGCTAGGGGTGAAAACTGGTCGGATTTGGACGGATATTATTGTTACCATATCCTAACTCATATTTTTTCTCCGGATTCGGTACCAATCAGATTCGGTGCCGGATTGGTCGGGATTAACCCAATTCGTTTGCACCCCTACTTGTTTGTAAGGAATGCATGCAGTACAGTAAATGAAGTAGGACACACTGATTTGATGTTACTATTTAATAAGATGATGTGGAAGATTTTATTTCACCATTGCAAAAGAAAATGAAACGTCAAATAGTAGCACTAACCTAAAATCAAACTTGAAGACGTATCGGATTCGGACGGATATTCGGATTCGAATGGATATTGCCGTTACCATATCCTAACCCATATTTTTTTCTCCGGATTCGGTACTAGTCGGATTCGGTACCAATCAGATTCGGTGCCGGATCGATCGGGAATAACCCGACCCGTTTTCACCCCTAGCCCCAGCGGTCGCCGCAGCGGCGGGGCGCCAGGAGAGGGAAGACGAGAGCCTCCTCCCAGCAACCCTCAGCATCCCATCACTTCGGACAGATCAAGCGAAATCTACGGATGCGGCACAGATCAGGGAGAGATGAAGAGGAGGATGGCAGGTAGAACCACGTGTTACCTCTGGCAGCGGCGAAGAAGGGCAACTCGATGGAGAACCGTGGAATGGAGTAGAATTTAGGCACACCACACACTGCAAATATCAACAGGAAACAAAAGAAAAACCATCTACGAATCTGTCAAGATTTCAGGCTACCGTAAGCTCACATGACAATGTGTTGTATCACCATTCTATTGACATGACTTGTATCAGAAACTCAGGCGCTACTATATATATGCCTTCTTATTTTCAGTTTCGATTTTCTGTAGTAAATAGTTTTTTATAATACTAATTTTTAAATAGAGTGTTTTTTTAAGATGGTGTCCAAACAGAGTATCTTTTTAAGACGGTGTCTACTAGTCGATTATAGTAGATACTTTATTGACTTTATTTATATTGATCAAAATCGCACACAAGTGTCTCTCTCTCTCTCCGTACTGCTTCTCTGCAAGTTATTACTATTTATCAACCATAACCAAAAGACATAAACCATAGCAAAAAAGAACAGGCTCATAGTCAATGGGAGATTTACTCTACGGACCACCGATCGTTGTTCCCCTTCCTCCGTGTGCGTTAGCGTTCTACTCAGACCATGTTGCTTACCCTCCACGGGTGTTGTTTTTGAAGGTAGAGGAACGGTGATCCAATCTCCTTGTCTCGGTGGTTCGACCTCTTTGTCTTCGTGAGCATTAGCGCCCTCCTTGGGTCATGCTGCTTGCCTCCCACGGGCGCTATTTTTGAAAGTAGAGGAACAACAGTAAGTGGTCCGGCCTCCCCGCCATTGCGTGGGTTAGCGCCCTCCTCACCAACGCACTTGCCTTGACCCGCCTTGTGTCGTGCATGGCAGCATTTGACTCTTCAAGCCACAAAGGGATGTTTCTTGACCCTGGCAAACATAACCATGTGGCCAAAGCAGGGAATGGTACTAGGCCATTAGAAAAGGCAGTAATAAGGCGGGTGTTCCACGACATCTAGTCAATGGTAGGGGGCATAGAGACACAGACTCAAGGGCACATGCATAGGTATGTGGCGAGGCAAGGCAAGTCTATGCTGCCTACCTCGTAGGCTTTGCCTCGAGGGCTCTACCTCTACAAGTTGCTTGCTTTGGAGGCATGGCCTCGATTGGAAGACCACAATTTCAACATGGGACGCGTCACCTACCTTGTGGGCTTTGCCTCGACGGCTCTGCCTCTACAAGCTACCCGCTCTGGAGGTATGGTCTCGACAGGATGGCCATGACTTCAACATAGGACACGCCGCCCCGCCTTGTAGGCTTTGCCTCAATAGGGCATGTTTACCTCGATGGCTCTACTTCTACGAACCACCCGCTATAGAGTCATGCCCTCAATGGGATGCGTCGCCCGCCTCGTAGGCTTCGCCTCGGTAGGGCAACTTTACCTCGACGACTGTCTCTATGAGCCACCTGCTTTAGAGGTGTGGCCTCAACAGAACAGCCACGACTTTGACATGGGATATGTTGCCTACCTCAGCAAGGTGGCTTTGCCTTGATGGCTCCACCTCTACGAGCCCCCTGCTTTGGAGGCATGGTCCCGATGGGACGACAACAACTGTGATGCAGGACACACCGCCCCCTTGTATGCTTCACTTATGTAGGACAATTTTATCTCAACGGCTCCACCTCTATGAGCCACCTACTTTGGAGGCATGGTTTCAACGGGACGGCCACGGCTTCTACATAGAACGCACCGCCAGCCTACAATTCCCATCCTCCCCAATTCACATATAATAAGTCCCAAGGGGGCATGGGGGGCAAGTATTTATGAAAGTTATTTGAGCAACATGATGTTAGTGTGCATTGTTGAAAGGCATGTAAAATATTCGGTTCTCCCAGTAGCACAATTCAACATGTTAAAAATAAGGTAGCGTGTTCCCCATTTTCCTGCAGGTATGTTCGGAATACGAAGTATTAAGATAAAACTAACAATCCTTCACATGTTTTAGCAAATAGCACTCCAGGAAAAATCAACCAACGTCCTTCATATTCAAGAGTTACAAACAGGATTGAACAGAGTAGTAGGCTATGGGATGTACGAGAAGCATGAACCGGGGCAAAGTTGCCCTTGATGATGACCGGCCCTAAAACGTTCTCCCCAATTTGATGGTTAAGACGATGGCCTTGTAAATCACAGGCGATGCTCCCACCGCTGTAGATGATGTTCCTCAATATAGCGCTTCGGAAGAGGACGATAGCAGTGGATGTCACCGTGGATCTCCCTGGGAATTCCCGCACTAGAAGAGGATGATATCGCTGGATCGTTTCGGAAGCCACATCGTGAGAGCACAGGGATCGGAGATCAAATCCTTTTGCCACGGGAGAAACTATTTTGCAATGGTGAAAGGTTAATTGCCTCCATTGGCGAACCGGCGGTCGACGGTTGAGGTGGTTCCAAATCAGTAGTTGCTGGAGAAGATTTCAACACATGCGCAAAATTTTTTGACGGATTAGACGGAATGGTAACGGAGACCAGAAAAGGAATTCGGGGCGGATGGAAGGAGGGCTGCCGGCCCGTTCTTTTTAATTTATGACTTATGTCTTAGAGTTTATGGTTTTCTTCGAATAAATAAATAGGATGGTTTCTTCATCACCGCTTTGAAGTGTCTTATCGAGACAGCTTTTTTGAAGCGGTTTATCAACATTCGGTTCATTAGTATAAGCGCTCGTGCTAGGATCAAAAGATATCAGTCGCAGGAATAAGCCATAAGACATAGTTGAAAAGAACGAACCCTGTGTCTGTCCGGGAGAAGTGAAGAAACAGCGTGTTCTTCTATCATATCACTAGTAGTGTGCCCGTGCTAACGCTACGGTCAAATACAAAACAAGATAAAATTTGTAAAAAATAAAACGAACAATCAGATTCATTAAGATTCACGTCTCATATATTGTATAAGCTCAAAGCGGACTTGTGAGTTGTGACAGACAGTTCGGAGGACAGATAGCAGCACCAACCACCGAGGAGGCAATCCTTTTCTAAAGTAACATTGCCTCGTAATCATGTACCACAAACCCATAGCAGCCTTGGAGGATACTAACAGCATCCCGGGCAGCATATTCATGGCCTAAATACTCAAATATGGGCAACCACAGCCCAGAAGAACTTAATCTCCATATGCGCTGGAAAGCCCTCGGAAGGCACCTCAAGCTCTATGCCAGCGAGCATTGCGCCGTCATCAGCAACCTCCCAAAGTTAAGACACGGGGCAACCTACAGCGGCTAACAACTGCATTCAGCAACAACACGTACCGACGTATGACAGGCCTACAGCAAACATCCTGCGAAGCAAGGATGAAACACCAGGTTACTACAACATTTAAAAATCATAGTCTAGCCCTAAGTGGAAATGATCCTATGATAAGGAAGGCGCACAAACAACCTCATCGATTTATTAAATAGAGAACACTTTAAACCCAAAGGAGAAGAGTTAGACATAAAAAGGGAACACACTAACAATCTAGAACCAAGAGAGGGACAATCCAACACACACTGCAGATCTAATAAAACATGACAGAATCATATAAGCATCAAATTTCATGGGACTACTCTACTATCAAACATCACAATAGGATAGCATAATACACTGTAAAATCAATAAATCTTGGTTATGATTCTAAACAATGGCTGTACATACAGTAGAATAGATCTAAGGACTGCACGGCTTACATAGACACACAAAGCATCATATGCATCAACAAAAAAACACCAAAAATAAAAAAAAAATCAGAAAACCAACACACAAAAGAAATAATATTGATATACCTTATGACGACCTGATGGCTATACGACCAGTTTGTTCTTGGAAAGCAAAGCAACAAACTTAGAGGAGAATTATCCATAACTAAGAACAAAGAGGATTCTACCATGTCTACGATTCACTGAGTGAATTAACTTGCATGGGGAAAATCCAATCATCATAGAGGTCAAAAATCAGTGCAAAGAAATGCAAGGACATAAGCATTCTGATTACTACTACCGTACTCTCTAGAGAAAACCAATATGATTCACTGAATGAACTGACCACCATGGAAAAACTACAGCAGCATTTGAAGTATAGTATTCTTAGAGCATTATGTATTATCAAGATGGATTATATGATTTACAGCAGTTCATACATAAAAGGATTATCACCAGAACATATGCCATGCAAATACTATGAGATATCTCGGAAAATTAGTTTCTTTATGTTCTTGTCGCCTGGTCTCTCCTCTTTTCTACACTTCTAGTTACTCTATTCCACAAACCTGGAAATGACTGAACTCTAAACATACACTCATCTAAAACCATGGACAAAACCTATGGACATCATAAGCATGCAATACTGGTTCATCCACTGACATATAACAAAATTAACAAATTGCTCGATCATGGTACTGGCGGCGCGAAGCTTCTACGCGAGGTCTCCCGGTGCTCATGCACTACAAAGGGAGGATGGGTACACATCCAGCTTTGCTGCGTGCATTGCTATTGCAGCCTTGCCACACAGCCGCTGCCCCATAGGGCCCAAAGCCCATAACAGCACCCTTCTCTGTATAATTTGTTAAGCTGAAAAAGAAAAACGAAAGTGAACAGGCAAACTGAAAAGGCAGTTTAAACCTAAGTGTCTGTTCATGAATTGTTTCCCATCTATTTAGCCCAACACTATGAAACTGTATGCATTAAGTTCAACAGTATGGACTATAAGCTTTCCTGAAATGCAGTAACATCCATTATCAGTTGCTAAATTATACCCAGGCAGATCCAGGTGAAACAAACATGGTTGTGTCCACATACCCCAGGAAGCGTGCGCTTGTTGTGATATGCATTCATTGCCTTGCCAGCCTCCTCCCTTGATTGGCATATCAGGAAACAGCAGCCTGCAAATGTCCAGTACACCTTATATCAAGATCAAATTAAGGAACAAGGTACAATCCAGCAACAACAGAACAAAAAAGAAAAAAGCCACTGTACACCAAAACTAACACAGATTCTCCTGAGGAAATATGGGCATAATTTCGAAGTTTGTAGCAAAGGTAATTCTAATTGAATTTCCACATGCAGGATAACATGAATTATTTATCATTTTCATATCTGACTCCTCTTGGGAGAACAAGAGCAACCACCAAAGGTAGCACGTACTGAATCAGTCAATCCATCCTAAGACGAACAGAACTAATTCAAACCAACTAAAATGAAGAAGCATCAAATTCCCATGGTACACAAAAGAATCATGATCATAATAAAACAGGCCGTAGTGAACCAGAATTCAAGCAAACTTAAAATGAAACTGCATAGCATTCATGCCCCTGAGAGTAATGTAGCTAAATAATTGGAACCAAAGCTCAAGTGAAATCAGCATGACAAGGAATCATAGGTCGACAATGCAAGACTTAAATAGTGTGGTTTCAACAAGGACTTAAATAGCGAAGTTTTCGTACAGGCAATAAAGACTTAAATAGTGTTGTTTCAAAAAAAAAGACTTAAATAGAGAAGTTTTCGTAGAGGCAATAAAAAACCATTAGTTTCCGTTGTTAAACAAAAGAATTTCCTGTTCTTGCTGGTTCTAGATTAAATCAACACAATGTAAATCAAGGAAGCAAACACTTAGCTTTCTTAACAGGAAGTTTCATCACAAACAAATTGACAATTAAAGCCAATCATTATAAATCAAGCACCCGAAAAAAAAGTTCTTTCCTATCCATATTTACTCTCTGAAGTAATTTATGAATCAACTACCACAGCTAGAAGTATGCCAATGCTAAGCTTATACCAAACGATGGTTACAACAATTGAATCATTAGCTAAAGTACAAAACGATGTTAGCATGGGTTTCTCATGTGCAAGTATCTTGTCGATCTAATTATATACATCTGCAAGCATAGCTAGAGCTATCACAGATCACAATTTCCAGAGTACTTACACTCCCAGAAGAAATGGCCAGACCTATGATCTGATGCTCGATTCAATCCCCTGTCACAGAAGCATGTAACTGAATCACATAACTTTGTAAACTACATCAATTCATGAGATAGAGTGGAGAAACATCAAACAAAAGCAAGCTTTCTATCTTACTCCGCTTCGAACTTTCTTCAGAACTCAGAAGCTTCACTCCGCTTGAGACTGACCACAACAACAGCCAAGAGGAACAATGTCAGGGGGCTGCCCAGCGAAGCAAAACACCTGCGTCGCTCCAGTTTCTAGGTTGGTCACTATGGATTTGCATGCAGTAACAGGATTGTTGAGTCAAGCAAATCACAGCAAAAAAACTAACCGGACAAATCAAAACACGCAGGATTGTTCAGATGGATTAGTTGCTAAATCATGTAGAAGGGTAGGAGGAGGAGAAGTGGAAGGGTAGGAAAGGAGAAGCGGTTGAAAAGCATCCATAATCTCCATAAGAGAAAAAAGAAAACTGGACTCAACTTTAAGATAGACAAGATAGATGCAATTCGTTATTAGCAGCAAGACAAATCAAGATAAATACTATCTTGCTGAAAAAAAATATTGAATGAAAGGACATAACAAACTTACATCTTCGAAATGTGCCAACCGAATTACTATTTCACATATCAGATGGTTCAACTTTTTTTTAGTGTGGTTGTTGCTAGTTTCTAACTGTCAGGGCATGTACAATGCAAAGTGCTTGTGCATGAGTGCTAAAGAGAGTGTATTGCCACATCATCAAGCACTTGTATGAAAGTTCAACTACCTCGTTAGCACTCCAACAAGCACCTGTGATCTCCAACGCAAAGACCTTTTTCTAAAAAAAAGAAATTGCAATATGGAATTTTAAAAAATTGAGCTTAACGTCAATAGTGCAGGCTTACAGCTCATTCTCATCCCATGCTTGCAGATACATATACAGCTTGGACTCCTCTCGTCTACATGCAGCGGCATACTAATTTGACTATGAAATTTGTATGCATGAATACGTACCTACGTTGTGTCTTGAGCAACTTCTTATATTGGACTCTTTTCTAATCTGATGCAGCAGCAAACTGATTTGACTAATAAATCTACATGCATGAGTACTTAGCCTATTGTGTGTTGGACTCCTTCCCGCACGTTAGTTACTTGCTTGCCGTGTTTATTTCCTTTTTCGAGCCATTCTTTTCTACAAGAGAACAGAAGAAGCCTCGATTGAAGTATCAACCAAACAAAAAGGTGGTTACGTGCGTATAACGCTGAAAGGCATCAATGCCCATAGAATTCCTCTGTATAAGCACCTACACCATTTTATGTGGCAAAATAACCCGGTTTTTTATATAAGCACCCCTTAAACACCTGCATTGTACATGCTCTTGGGAAGTTCATGCTGAAAAGATCAGTACAAGCACAGCATCATAGCATATTTTATGCATATAGTGATAGCCAGGCAACAATAGCTATAGTTCTATGTTTGATCTAGCTTTCATGCAGTTCAGTTAATCACATGGAAAATATTACAGCAAACACATAGCAAAAGTAATTGGATTTTGTTACTTACGCAATGCAGAGACAAGGTATTACCTGCAGTATAGAAATTTGTGTAGGGATAATAGGCGGCGTGTTCACCGATATTAGAAAGATTTCTGAACCGCAGCGACTCAAGTTGGACCATGAATACACCAATAACCGTAGACAGAAGAATCACATTAGTGTCCTCATCATACCCCAATATCATTACTCCTGCACTCTCAGATGGAAATCCCAATGAAAGGAGCTTGTCTAGTTGAACGGTTTTCTGAAGCAGCCATCTCACAACACCGTCAGAATTGGCCTTCCTCTCCCATAACTCGATGCTCAGTTCTGTCAAAAAGGCAAGGCCAAGCTCGCTTTCCTCTGTCCGCAAGATCTGAAAGCTGGGGCTTTTGCTGGCGTCTGTTGGCTTATCAATCACAGCTAGACTCTGCGTATCCAAATCAAACTCAAGGATGTTGCAATCCCAAAGCAACCAGCAAAGTGCATTCCCAACCAAAATGACGGGCCTCGTGAAACGAATCCCACTTGTAATCGATGTTGAGATGATATTGCCCCAAACACCAGACTCCGATTCGTACAGGCAGACGAACACACATGTGTCATCTTCGGTGTATCCCAAGACCAATTTGAAGGGGCTCAAGTGGCCACTCAAGTGGCCATCGTTGCCGGCAGCGCGCATCACCGCGCCGTTGAAGATTAAATCCTTTTCGAACCCTGGCGGATAAGAGTTTTTTGCTATTATGGTACCCTCTAAGTTGGGCTTCGATGAAACGGTATCTACGTCGTGGGCTTCTCTAAAATAGTACTCTTGTATTTAAGACTTCTCTCAAATAGTATTATCAGGGATTTTAACTCAAATAATTTAATTTTTGGATTTTTGAATTTGTATTTCCCCAATTGACTAAACTGCCCCTGCTCACCGGCAGGGTCGCGCTGGCGCAGGTGAGCACCGCGTCCACCGTCCCGCTCGCCGCTGTCCTGCTGCTCGCGCTCCCCAACGACCCCTCGGCGGGGGCCGCGTACGCCGCCGCCTTCTTCGTCTTGGGCTTCGTCATGCCCTGGTGCCCCTCGTCCACCAACAAGTGAGATGACACGAAGTGTTCTTACATTCAATGCTTCTCCGCTTGCTGCCTTGCTCACCATGCCGTCTCTTTGCAGTCCTATATTCGTGGAGATCGTGCCGGAGAAGGCGAGGACGACGGTGTACGCGCTGGACAGGTGCTTCGAGGCGGTCTTCGCCTCGTTCGCGCCACCCGTCGTGGGAAGAGAGTAGCAATCTAAAACAGGCTTGGCTACATGAACAAACAGCAGATTCGTGTAGATTCACTCAAATGAAATTACAGGCATACAACCGCATTTGAAATATTGTATATATGCAATGGAACTGGCGTTCTACTGCAGATGCATGTATACGTTCACAGAATATAAAAGTTTAATTTTTTTCAGCTATCATATGCGCAGCTTATGTTGCAACCCAACGCAAATGGGAAACATAATGAGCTTAGAGAACACTTCATCCATGACAATATGCTACAGAATCAGTAAATTATACACAAAAAATGAACTAGGGAAAGGATCTATGTCACATTGGACTAAATAATTTGAAGTACTTCAAACCGAACAACCTTCTATAAATCAAGATTCAACATGTTGTCACATAAATTATTCCCTTTATAAACCAATTACAGAGGAAAAAGATGGAAATGAAAAATATGCGCAACCATTCATCAAACCACTAAAATTGTTTCCAGTGATTACCCTGCACAAGACAAATACTTCCGTTAGAAAGCAGCTGTTTCAGTTACTGAAAAACCAAAAATATGTTCTGGCATCAGACAAGAAAACAAAGTACAGAGGAAATATAAAATCTCCAATAATGAATATACATGAGGGGAGGACTTGCTGTCCAGCGCGTCGAAGCACCTATCCAGCGCGTACACCGTCGTCCTCGCCTTCTCCGGCATGATCTCCGCGAATATAGGACTGCAAAGAGACGGCATGGTGAGCAAGGCAGCAAGCGGAGAAGCATTGAATGTAAGAACACTTCGTGTCATCTCACTTGTTGGTGGACGAGGGGCACCAGGGCATGACGAAGCCCAAGACGAAGAAGGCGGCGGCGTACGCGGCCCCCGCCAAGGGGTCGTTGGGGAGCGCGAGCAGCAGGACGGCGGCGAGCGGGACGGTGGACGCGGTGCTCACCTGCGCCAGCGCGACCCTGCCGGTGAGCAGGGGCAGTTCAGTCAATTAGGGGAGTATAAATTCGAAAATCAAATTATTTGAGTTAAAATCCCTGAGAATACTATTTGAGAGAAGTCTTAAGTACAAGAGTACTATTTTAGAGAAGCCCACGACGTAGATACCGTTTCGTCGAAGCCCAACTTAGAGGGTACCATAATAGCAAAAAACTCACAAGCAACCCTCCATTCGATCAAAGAAATTAGAAGAAGCAGGGTTGCGCCTTACATTAGTGTAGAATTAGACCCTTTTGTAGTAGTATCTTTTTGGTTGTGTAAAACAAGTTGTGATGTATATCTTGTATGAATGGTATGTACTCAACTTGTATAATGAACTAGTACATTGCTCGTGCATTGCAACAGAATCCAAAAAAAGAGATGATTTATAAATATAAGGATCCTAAACCATACAATAAATATCAATATCAGCAAAACAATCATGTACATTTTCACTCGCTGCATTTCTCAGTGCTACCTCTTAACAAAATTTCAAAATATTCCCTACAACGCAAATGAATAGTGCCTTAACTCCCAAGTCCCAACAATCGTGATAATGTAACTCTTAATTCGTCCGACTGATAATTTGACTGAATTTCAAAACAGAAACATTTTATATAATCAAATTTGAGTACTTTTACAAGATGACATTGACAATGTTCTATTTGTAGGAACGCGAAAACAAGATGCCACATGCAATAGATTTACAATCTCTACTTCACAAGAATGGCGCAATCACCTTACAAACTTTACCTAGAAGGACAAAGAAAAACGTGTTTTTGGCTCTGCCAACAAAAGAACTTGTTACGTACATATTTCTTGAATTATCAAAAATAAATCATCCACGCAAAACAGGTGTATCGATCACCCAGACGGTTAATTTTTATATATCAAGGCCATCCATTTCCGAGTACGATATTATGGGGAGTCTCAAGGTTTTCCTGGTAAAAGCTGCCATGAAGGCTATGACCAGATCTTTTAAAACCCAAAGGGGTGAAGAGGGTCATACGAAATCTATGAAAAACCGAAGTGGCGGAGAGGATCATCCAAAATTGTTTGCAATTGTCTTTTGTTACGGTGATCTAATAGTCGCAATTGTCATATATGCACATGTATAGTCTCTTAATCGCTTTGTAATATGTCCTAATTTCTTGTTTGTTTCTTTTCAGTTTTTCTTTTCAATCTCTCTCAGTCGTCTTCCTTCTGTAATTATAACATGAAACTAGCTTTCCGCATGGTCTTCAAGCCATGCTTGTACTACTTTCTCTTAATGAATGAAACGCAAGTCTTCTACGTTTTCAAGAAAAAATATGCCCCGTTTTTTTCAAAGCCTTAGCAAATCCAATCAACTAATGTAGAATTACTAGTCTTGCCATGTATTTCAGTTCCCGTTAGATCACGAAAGCAGTTCTAGTTCTTTCAAAAGGCAGAAACAAGCATTACGAAGGAATAAGGGAGCAGCTCATCTAGTTCAGCAAGCCATCAAACAAAATAATTTAAGGTTACAAATTGTGACATTTGATTCCATCGTCCAACTAAAGCCTAAGTACTCCTCAAGGACTAATTGCATAGATGTTAAGAGAGAGAAGATCGACATGGACCCCCAGTCCGTAGTAAGTCAATTAATATCATAGCGCAAGAAAAGAATTGAAAAAAATACTAAATAAAGTTCAGAACATCATATATGAGAATCAATTTTCTTCATAGCTCAAGAAAAGGAAACCTTTTGCTTTTACTTTACCTGAGTTTCAGATTCGGCTGAAATAAGAACCTTTTCTGCATAGGAGTAACGCTCGTACCGTTCAAGAATTTTGTCCATATTGTGAAAAAGGAGGAAAATACATCTGGTCACTGGAAGTAAATGTAAACAGGATTAACTATATGCTGTAGAATCGAAAATGGCAACAGAGGGGGGTGAATGGTGCCCTTAAAAATTCGCCCCCAAAGTAGTCACAAAGATCTCATCTCTCCCATAGCTATAAAAGCTATGAAGAGGATGACTTAAGCTCTCTGGAAACCAAGCACAATTTTGCTGAGAAACTGAAATTACTTGGTGCCTCGAGATCCAACTTGACCAAAGATCAAAACAGTTTAGACTTGACAAAAACTTCTCTGGAGAGCAAATAAGCAGACAAAGGACTGCTATGACTAAGAATTAAAAGCTTGTAACCTGGAGCTGCTACCGAGAAATAAATACTGCAGAGGATAGAAGGCTGAACTGAGTGCTACAAAACCAAAAGGAAATGAGCAGCAGAGGACAGCCGGCAACAAACTGAAAAAGAGCTAAAGTCTAAAGCAAGATGAGCAGTTCAGCAGCAGTAAAAGGTGAGTACTAGCTGCCGAAATCTGAGACAAAGTAAATACTGCAGTATAGGAAAGAAGGCACAGCCGAAACATCACTTGAAAGATTTAGACAGCAATCGGCAAGAGGAACCGAACCCAGAAAAAAAAATACTGCAGACCAGGCTGCACTTGGACTGCACTGGAACCAGGGATTAGCCGAAACACTAGATTCAATGAAAGAAATTTAGTGCAAACAGGAAGCAGCTGAAAACTGCATACCCGAGAACAGAGGCATAAAAACCAGCCAAAAAGCAAAGCAATAGACCAGCTGAAAACTGCATACCCGAGAACAAGTGAGTGCACAACAAACAGTGATTTCTGAAGACACCCCAAAAGTGAGGAATTGAGGAATAATCTCTCCGCTTCTCAAAGCAATAGATTAGGGCATTTAATCCAAATAGCAGAGGGACTTTAGGAAGAAATAAAATGCAGGTAAAGATCAAATAAAATAGGAAATGTTGCATTTGTCAAAAGGAAGTCTGTAGGAAGATCTGAAATCCAACTTTCTTGAGTTTCTTGCATTCTTTCTCCATGAACTTTTGAAATCAGCAGGGAAATGATATCACAATAAGAAATTGCAGACCAAAAACAATCAATCCTCCAAGATTTCAAAACACCAATCTTGCCCTGACTCCAAACCCTAGCTTTTGTAGAAACAGAGGAAGTGATGCGCTTGTCTGAGAGAAAAGTGTTGGACCGAAATAGCGACAGAGGGGGGGTGAATGACGCTCGACACTCTCGAAAAACTCAACCCCCGACAAGCACAAATCAGACCGTTCCTTGGGCAAACAATCCAGAAACCTGATTTTTCAGAAGATAAGGCTTGAAGCTTCACAAAACCAAAGGAATTGAGACTTCCATTTGTTCTCTTGGTCCAGTATAACAAGGAAATGATTATACCAGCCCAAGGAACCTAAGAGACCACAAAAATCCAACTCAACAAGAGGAATTTCAGATTTGCACAAGAAACTGAAAGTTACTGGCAGCAGCTACAAAAACTTAAATTCCCACTCAATCCTTGAATCTTTGGCCACGAAACTTTGAGGATAGCTACTCAATAGCCATAGGAATCTTCATGCCAAGTTTCGTCAAATTTCGACAAGGGAATTAAGAACAGTCCCAAAAAGAAGAAAGGACTGAAATCTGAAAATATTCAGAGAGGAGCACTCAAAAACCCAAATTTCTTCATGGTCTCAAATCCTTTGCTAATGAGACTTTCCAGATATCTCATAGATAGTCTTAAGACTCTGGATACCAAGTTTCAAGTCATCTTGCAAAGGGAATCAAGAAAATAACTCAAAACCCTAGAAAAGACACAATTCTGAAATTTTGCACGAGCTGAACCAAAAAGGCCAAATTTCTCCTAAACCCTTAATCCTTTGCTAATGAAATTTTGCAGACAAGGAAGCAATAGCCATGGGACAATCCAGATCAAATTTCATGCCATTTCTTCAAGGGAATCAAGAATGACATCAAAAACCTAGAAGCCCAAAAATCATGAACAGAGGAAGCCAAAACTGAAATCTGAGAATCAAACTCGGTTTGCTCTTGGGATTAAATAGCCAAATGGCTTTTGAGCATCACCCATATCATAGCAACCCATTTTGGCACTCCTTAGCAACAAAGAACTCAAAACAACGAAAGTCCAAAAATCTTGCAAAAGAGGAAAAATGAAGAACAGAGCTACGAACAGGGAAACTTAAACTTCAGAATTTCATTCATTGATTCACAGGGAATACAGATGAGTCCCGATACCCCGACTTGATACAAAGAAAGGATTACAAGCTCTCAATCCCTCTCCAACCTCTCAATCCTCACCCATGGATACTTGGAGGGGATGAACACAACACTCTCACCTAGAACACATCGTAGGTGGACAGAGGGAGCACGCTAACAAACTCTGTCTCTCCCAACAACTAAAGAGCCAAAGCCAAACAACCCTCTAAAGACTCTTTAGACTCAATCAAACCCTTGGAGTGCTCAAGTGGGCATGCAGCCCCTCAATCCTATTTATAGCCTTGGCTAACGGGTCTCCGCCCCCGTTACGCCTGCTAAATCCAACGGCGCCCGCTCCCGCTTGTGCAGCCACGCGAATTTCCCAATTCGCCCCTCCTGCACCTTCCGGGAAGCTTCCGCGCTCCTTGCCTCGCACGCCTCGCAACCACCTCGAGTCTACGTCGTCTTCGACACATCCCGACCGTTCTGACCTCAGCGCCACCTGCGCCTAGTCCGGTCCACGTATCTCGCCACGACTCCACCCGATGTCCTGCAGCCACACAGACAAAGAACACATCAAATAGCACCGCTCGATATATGAAAGCATAAACAACATCATACTTACCATGTCGAAGACCAAACCTGTCAAATCAAAGAATCAGCGTCCTAATCCCATATGACCAAGTTTGACCACAGTTCGACCGAGCCCGTTGCACCATGCAACGACTAGGTCTGAACCACCCAAACCAAACTCGACTTACCCAAACTAATGTCAATTACTCATCACGCACATGTGGTCATCTCCACATGGTTCATCAATCTCCCCCTTGATGAGTATATTGACAAACCCCGAAAGAGCACAAAGTTGAGTTTGAGTTTGAAGAATCCAACATGGTCCATAAGAAGGAAAATGAAGCTAATGACCATGTTGACAGAAGGAACACTAGAGCAACAACTGAAAGAGCAAATTGATCTCCAAAGCTCTAAATTGTTCCCAACAGACTCTTTCTTCTCTATTCTCCCCCTTTTGGCAATAAACACATCAAGATGCAATAGAGAGAATATGACATGTTTATGGAAGAATATGGCTGAAGTTTGTTTTTATTATGCATTTGGAGCCATGAGAATTATCCATAATGACCAACATGTAATACACCAAGCCATAACTCAATAAAGGCTATCTAGATCATGACAACATATATATAAGCTAGCTAGAGCACATAGATGACAAACTGAATTGTAATGCATTTTATGAGCAAGTCAAGTCATCAATGAGCAAAGTCTAACTAGAGATATCCAAGGATGATGCAGGCCATGTCAATAAGCTAAGCGCAACAAGGAACTACTATTGAGACCAAATAGAGTGCTAGAAGCTCAAGATTAAAGCATTTGTTAAAGTACTTGATTCTTTTTGAAGCTTAAACAATTTGAGCACAAATGATATTTTTTCTTTTGGAATTCATGGTTGTTTGCCAACCAGATTTTTTTTTATCATGTGCTAGGTCTCAAGCCTTATGCGACTACTCCAAGCGATAAGCTTAAGAAGATAGTCTAGGTCATCCAAAACTCCCCCTAAGTTCATGCCAAGTGCAATGGCAAGCCGTCTCATAGGAGAGAATTGGTGAGATCAGTTTTTTCGCACATAAAAAGAGATCTTTTGCATTTTAACAAGTTGTACTAACTTATGCATTATCAAGAGACTAAAATAGCTCAATCTAAGGCTCAATATAGATTCAACGCTCTACTCAGCCTATTTGACATGGCATGAATCATACAAGGATAGCTAAAGATAGACTAAACTCAAATGCTAGCATGACAAGTTTTAATTTAAGTTGAGCAATTTTAATTAACTTATCATGGCATAAAGCTAGTCTACACATATGAAGTCATGATAAATCTAGCAAGCTAAGCACAAGTCACGGCAAGGTGTAAAGCATTGTAAACATGTCATAGTAGGATAATAATCAAGGCTCAATGTAGTTATATATTACAATGTTAAATGCTAAAATGCAGAAAAATCCAGCTCCCCCTCAACATGACATGCAACTTTTAGTTCAAGTTGAGTTAAGTCACAATTAAGCTCCAGAAGCTCCCAAAAGAACTCTCCCTGAACCAAAGCAATAAATCGAGAAGCTGGCAAATAAAACCAAAACAGGCAGTCCTTAAAGCATAGATAAGATATAGAGACAACTATGGCTCAGACTGACTCTCATCTACCCCATATGACTCCAGGACAATCAGCTGACAGTAAATCACACACTAGAGAGCAAACACGTACCCTGTCTACCCGAGGGTGGCCCAACCCTCGCTAGAACCTACAAGAAGTGAGTGAGCTCGACCTAGTGAGATAAGAAGCAGCTAATCCTGGAAGCACAAGATAAGAGTTAGAAGTCTAAGCATCTTGGCAAGAGAAGCACTCTAACCTATGCTGGAAGGACTAAACCCAAATGCACCCCGAGTGCAATGCAACAGAAATGAGACAGAAGCATAATCAATATAGTAAAGCAGTAAAGCCCAAAACTCCCCCTCACTACAATCCGTAAGGACACACCACCCCAAGCTCTCCCCGCAGAGCTGAAAACCTCGAACTATCCAAAGGCTTGGTGAAGATGTCAGCCAACTGGTGGTCACTATCCACAAACTGGAGCACTATATCACCCTTCTCTACATGGTCTCTAAGGAAGTGGTATCGGATATCAATGTGCTTGGTCCGAGAGTGCTGCACTGGGTTTTTAGCAATGTTGATAGCAGACGTGTTATCACAAAAGAGTGGAACACTGTCTAAGGCTAACCCAAAGTCCCGCAGGGTCGAAACCATCCAAAGTACCTGGCTGCAGCAACTGGCAGCAGCAACGTACTCGGCCTCTGCAGTGGACTGTGCAACACCGGACTGCTTCCTCGAAGACCAGGAAACGAGAGAAGTGCCAATGAATTGGCAGGTGCCAGAGGTGCTCTTCCTATCTATCCTACAGCCGGCAAAGTCTGCATCCGAGAAGGCTCTCAAGGAAAGACAGGATGAGGAAGAGTACCAGATACCATAGTCAATGGTAGCTCGAAGGTACCGAAAGATGCGCTTCACCGCCTGGCGGTGAGATACGCGAGGAGAAGCCTGAAAACGAGCACACAAACACACAGAGAAGTGTATATCTGGTCTCGAGGCAGTGAGGTAAAGAAGGGAGCCGATCATACTTCTGTATTCTTTCTGATCAACTGGCTCGCCATCCTCATCTGGGTCAAGATAGGCCGTAGAAGCCATCGGAGTTGACACCGGCTTCCCATCACTCATATCGAAGCGTCTCAGGAGGTCACGAGTGTACTTGCCCTGATGTAGAAAAGTACCCTCCCGAGACTGCTTGATTTGGAAGCCAAGGAAGAAAGTCAACTCACCCATCATGCTCATCTCAAACTCGGTGCTCATGACATCCGAGAACTGAGAAACCAGAGCATGGGAAGAGCCGCCAAAGATGATGTCATCGACATAGATTTGGACGAGCAGAAAGTCACTACCAAGCCTACGGATAAACAAAGTCTTGTCTACTTTACCCATCTCAAACCCATGACTCAACAAGTAGGACTTAAGCCTCTCATACCAAGCTCTGGGGGCCTGCTTAAGTCCATACAACGCTTTGGAAAGCTTGAAGACATGGTGTGGGTATTTGGGGTTCTCGAAACCTGGAGGCTGTCTGACGTAAACTTCTTCCTCAATAACGCCATTAAGGAAGGCACTCTTGACGTCCATCTGGTAGAGCTTGAAACCCTTAGAAGCTGCAAAGGCAAGTAGGATTCTAATGGCCTCAAGTCGAGCTACAGGGGCAAAGGTCTCCTCGAAGTCTAAACCCTCAACCTGGGAAAACCCCTGAGCTACCAGTCTAGCCTTGTTTCGAATAACCACTCCATCCTCGCTCTGCTTGTTCTTGAACACCCACTTAGTCCCAATAATATTGTGACCTCGCGGGGGCTCGACAAGCGACCAGACCTTGTTCCTCTCGAAATTTTCTAGCTCCTCATGCATGGCATTGACCCAAGACTCGTCAGAAAGAGCATGAGAAACATCCTTGGGCTCAAAGGAGGCAATGAAAGCAGAATGGAGACAGAATTGAGATAAGCCAGATTTTGAGCGGGTAACACGCTCGAACAGGTCTCCAATCATCTGCTCAGAAGGATGTCTTTTCTGGATATGTCGGGGAGGTCCAGGATGAGATGAAGAAGTGGCCTCTACCTCGTGAGCTGACGAGATAGGAACAGAGCCACTAGCTCCAGAGGAAGCAGAAGGCATGGGCTGATCACCTGGAGGTGCGGTGGAAGACGGCACCTCAAGGGGTGGACAAGGGACTTGATCGGGTAGACAACCCTCATCTCCATCGTCCTCGTCATCCACGAAGATGGTCTCGGACTGCTCTAAAGAACCTGAGATATCAGGCCTAGTCCCCGGACTGGCCTCGTCAAAGGTCACCTCACAGGTCTCTACCATTTTGCTAGACTCGCAGTTTCAGACCCTATAAGCCCGCGAAGAAGGCGAGTAACCTAGAAAGATCCCATCACAAGAACGTGACTCGAACTTATCTAGGTTCCCGGACTTCAGAATAAAGCACTTGCAACCAAAAACACGAAAATGAGAGACGCTGGGCTTTCGCCCGTATCTCAACTCATAAGAAGTGCGGTGCAAGTGTGCCCTAAGAAATACTCGATTTGAGACATGGCACGCGGTAGCTATAGCCTCAGCCCAAAACTTCCGCGGTGTAGAGTACTCATCAAGCATCGTCCTGGCCATCTCGACCAAGGTACGGTTCTTCCTCTCCACAACGCCATTTTGTTGTGGGACGTGCGGAGAAGAGAACTGGTGCTCTACACCTGTCTCACCACAGAAACTCTCGAAGTAGGAATTCTTGAACTCCGTGCCATTGTCGCTGCGGATCGCTCGTAAGGCACCCGGGAGCTCAACAGAAAGCCTACCGAAAAGACCTCGGAAATGTGAAAATGTCTCATCCTTCGAGGCTAAGAAAAACACCCAAGAATACCTCGAGAAGTCATCGACCACGACAAGAACATACCACTTCCCTCCTGCTGACTGCACTCGAGCTGGTCCCACTGTATCCATGTGGAGCAGCTGTCCTGGTGCATCGGTCATAGTCACAGTGACCGGAGGATGTGAAGCGGCAACCATCTTGCCGTGCTGGCATGGAGTGCAAACAAGATCTTTGACCATTTTGAGCTTCGGCAGACCACGAATGAGGTCGTGGCCGCTAACTCGGGTCAAATGATCAAATCCAATATGACCAAGTCTCCTATGCCAGAAGGTCAAATCACGGGACTCTGAGGCAACTAAACACCTGAGAGGATCACCAGAAGACTCAGAAAAATCAGCACGAAAGATCCTCCCAAAACGAGAAATCCCGCAAACCAGACTACCCGAAGAATCAAGAATTTTGCAATTGTTTTTCTTAAAGCTCACCTCAAAGCCGTCATCGGTAAGCTGAGAAACGGAAAGCAAATTGTACTGCAGCTTACTAACCAAGGCTACATCTTTCAAAATGAAAGAGTCATTAATGCGCACTGTACCTTTGGCGATGACGCGCCCAGATGAAGCATCTCCGAAAGTGATCGTCTCATCACCTGGAGCACGGGCAAGGGAAGAAAACCAACGGGAATCTCCGGTCATGTGTCGTGAACACCCGGAGTCTACGAGCCAAACCTTTCCCTTCCCTGCCCGGCGAACCTGAGTCAAACAGAGAGTAAAGTCTCAGTACTGGGGTAAATCAAGAGAGATTTTGGCACCCAATACTGAACAACACGTCGAGCAGATGAAGTAGTCAAGCACGACTGACCTCTATCTACCCTACGCTCTCTGTCACTCAAAGCAGAAGGTCTGTGAGCAGACCTGAAGCTGTTGCGGGGTCCGACTGCTACGAGAGAGCGAGTCGGAACATCGGCAACACGCTGAACACGCCGTGGGTAACTGTCTCGATGGGGGAAACGAGATGTACCCTCAGGACGGCGGAAGTCACGACCCGGAGCAGCATGAGGACGAAAACCAGAAGACTCAGAAAAACCAAGTCCTCGATGCTGCCCAAACCTGTCAGAAGCAAACCTGGACATCGTGCTAGTCTTAGGTGCACTCAGGATCTGGGGCTGACCCTGAATACGCCTAAGTGCCTCCGCACGGTCTCTACGCGCAATCCTAGCGCGCCTGAAGCATCGATCGACTGTGTGTCCATCCTTCTGACAGAAGGTGCAGTGGTACTTCACCTTCTGAGAGGTAGAAGTAGCACGGGGAGGCTTCGCCTTCTGAGAGGCCGAAGCTGCAGGTGGACTCACCTTGCTGTCAGAGATCCCTTGGACAAAGCCCGCTGATTTGAATTTAACCTCATCAGATCTAGGCTCGACCTCGATCACACCTCCCACTATGGGTCTGAGAATAGCAGGAGGATGCTTCCTCATATCCTCATAGAAATCATATCCTAGACCTTGATTGAACTTACAAATCTTGGATTGGTCTAGAATAAGATTAAGCTTCTTCTTGCCTCCTACAAATCTCTCGAGAGTGTTCATAAGATACTGACACTCCCGAAAGAGAGAGGTGCAAGAAGAGCAGGGAGAAGAGGGAACAGCAGGTGGTAAGGGAGCAGAAGAAGAACCAACAGTAGAGGAAAGAATGGCTTGTGCACGCACAGCCGACTCTGAGGGGACAGTCCTACTACTAGCAGGTTGGTTCGCGTCTCTAAGCGTCTCATCCTTACCCTGGGGCTTCTCCCCCACACCATCAATCACATCACAACCAGATTGTGGCTTCTCTAGTAAGTCCTTAGTTAGCTTCACACATTTGTCATTCAAAGCAACGAGTTCAAGTTTTAGTTTATCACAACTAATGCATGGTGAGCTAACAGGATCCTTAGTCGCATACTGAGCTATTTTCTTGTTGTTGTCAATCATTTCTTGAAACTGTTTTGAGACAGATTCAAGTTCAGCAGTTAACTTTGGACAATTCAAACATGAATCAATAGGCTCAAGTAAAGAAGCACTCAACTCAGCAATCTTGTGATCTGCCCGTTTTAGGTTCATCTTCAAGTTATTGCAATTTTCACAAGACTCGGGCAGATCAAGGAGCATGGCATAAGGTCCTCTAGCAGCAATGTCCTTATCCTCACATGAGGTGGGAGAAGTAGTCTCATCAGTAGTAAGTAGGGTAACAGCCATCCTACTCAACTCTAACTCAGCAAGCAGACTAACATTCTCCACCTTAACAATATCAAGCTCGGAGGACACACTATCATGAGAGGTCCTTAATTTCTCCATGTCATCAAGCAAGGCACAGCATGTATCACAGTCGTCACGGGAGGGAGCAGATGTAAGTGAAGTAATCTCCCGTGACAGTCTATCTACTTCCTTCTCTAACTCGGTACACCTAGACCTAGCTCTAGCATGAAATCCACCTAGCTTAAGAAAAGCATCATTTAGCTGGTCATAAGAAGGGAGTACCTCATCCGAGTCGGAGTACAGCTCGCTGTCGCTGAGTTCGCCCTCGAGGGCCATGAAGCACATGCCGGAGAAGTCGTTGCCGCCATCCTTGGGCTCTTGGTCACCCGTCCCGTCGTCGTCGCTCCATCCCTCCACCTCGCTGAGGTCGAGGTCGTCGAAGGCGGTGAGGACGCGGTGGAAGAGCTTCTTGGCCTTCCCGAAGTTGCGGAACTTCTTCTTTCCCGGCGTCGGAGCTGGAGGCTTCTTGTTGCGGTTCTTGTCGGTGTAGTCGATCTTGCTCGAACCGCCGTAGTCGTTCTTGCCCTTTTCCAGCTTGGGGCAGTTTGCCCGAATGTGGTTGGGGCCACCACACTCGAAGCAAATCACGGGTCCTCCTCTCTTTCTGTCTCTCCTACCCTTGTAGGCATGTGAAAACCTTCGGGCTAGGAGGGCCAGCTGATCATCCGCAAGCTGCTCTAACTGATCATCAGTTATGTCACAGAGAGCAGCGAGGGAAAAACCGCAAGAAGAATCAGAAGAGAGACCAGAAGCAGAACTGGGATCGGTGACCAAAGCCATCGACTGTGACTTCGACCGACGAGAGACAACGTCAATCTCGTGAGTCTTGAGGCGTGAGTACAGCGCGTCAAGAGCCAGGGTCGAGAGGTCTGTCGTGTCTTTGATGGTGGTCACTTTCATCTCCCACACGCGCAGATCGAGTGCCGCGAGCATCTGACGAGCGTTGTCCGAGTCGGGGTATGTGAGACCGACCGCTCGGAGGTTGCTCAAGATTTTGTGAAATCGCGAAAAGCACTCGTCCAGGGACTCACCAGCAAGCATCTCGAATTTGTTGTATTCGCGCTTGAACTGGTCCTGTCGAACCGTCTTGATCTGGGTGGTGCCCTCATGGTATGCGTCGAGGGTCACCCAGATATCGTAGGCGGACGACAGGTGAGATATACGGTCAAACTCGCTACGACTCAACCCCTGGATGATGATGTTCCTTGCCTTTGCATTCGCCTCAACATCAGCCATGTTCCCGGCATTGATGTTCTCATCGGCAGGAACAACGAATCGTACCTTGACCTTCCGCCAGATGGCATACCCCTGGGCCTGGATGTATGTCTCCATTCGGCTCTTCCAGAAGGGGTAATCGATGCCATCGAACACGGGCGGCTTGGTCGAGTACTTGTCCGTCGCCATGGCTCTTGAGACCGGTTAAGATCTATGAATTAGAGCTAACCGGCTCTGATACCAATTGTTGGACCGAAATAGCGACAGAGGGGGGGTGAATGACGCTCGACACTCTCGAAAAACTCAACCCCCGACAAGCACAAATCAGACCGTTCCTTGGGCAAACAATCCAGAAACCTGATTTTTCAGAAGATAAGGCTTGAAGCTTCACAAAACCAAAGGAATTGAGACTTCCATTTGTTCTCTTGGTCCAGTATAACAAGGAAATGATTATACCAGCCCAAGGAACCTAAGAGACCACAAAAATCCAACTCAACAAGAGGAATTTCAGATTTGCACAAGAAACTGAAAGTTACTGGCAGCAGCTACAAAACTTAAATTCTCACTCAATCCTTGAATCTTTGGCCACGAAACTTTGAGGATAGCTACTCAATAGCCATAGGAATCTTCATGCCAAGTTTCGTCAAATTTCGACAAGGGAATTAAGAACAGTCCCAAAAAGAAGAAAGGACTGAAATCTGAAAATATTCAGAGAGGAGCACTCAAAAACCCAAATTTCTTCATGGTCTCAAATCCTTTGCTAATGAGACTTTCCAGATATCTCATAGATAGTCTTAAGACTCTGGATACCAAGTTTCAAGTCATCTTGCAAAGGGAATCAAGAAAATAACTCAAAACCCTAGAAAAGACACAATTCTGAAATTTTGCACGAGCTGAACCAAAAAGGCCAAATTTCTCCTAAACCCTTAATCCTTTGCTAATGAAATTTTGCAGACAAGGAAGCAATAGCCATGGGACAATCCCGATCAAATTTCATGCCATTTCTTCAAGGGAATCAAGAATGGCATCAAAAACCTAGAAGCCCAAAAATCATGAACAGAGGAAGCCAAAACTGAAATCTGAGAATCAAACTCGGTTTGCTCTTGGGATTAAATAGCCAAATGGCTTTTGAGCATCACCCATATCATAGCAACCCATTTTGGCACTCCTTAGCAACAAAGAACTCAAAACAACGAAAGTCCAAAAATCTTGCAAAAGAGGAAAAATGAAGAACAGAGCTACGAACAGGGAAACTTAAACTTCAGAATTTCATTCATTGATTCACAGGGAATACAGATGAGTCCCGATACCCCGACTTGATACAAAGAAAGGATTACAAGCTCTCAATCCCTCTCCAACCTCTCAATCCTCACCCATGGATACTTGGAGGGGATGAACACAACACTCTCACCTAGAACACATCGTAGGTGGACAGAGGGAGCACGCTAACAAACTCTGTCTCTCCCAACAACTAAAGAGCCAAAGCCAAACAACCCTCTAAAGACTCTTTAGACTCAATCAAACCTTGGAGTGCTCAAGTGGGCATGCAGCCCCTCAATCCTATTTATAGCCTTGGCTAACGGGTCTCCGCCCCCGTTACGCCTGCTAAATCCAACGGCGCCCGCTCCCGCTTGTGCAGCCACGCGAATTTCCCGATTCGCCCCTCCTGCACCTTCCGGGAGCTTCCGCGCTCCTTGCCTCGCACGCCTCGCAACCACCTCGAGTCTACGTCGTCTTCGACACATCCCGACCGTTCTGACCTCAGCGCCACCTGTGCCTAGTCCGGTCCACGTATCTCGCCACGACTCCACCCGATGTCCTGCAGCCACACAGACAAAGAACACATCAAATAGCACCGCTCGATATATGAAAGCATAAACAACATCACACTTACCATGTCGAAGACCAAACCTGTCAAATCAAAGAATCAGCGTCCTAATCCCATATGACCAAGTTTGACCACAGTTCGACCGAGCTCGTTGCACCATGCAACGACTAGGTCTGAACCACCCAAACCAAACTCGACTTACCCAAACTAATGTCAATTACTCATCACGCACATGTGGTCATCTCCACATGGTTCATCAAAAAGATTATCCATGGAATCTGATTTTTGGCTCTTTGGAATGGATTGGTCAAGTGACCTTTAAGCTATTCCCATTTCATAGCAAACACAATCTGCTGCTTCGTGCCCAAAAATCAACAAGAACAAGGAAGAACACAGAGTAGAGAAATTCAAGCCGATAAATCAAAATAACACAAAACAACAGAACTTCGAATAAAGACACAAAGGGATGAATGATTGCCTTAACTGAGAGTCTTACAACCAGTTCATACAAGATTTCACATTACGTTCCCATACGCATTTGAGTATAGGATGAACTCACATGCAGAGAGACAACCAGAGCCACGAACACCACCCACTCTCTGCTCTCCACTGCTCTCCCCTACTTCTCAACTACTCAAAAGAGAAAGGCGGAAAACAAACTTCTAAAGCCCTAACAACCTCTCTCCAAGACATATAGCAACCAGGAGACACCCCTCCTTTATATAGCCTTTGGTTACCGGGTCTCCAACCCGTTTTACCCGCTAACTCCAAACCGAATCCACTTCCTCATGCAGCTTTGCGCTTTTACCGAAACGCCCCTCCTGCATCTTTCAGGAAGCTTCCTCATTCCTTGCCGTCCAAGCCTCACAACCACCTTGAGTCCTCACCGTCTTCAGCACATCCCGACCGCTCCGACCTTAGCACCACCTGCACATAGTCCGGTCATCCCGTGCCTCGCCACGACTCCGCCTCGATGTCCTACAGCCATCACAGACAAGAAAACACATTACATAGCATCGCTCGAATAATTGTAACCATACATTAGCATTAGAAGAAACACTCAAATCCCAAATCGATCGAAAAGAAAACAGGCGTCCTAAGCACATCCGACCGCGTTCGACCATATCCGACCGAAGCCGACTGCACCACGCAACGACTTGGCTCGAACCACTCAAACCAAACTCAAACTTTCCAGAACACGTGTCAATTACTCATCACAAACATGGGGTCACATCCACATGGTCTCTCATATGCAGTATACGCACAATCTCAAGAATAGATATATGCATTCATTTTGATATATGACTGCAAGACTTACCATAATGTATTGTTTTATATCCGTGAACAACAAGAAGAAATCTGAGTTCTTGATTTCTACATTGGAGGGAGGAACAGTCATGAGAGGATTTGGCGAGGGAGGTATGGAGGGAGGGAGACTTACGCGACCGCCGGAGAGGGTGGATGCGATGGAGAGTGCGATGTTGGGCTTCTCCATGACCTGCAACGGTGGCGATCCAAGAGTGAGAAGATTTGGACGTAGGAGAAGGAGAAGTGGAAGTTGTACCTCTTTTATGGTAGGAGGAGGAATCGTTTCTGAGCACGATCGAGCTTGCGTCCGCAACCTTACCTGGGCGAAGTGGGGGAGGTGGAGGCAAGCAGCGACGTGGGGTGGGGAGGAGGAGGCGAGGGGCGGAGCGGAGGAGCCAGGGGAGGAGGAGGCGGCGGCGGCGCGGAGGAGCGGGGGAGGAGGCAAGGGCGGAGGGGAGGAGTGGGGGGAGGAGGAGGCGGCGGAGTGGAGGAGCGGGGGAAGGAGCGGCGGAGCGGAGGAGTGGGGGGGAGGAGGAGACAACGGCGGCGCGGGTGGGAGGCTGGGAGCGGGGGAGGGAGGTGGCGGAGCGGAGGAGCGGGGGAGGAGGAGGCAGCGGCGGCGCGAGGTGGGAGGGAGGAGGCGTCAGCGCGGGGTGGGGAGAGGAGGCGGTAGCGGCGCGGGGTGGGAGGGAGGGAGGGAAGGAGGCGTCGACGTGGGAGCAGTGGAGCGTCGAAAGACTCGGCAGAGCGGGGGAGGAGGCGAGGGCAGAAGATTCGATGGGGGAGGCAGGCACACGCGTTTCATGAGGAGGGTGGGGCCCACACATCAGCCAGCTTTTTTCTAATAAGGGTGGAAGAGAACGACCAACCACCACTCCTTCTTTTGTAATAGTAAAGATAAAAGTTTTCTTTGCTTATCTAATAAATCGGTTGTTATAAGTATCCTTAATCTATCTCTTCAAATTCCATTCTTCCTTATTCACTCTAAGTTCTTATCCACTTGATTCTAATCTTACCTTAAATCTAAATTCTTACTTATATA
Organism: Dendrocalamus latiflorus; assembly: GCA_017311315.1. Taxonomy (NCBI): domain Eukaryota; kingdom Viridiplantae; phylum Streptophyta; class Magnoliopsida; order Poales; family Poaceae; genus Dendrocalamus; species Dendrocalamus latiflorus. The sequence goes on along the minus strand of CM029627.1, from coordinate 21,417,976 downwards.
TCTGACTTTCTAGAAACCCAATGCAAATCTAACTCCAGATCTCGTCAAGAACAGACAGAATGGTAGGAAATGGAAATGGATCATAAGAATAGGGTAGCCTGCACCATGGAGAAGTACGATAGCCTAGTATAGCAGATATTTTGGCAAGAATGGAAGAGAATCGACACCAGGCAGAATTAAATCAAGCACGAATGATAGAACAACACGCCAAGTTATTGGCAGATAGCCATGAGGAACGGAGGAGCAAACCACAAGGAGTGTCACTTCTGTCTAAATGGGCGAATTTTCAGAAAACCAGACCCCCGTTTTTTTGAGCTTTTTTGCCGGTTCTTTTTTCTCGTATTCGTTTGCATTGTCTGTGATGGGCTAACCTGTTTTTTTCTATGTTTATTTTTTTAATTTAGTTTTACGCCAAATAAACTACCATAAGCTACAGTGTAATTTCAGCTAGCTATATACAATTGCAGTCATAAATCAACTTATTGCAGTCTAACTGAGCGGTGTAAGGCGCCGATTGGATGCAATGCGGCTTAACACATGCATGCAGCTCTTGTTTTGTCGTATTAGTTGACATAACACGATAACACATGCATGCTGCATAGATGCATGCATGTTAGTTAATGGACTGGGGCTCAGGTGCAGGGGCCCTTGCACATAGCGCCGTGCAGGGGCTGTTCAAAATGCAATACATGTCCTAAAAAATTCAAAAAAAATACTAAAAATCCAAAAAATAAAAAAGTATTTTTAAGTACTTAAAAAAATACTTTTTAAGTATCCAAAAATACAATTTTTAAATTATTTTTTGGATTTTTAAGTACTTGTTTGAATTTTTTGGACACATGTCGCGCTAAAATGTATTTTTTTAAGTACTTAAAAAATATTTTTTTTATTTTTTGGATTTTTAATTATTTTTTTGAATTTTTTAGGACACATGTCGTGTTTTGAATGGCCTTGCACGACGCTATGTGCAGGGGCCCTGCACCTGAGCCCATTCCTTAGAGCAACTCCAGCAGAGTCCCTACTTGAGCCCTCATCCTACTTTTGAGGGCCGAGGAGCAAAAAACTCACTCCAGTAGGGCCCCTACTTGAGCCCTCAAAAGTAGGGGGCCCTCAAATCTCCCCCTCGAGCCCTCATTCTTCTGGGGTCTGGAGGGAGCCCCTACTTTTGAGGGCTCAAGTAGGGGCCCTGCTGGAGTGAGTTTTTTGCCCCTCGGCCCTCAAAAGTAGGATGAGATGACGGGTGGGTCCTATGTGTCATCCCTCTAAGAATGAATTTGAGGGTCCTGTTTTGAGGGCTCCTGCTAGAGTGTAGCCCAAAAAACAAAGCCCTCAAAGTAGGGAGAGCCCTCAAATAAAAAGTAAGGGCCCTGTTTTGATGGCTACTGCTGGAGTTGCTCTTAGTTAATAGAATCTTCTTTTAGCTTTGTGCCGCATTTGCTAGCTCGGGAGTACGTGGGTCTATTGATTTCATCTCTAATAATTGTAGTGCCTACAATGATTATTTCATCATCTCTAATCATTGATTTCATGCATTGCTCTACGTGTCCATCTCAGCTCTCCCATAGACACTACCATCATTGTAGTTCACACATGTTTATTTCCGTTAACTGATAGATAAAGCTAGGTTAATTAACGCGACCGATCTCTTAAGGTTTATATATATGCATGCACATAGGGGCGTAGCCAGCGTGAGCATGGGCCTCAGGCCAGCCCATTGAGAATGAAGATGGCAAGCTTATACAGTTCAAGCTACAGTTAAAAAGGTGAAGATTTTTCAGCTGGGCCTCGGGCCATTGCCCGGGTGGCTCGAGGCCGAGCTCCACCTCTGCATGCACATGTCAAAAGATACTGCCTTTCGTGGAATATAATCCAAGTATAAATTCCACACGAAATAAACTCCAGAGAATAGCTCAACATACATAGTGGCTGTTGCAACATTTTTCACGTATGATTGCAACATTTTTCACGTAGATTGCAACATTTTTCATCCATGTTTTTGTAACATCTTTTGTGCATATTTTTGTTGCAACATTTTTTATTTTGTGTATGCAACATCCACTTTTGTATCACATATTTTTGTTGCATACGGTAATTAAAATTGTTACACATATTATCTAAGATATTGTATGGGAACGTATGATGTGAATACTCACATCATTCTTTTTTTATTTTTTGTTGCATATATGACCGAGAAATTTTGCATACATGGACAATAAATGTTATAAATGGGAATACTCACATCATTTTTTTGTTTGTTTTTGTTGCATATATAGACGAAAATATTGTAAACATATAAAAAAGTGTTGCGGCTCTTCCCGGGCGCTAGCAATTCCCATTGTTTCTGAACTAGCAGCAACACACCAATAATAGTTACAAAATAAGAGTTTATACTCGAACAACCAGTTCAACATATATTATATTGCACGCGTACATAACATAGGTTACAATGAAGCATTTAGATACACAAAATGATCATGCTAATTGTGGAAAAATACACACTCCAATAATATAGCAAACAGACTTAGTTTCACACAAGCCAAGTATATAAGACTTATTCAAGCCACAAAAACTTTTCTTTTTGTGTTTTTGATTTTTTTAAATGTAATGCAAACTGGTTAAGGTGTCACAAGATAGGCTAGCTAGGAGTCTGTTGATTAACTTGGGTGACAGCCCTTGTTTGTAAAAGACAATATATATGCACACCTGAAACTAACTGACAAAGGAACTCACATGTGAAACTAACTGAATTTTTGGAAGACATGAATATGCAGGCGAGGGGTAGGATTGCTGTATGGATGCATGGGTGGCATTAAGGGTAACATATATGTGGAACTCCATTGTGGATTATGGATGCATGGTGGCATTATGGGTGTAGTATCTAGACGCTTATACGCGTGTTGCCGTGGATGCATGAATGGTATGACGGATGTGGATGGCTGACTGGAGTGAAATCACGTACCAACTCGAGATGTACGGATGAGCAGAGCTTGAGTTGATTCACCTGAGGTAGCTTGTCACCTCCGCGCGCTCGTCGAAGGAGGCAAAGCGGGGGAAAGCTTGGACTTGTAGCTATCGTGGTGCTGGGGTGTGTCCCAGCTCAGCTTCGCCCCCAAGCCCTCTCCCCGCTCACCTCCACCTTGCTTGATTCTTCTTTGACTTGTAGGAGACACGAGAGACGGCGCAGGCTCCAGCACCCTCGAACGTGGAAATCCTTCCACGCAGGTGCGGTGATGACAGCATCGTCGTTGTGGAGGTGCTTCAGCTGCGGCAGCTCCTGGAGGCGCATCCTTTGGAGGCGTGGGAGCTGATAAGAAGAATAGCCTAGGGTAGTTGTAGAAGATTGTCTTGAGGTTGTAGTAGAACAAGATGTCAATTGTCTTGAGACATGGTAGCTCTGTTTCACATGGCATCATGTCCTTTAATCTTGGGCAGTCCTCCAGTGTAGGTGCTCTAGTGTACTGAACCTATGCTCTTCAATATGCGGCCATGGTTGGTAGAAGTGAGCTAGACTTTTGAGGTTACTAGCATGCACATTTCGTAGATTCTTCAAGCCATCTATATTTTTGAAAAACCACTTCCATTCGATAGCACCACCCAAGCTCGCATTCTTCCAGCTCACCGAAGGAGCTCAGATCAAAAGGCGCGAAATAGAAGTATCACTTGTCACATATATCGATTTGGTGACTTAGAAGGTACTGTAAACCATGAGGATGCCTATTCATGGTTGAGATCTCCACATAGCAACTGCCTCTGCCTTATAGCTGCTATATACATCTAAATAAGTAGATTGCCTCCGTAGTAATTCCTGCAGCTTGTTGGCCACCATGTCGTATCCATCCTGCATCTTCCTAATTTTGACCATGCATGGTGGTGCAACTTAAACATTGAAAGATTGAAAAGGCGTCCATCCCTAACTAAATCCCAAGCAGTGTAATTGAAGCTATGGAATAACTTGGAGTCACTGATGCACACATGAGCAACTTGATTAGAATTCTTGACCACCAGTAGTTCCCAATGCTACCGTCCATCCCATAGGTGTAGTACCGCAGCTCGTCGTGGGCTTCCTTGCACCTGATGTATTATTCTTGGTCGTGCAGGCCGAGCTCCTCTGCCACCAAAAGAGCCAGCTGGTACCCGATCCACATGCTCCCTTGGGCTTCTGTTTCTTCCGTCGGCGTGGGCTCCTTCAGCTCCACCTTTATCACGTGATCAAACTGCCCGCTAATTCGCTGGCTGATTGCCTCCAGTGCGATGGCTGATATGGCCCGTGTGAAGGAAGCCGCCGGCCCAATGCACCCAACTACCAGCGTACATTTTGCCCCATAGCCTATCCCCCCACATTCCAATGCAGTGAATGCACCCAACTACCAGCCCACATTTTCCTTCCGAGCTCACGATATGCACTAGACCTCCTGAAATCATATTTTCCTCTCTAGACACTGCACATGTAGCCATCCTGTTCTTCTTTGGCTTTGGACCAAGGTTTCAAATAGCCGGCTATAGCCACCGCTATAGCCGGATTTAGCCTTTAGGAAGGCTAAGGGCTAAGAAAAATCAATTTTAGCGCTAACCTGATTTGCCGCTATTAGCCGGATTTAGCCCGCTAAATCCGCTAAATGGACTGCTATTTAGCCCGCTAAGGAGGGAAAAAACTTGAAGTGGGCCGAATTCTGGCCGTCTGGCCCAAACCGCCGCAAAAATGTCTTAGCCCATCAATTCCTCAGCCCGCAAAAATGGTGGCGTCCGATCTGATCGGACGACCGAGACGCGCGCGCAACGGGGATAACACCCCCGAAAAACCCTAACCCTAGCCCATTTCAGCCGATTCCTCCGAAAATCACGGGCACGGGCGGCGTTAGTGGCGGCGGCGTGCGCGCGGCGCCCGCGAGGCGGCGGCGCGCTCCCCCGGAGCGGCGGCGGCACGAGCTAGCGAAGCGGCGGCGCCCACATGGAGCGGCGACGCGCGGCGGCAACCCGACTGGAGCAGCAGCGCGCGGGCGACGGCGGCGCGGCAGCATGGCGTCGGCGGCGGCGCCCGCGTGGAGCAAGGCGGCGTCGGCGACGGTGACATTGGCGGTCCGCGCCCGAAAAACCGTAAGTTCCCGATCTAAATTTTTGTTTATTTGTTTGCCGCCGATCTAAAATTTCATTAGGTTTTAGTGATCCGGGTGGTGGGATTTCTTAGGGATTTCATTAGGTTTTTTGCCAAACAAAAATTGAATCACCTCCTTCTAATTTCTAAAAACCGAGCCTTAATCATTGACCGCGCGCACTCCCGCACGGCGCGCTCGTGCGACTTCGCCCAGCCGCCGCCGCCCGCATGCGCTCACGCACACCATCCTTGCTTGCTGCAGATCCCCATCGCCTAGGTGAGTAGATCCCGTCAGTGGCGGCAGCTGAGGAAGACCATGTCCCAACCAGAGCAACAGCAAGGCAAGTTTTACACTTTTACTCTCCTCTGTTCCAGTGTTCTTCTTCCTTCCTTTGCTCCATTCAGACTTTAGAGATTGAGAGGTTTTAGTTTGAATAGCTAGCATGTTAGTGCAGAGATTGAGAGGTTTTACTAATCCGCTAAATGAGGCTATTTGACGCTATAGCCCGCTATAGCCTTTGTAACCTCTGCGGAACCCATCCGCTAAATGTCTTAGCCGGCTATTTGAAACCTTGCTTTGGACGTTACACATAAGATAAAATCAGCTACGTTTTTTAATCATCACTTACTTAGAAAGATAAGCCAACGCTCGCTACCTGCAATTTCTTTTAATCATATTGTTTTTCATTTTCCGGTTTGTAATGATTTTATGAAATTCGCTGACAGCAGAACCTATTCTCGAGCTGACAGCGTAACCTTCACTAATGCAAGGTCCAGTTGCAGTGTGGCATGACAATTTTTTTTATCTTCAGGCAACTTGAATTAAACTTCGCTAGTTCTAAAATGAGAGCATAAGAAAGCGTTACTCAAGGAAAAACCAGTATCCTAAATCTGTCCGTATTTCAATTTCACATGTTTGTTACATTAGGTTTTCTTTTCGAGGGCAGGTACTTCAATTTTCCTCGCAGAAATGTGTACTTTTCTTTCTATAACTAAAGTTGTCCTTTACGTAGACTGAGTGAGTTTGTAAACGGCAAATTTAGCAACGTGCAGCTTAAACTGCGTATGTTGGTACATTACTGTATATTTGTAAAGAAAACATAGCAGCGGGCTCGAGTTGAAGGATTTGTAGAAGGAATTGGAAAATGAATATCTTAAGTAGCATGAATTAAGCGTTTTACCTGAAATAACGTCGAGTTGATTTGATACACAATAGCAACATTATGTATTCTCAAAAGTGGAAGATGTATATACATAAGATGAATATATCAAATTAGAACCGGACTAAGATATGAGAATGAAAACTACTCCAATAGGGTATTCAGAGCCATCGACACCTGTATTATTTCATTTTACACTAACGCCCTTCCACTTCAAAGGATATAGGCAATTTATCTCGATCTACACAGTTCAAAGTTGATTTAGTGCTGAGATTAGATTTTCATTATCTTATTAATAAGGACCTCAATCAGTAATGCTGGTACAACAGTTCCAGTCATGCGTAATTAATTAATGAAAGTGACGAGCATATGAAACACAAATTGTACTTACAAGTATTTTTAGCAGAAAAATCAGGTACACATGCCAATTAACATTACAAACCACACTTTGTAATTAAACAATGTGTTTTTTTATCACGCTTCACACGAACATTGCATAGTTTACAATTAAACACGACACAAACGATCACACTGACATAGAAAAGCTGGCACTCCTAATATTTAGAAACAAGCTTAATTTCAAACAAGACAAACTGGTTTAGTTGTCACTGGATGGCTGGCCAAGAGAAACTAACCTTTTATTTGGAAATGCTATATGTATAAGCACACCACCACTGGCAAAGAACTCATATTTGGTAGTAGGACTCACATAACTAATTGATTTTTTTTAGATGGCAAACATGTATGGTGGCAGGGAATGGGCATTCTGAAATCTGTGTGGATGCAAGGGTGGCACAGGGGTAGGTGACATATAGTATGGATGTATGGTGGGATCTTATTTATAAGGTAGGCATTTAGGTGGCTTGTGGTAAAAGAATGGTGGGCACAGGATGTGCTGAGAGAAATCACATACCAACTGATGGATGCATGCATTGATGAACTCAAGTTGATTCATCTGAGGTAGCTCTTCATCTCGGCGTGCTCGTCGAAGGAAGCGGACTTCGGGAAGCTTGGGGTCATAGCTGTTGCGGTGCAAGGGTGAGCCCCAGCAAAGCTTGCCCCACCAGCTTCTCTCCCCGTTCACCTCCACCATCCTTCGCTCATCCTGAAGGCAAGGGAGACGGCGTAGGCTCTCAGCACCCTCGGATGTGGAGCTCTTTCCACGCGGGTGTAGCTATGACGGTGTCGTTGTCGTCGAGGTGCTTCAACTGCGGTAGCTCCTGGAGGCGTATTCTTTGGAGGCGTGGGAGCCAATAAGAAAATCGCCTTGATGACCAGGGTTGTAGAAGATTGTCTTGAGGTTGTAGCAGAATGGATGTCAAGCGTCGTGAGACTTGGTAGCGCTGATCCACACGGCATGATGCCCTCCAATCTTGGGCAGTACTCCAAGTGTAGGTGCTTTAGTGTTTTTGACGTCATGGGCGAAAACTCGGTTCATCTGATGGCACCATCGGAGCTTGCATTCTTCCAGGCTGTCCAAGTAACTTAGATCACTAAGGCAGGAGACAAAAGTATCTTCTGTCATAGCAATCGACTTGGTGACTTGTAGAAGAATATTTAAACCATGAGGGTACCTATCCATTGCTAATATCTCCACATGACGCTCGGTTTGACGGATGGTAGGTGTTGCCATCGACACCATAGAATTAACTCCCTCTACCATATAATGACAGTACACATCAGGGTAAGGTGACTTCTTTTGCACTATTCTTGCAGCCTGTTGGCCACCATGTCATCTCCTCTTGCATCTTCCTAATTTCGACCATGCATGGTGCAACTCGAACATAGAAAGATTGGAAAAGGCGTCCATCCCTAACTAAATCCCTAGTAGTGAAATTGAAGCTATGGATAACCTGGAGTCACTGATGCACACCAAGGTTTCAAATAGCCGGCTATAGCCACCGCTATAGCCGGATTTAGCCTTTAGGAAGGCTAAGGGCTAAGAAAAATCAATTTTAGCGCTAAACCTGATTTGCCGCTATTAGCCGGATTTAGCCCGCTAAATCCGCTAAATGGACTGCTATTTAGCCCGCTAAGGAGGGAAAAACTTGAAGTGGGCCGAATTCTGGCCGTCTGGCCCAAACCGCCGCAAAAATGTCTTGCCCATCAATTCCTCAGCCCGCAAAATGGTGGCCGTCCGATCTGATCGGACGACCGAGACGCGCGCGCAACGGGGATAACACCCCCGAAAACCCTAACCC